>OX328132.1:68626491-69160508 GCA_946811695.1 Gonocerus acuteangulatus | reverse complement strand
GTCAATACTCTACTACCGAAGTTTCAACTAATTCATAGTCAATTATTATATAATTTGTTTATAAGTATAAATTAATAAACAACAATGAGACATCTCACAACGAACAAATGTTTTGAATTTTGTCTAGTGGAGTTTACCCTTAAGGGCAAAATATTCAAACGCATATTCGTCAAAACTACGTTTGTTATGTTCTTCCTTCGTATCCGCAACGCCTCATATAAATATAGGTAGATTCTCCTTAAGGTTTCTTCGCAGGAGAGTATTTTTGTTTTTAATATGGCTTTCTCTAGTGGTTGGTATTTAAAGGTATACATGTTGGAACCTTCTCTACAATAATCAAAGTAAATAATTAATAATATTTAATGAAAAGAGTAAAGGATAGCCAGGAGTAGTTGCCTAGTGAAGATATCGCTTCATTTAGATGATTTTAAGTTGAGAACAAAATTACATTATGCTCGCTTAAAATCATAAATACCGCCAAGTAAACTATGTTTAACCGAAACATTGGGCGTTGGCCAAATGGGTGAGCGCTAGTCCGGCTTTTAGCAGCTGATGGCCAGGAGCCCGACGTAGGGGAAATCAGGTCATTCACATGAGGTCTTGAATCAAACGGAGCTATTTTCATTATAGTGATTCAGATATTTCAATTAAGAGTTCTTACTTCATTGTCCTTTACAATACTTATTAACGAATATTTGCTAAACAAATGGTAGTTTCGTGTAATGAAGCATGGAACTCGGACGAGAGCAGCGTTTCCTGACCTGTGGTACGCATGTTGCTTGTTGGTGGTACACGAAAAATAATCAATAATAGCAGACATCGAAAATTACTATTTATTTATTGATGATGATGCTCCGCATCTAAAGCGAAGAGCATTTTAAAATTAAATGCATTGAAAATTAAATCATTGAAATATTATAGAAATGTTTTTTTCTATTATTACTTATCTTTGATCAGTAATATGGTCACTTAACTGCTAACTTTGGTCTTTCTCCACTTTGGCATTCATTGCTGGCAAAGGCGAGAGTAGCCGAAACGACCTGATTGTACTAAAACCTGATTGATTGATTATATACATTGTCCTCGTAACTAAATTGAAAATGCAGAAACATTTAGTTAACGAATGTATTTATTATTCTAGGACTGAAAGAATCAATAAAAAATAATGTTTGGAATACATTGAGAGAAGATCGTTGACCGTCGGTGATGCCTTCATATCTTCCATTATCACCAAACGTTTATGACATCGCCCTTTACCCTTCATCCTTTACTACCACTCTCAACTTAATGGGTGGTCAAAAAACTCCACCTCCTCCTCCTCCACCCAACCCCTTTCCCAAACTTACCTTGGTCAACCACAGTCAGAAATGATTACGCATCCGTGAGGCATAGTTCTCCGTCTTTTCATCGGGAAGCCTATTTTCATCACGTACTTGTTAATTTTATATCTGTATCCATGTTCCCATCTATGTCTTAAACCAGTATTGATCTACCTCTAATTTAACTCTAGCTATAGCAAACACTTACCGCATAATGTTTTTCTATTTTTTAAATTTTTTTTGTATATATATGTTAGTATTAACATACAGGCTTGTTTTGCAGCCCTGATGAAGGCTTGAATTTCAAGTTTAAAGCCCATTTTCACATAAAAAAAAGTGTAGTTTTATTAAGGCCAACGGCAGAACTTGACAATTTCTACTTCACTTGATTGGAATACTATTTTAGAGAGACCAAAAATAGTACTTCTAAGCTAAACTTATCTTTGATCAGTTAAACATAGACAAATATAACAGATTGGAACTATTTTGTCTGTTTTATCTGGATCTGTTCTATCAGCTGGAGATTTTCCTGTATAAATATTTTAACAGAAGACGTTCTGTGTATAATTTATCTCTGCTTTCACAGAAACAAGTTCATAATTTACTGTTGATCAAAACAATGAGCACTTTAGGTCCATGAACAAATCAATTATATACCAAAATCCCTACACAAAAGATTAATAAATCCAGACACAGTCTATATTTATACATTTTTATTAAATTCCATAATGAAAATTGAAAATAATTTTAGTGCTCAGTGACAATTGCGAATAATTTTTTTCGATAGGTCCTTCATTTGAATAATTTTTGGATTTATTATGCATATAAAAAACAATCTGATTTGCAGATACTGCGTCATCCTGCTATATTCATCTATAGAAAAAAAAATGTTTTACTTTATTACTGCTATTCAATAAAATTATGGGATATTTAATCGATTTAATCAAAGATGTTAGACAAGTTATTTTTGTGCTTATTTTAGCGCGGTTCCTCCCTCCCCCATAGGGAGGAACCCCGCTTATAAGGTTGATCTCATGACGCAATCCAGAAGTGCCGACTAGAAAATTTCGCGTTTCAGAACCCCTAGAGACCGAAAATAACGGTGGTTCAAATTTGTGTATATATATATATATATATATATATATATACAGGGTGTCCCGTAAATGTGTAGTCATATTTTGGGAGGTGATAGAGGACGTTTAGGGGAACAAAAAATTATCTATGACGATTTTCCGAATTCTCACACATAAGGGAGAAAACGTCGTTTTATTGTTTTTTCGAGACAAACGTAGTTTTTAGAAGAATAATCGTTGTAGCTCCGGCCCAGGTGGTTCTACAAGAAAGGAAGTGAAACCACTCGAAAGCTGAGTAAATTTACTATAAGATTAGTTTGTAGTAAATGTAAAAACGAATGAATGTAAGTATGTCTATCTTACCAAAAGAAAGCAATTCTAAATTTCCTGACATTTTCTTGATATTTCTTTCCAGCGCTACTCCTCAATGGGCAGGATCTGAGATTTCCGGGTTTCAGAAAAACTTTCTCATTTAACCAGCTTTCTATTCATGTATCACAACCCTGTGTTATTGAAGTATTTGAACGATTTAAGAACAAAAGATTTTAAAAAAACATGGATCTGTGAAAAGAAAATTATATTTTTTTCTTCACTTTATTCAAAAAGCTGAAGAGAAATATTCATTTTTATAAATGTTTACATAAATATTAAGTAAATATTTACTTAAAACAATAAAAAAAATTACTTCCACGAATATAAAAAAAATCCTAAAACAGTAAATGAATAAAATAAACATTTATTTTGAATTATTAATTCAGGTTACTAATACTGGGTCCAGGAGGTGGCCATTAATGAACCCCAACCATATATTAACCTCAAAAATTACTATTTTTACCTAGATCACGCATTTGAATACATTTTTACAGGTATTTATATTTAGAAAACAAATGCTTTACCTTGAATTGATACTGATGGCTACGCTTGTGAAACTCACTGGGATTCTCGTGAGCCCATGCGTGTTTGTTGTGGTAATTAAAAATTCTATCCGTCATAAATAAGATGTACATAAGTCTTGTAAAAATGTGTTCAAATGCGTTATCCTGGTAAAAATAATTATTTTTCAGGTTTATGTATGGTTGGGGTTCCTTCATGGCCACCTCGTGGACCCAGTATTAGTAACCTGAATTAATAAATTCAAAATAAATGTGTATTTTATTTATTTACTGTTTTAGGATTTTTTTTATATTCGTGGAAGTAATTTTTTTTATTGTTTTAAGTAAATATTTACTTAATATTTATGTAAACATTTATAAAAATGAATATTTCTCTTCAGCTTTTTGAATAAACTGAAGAAAAAAATATAATTTTCTTTTCACAGATCCATGTTTTTTTAAAATCTTTTGTTCTTAAATCGTTCAATAACACAAGGTTGTGATACATGAATGGAAAGCTGGTTAAATGAGGAAGTTTTTCTGTAACCCGGAAATCTCAGATCCTGCCCATTGAGGAGTAACGCTGGAAAGAAATATCAAGAAAATGTCAGGAAATTTAGAATAGCTTTCTTTTGGTAAGATATACATACTTACATTCATTTATTTTTACGTTTACTCCCAACTAGTCTTATAGTAAATTTACTCAGCTTTCGATTGGTTTCACTTTCTTTCTAGTAGTACCACCTGAGACGGAGCTACAACGATTATTCTTCTAAAAACTACGTTTGTCTCGAAAAAACAATAAAACGACGTTTTCTCCCTTATGTGTGAGAATTCGGAAAATCGTCATAGAACATTTTTTGTTCCCCTAAAGGCCCTCTATCACCCCTCACAATATGACTAGACATTTACGGGACACCCTGTATATATATATATATATATATATATATATATATATATATATATATATATATATGTGTGTGTGTATATTTATATATATATATATAAATAAATATATACATATATATATATATATATATATATATATATATATATATATATTTGTCTGATCGCTCTCTATGTCGAAGACGAATGGTCCGCTTTTGATGAAATTTGGTACAAAAATCTTCCGTCTAATTTGAAAGGTCAAGTTCGTTAACCAGCAGAATCCGTCCACTGGAAGATGGCGTTTGGGGGGAAATTCGCGCAAAAAAAATCGTAACGCTTACGTTTTTAAGTTAAGGAGGGGTTAGAATAAAATATTTTATTAACAGACATAAAAAGTTTTGGTAACTTTGTATAATTTCCTTAATATTTCGAAAAAGGTTGAGAATCTTGCGAAACGTAAGATTACCATTAGAAAGCTTACTAAATGCTCTACAAAAATGGTTCTAATGAAAGTTTTGATTAGGCGATGTCAATCGGAGAAATAAGCGCTTAAACCTTTAAAGTAATTGATTTCGCTTATTCGAACTGTTCATTTTGTCTGTTTTATTCCTTGTTATTTTTTAATTGCTTATAGTTGGATAATGTATTTGACAATAAAACTGGTTAAGTAAAATAACAAAAACAATTTATTGGAATATAGAGTTCCAAGATTCCATGACCTTGTAACTAGCGGGACCGTTTCTAGTGTTAGCCGACCCTTCCAGGTAAGATCGTAAATAAAGACCTTTCAAGACAGGTGGAACCATAATAATAACTGCTTCTATTTTAATCTTTCCGAATTAGACTAGGGATAAGAACAGAACCGCGCTAAGAGGCTGCAGTTCGTGCGAGTCGGACTTTTTTTTGTAGAGCATTAGTAAGCTTTCGAATGGTAACCTTCCGCTTCCCAAGATTGTCAACGGTTTTCGAGATACTAACGAAAGTATACACAGTTACCAAAACATTTCTTGTCTGTAAATAAAATATTTTATTCTAACCCTTTTATTTACTCCAAACGTAACAAAAATTTCAACATATTAGTTTTAATGAAAGTAGAACATGCAAAAAATGTTTCAACTGAATCCCATGATTCTAAGTACCCAAACCGAAAACGGTATTCAAAAACTATTTTTTCAATTTTCTCGAAAACGGTTAAAGCTATCGCCTTGAAAATGGTTTCATTCGTTTTCCTAGACCAAGAGGCCTATAAAACGAGTACTTACAAGCTTATGAACTCAAAAACGTAAGCGTTACGATTTTTTTTGCGCGAATTTCGCCCCAAACGCCATCTTCCAGTGGGTGGATTCTGCTGGTTAACGAACTTGACCTTTCAAATTGGACGACGGATTTTTGTACCAAATTTCATCACAATCGGACCATTAGGGAAGCCAGAAATGAGCGAACAGACAAATATATATATATATATATATATGTATATATTTATTTATATATATATATATAAATATACACATATATATATATATATATATATATATATATATACAAATTTGAACCACCGTTATTTTCGGTCTCTAGGGGTTCTGAAACGCGAAATTTTCTAGTCGGCACTTCCGGATTGTTTCATGGGATCAACCTTATAAGCGGGGTTCCTCCCTATGAAGGGAGGGAGGAACCGCGCTAAAAGGTTCTGAAGAAAGTTTTAATTAGGCGATGTCAATCGGAGAAATAAGTGCTTAAAACTTATGTCATTAATATATTATACAAACAGTAGCTTTAAAATTCCCATCTAAAATCCTAAACTCAAAATTATTGTCAAAATATAATAAAAATGTTTCCATTGTACACCTGTGGTCTCAAAACCTGTTGGGCAATCCAAGATTAAAGTGGCAAAAAATAAAAAGGAGCACTATTTTTTTTATCTGTGCCATATTTATACAAGAAATTTATACAGTGTGATTCAGGTCTAAGTAGCCAAACTCTAGGAGGTGATTACAGACAAAATTTCCAACAAAAAAGTACATTTCAAGTACGGTCCGATTCCGGAAGGAAAAGGAGCTATGTCCAATTTTCTGTTTTTTTAACGTAGTCATGTTTTTTAGTGAATAAGATAGATTTCTCAAAAACTATTCAAGATAATTAAATTCTAATTATGCTATCATAAAATACACAAAATTTCATTTAAAAAAACCGTAATTTAATTCACTAAAATCATTATTAAAAGATACTTTCTGGACGTCCAATAATGCACTGCTGTTTTTATCAATGAATCAGAGTTTTTTCCCTCAGCCCCCTAACGGACTACAGATTCAATAAATACATGACAACTTCTACATTTAACAAGCATTAAATCCATGCAAATAGAGTGGAGGTTTATTTGGGGATAAATTGAAAGATTGGCTCCCTTTTGTCAAAAAAATGTGGAATGTAGTTTTGTTACTTTCAAATACCTTGTGTGAAAAAATTAAAAATTATTCATTTTTTAATGGCCAAACTGTGGGTATCCATTGTCCAATTCAGAAGCAATAAAAAGTAACTGAATGAAATGATTGGAAACGTTTTTCATTTGCGAAATCTTACATTTTTTGTTTAACAAATTTTCATTGATTTATCTTTTACATGATGTTGTTGGCACTAAAATATTTGCTAATATATTTGAAAATTTGCAATTGGACCTTTATGAACTTGGGCAGTGGGTCCATCCACTGTCTAACAGCACTGCTGCTGTTTGCAGGACAGCAATCCATCAGGAACCATGAATCTATGTTCAAGCGGAATGTCTTCCAATGCAATAGGTCGATCGTGTTGAAGAAGGTTTAAAAATATGTTGAATCGAACCTGTTGTGAATTAGGATTGGCTGAAGAAGATATCTGATCTGAATTCTGCAACACATGTTATCTTGGAACTGATACTGATTGTGTGATCTTCACGGGGCATAAGGATTAACATGAAACCAAGTATGCGAATTGAGGCTGTTAAATATTCCATTCCGTGTGAATGTGGCTTTGTCTGTCCACAAAATGTTGTGGCCGAACTGAGGATTAACATTTTTCCTCCGGCAATGTTTTGCATAATTTTTAGTTTTATTTCAAATTTTATTTGAAAACATTTCAAATCATGGGTAAATTCTGGATTATAATTATTCAACTACCCTGAAATCTTTTTGAATTCTCCGCTCAAAATTTCTAGTCAAAACTGGGTGCCGAATACATCATGTAAAACATAAATCAATGAAAAATTGAAAAACATGAAATTTAACAGATGAAAAACTTTTCCAATCATTTCATTCAGTTACATTTATTGCTTCCGGAATGGACAATGGATACCCACAGTTTGGCCATTAAAAAATGAATAATTTTTAATTTCTTCACACAAGGTACTTGAAAGTTACAAAACTACATTCCACATTTTTTTGACAAAAGGGAGCCAATCGTTCAATTTATTCCCTAATAAACATCTGCTTCATTTTCATAGATTTAATGCTTACTAAATGTAGAAGTTTTCCTGTAAGTATTGAATCTGTAGTCCACTAGAGGGCTGAGGAAAAAAATCGCGAAAATATCAGAAAGTATCTTTTAATAATGGTTATAGTGAATGAAATTAATGTATTTTTAAAGGAAATTTTGTCTATTTTATGATGGCATAATTATAATTTAATTATTTTGAATAGTTTTTGAGAAATCCTTTCTTATTCATTAAAAATCATGACTACGTTAAAAAAACAGAAAATTGGGCATAACTCCTTTTCCATTCGGAATCGGACCATACTTGAAATGAACTTTTTTGTTGGAAATTATGTCTACAATCACCTCCTAGAGTTTGGCTACTTAGACCTGAATCACCCTGTATATATTATATATATATATATATATATATATATATATATACATATATGTATATATATATATATACATATATATATATATATATATATATTTATATATATATATATATATTTATATATATATATATTTATATATATATATATATATATATATACTATTTTTGAGGTTTCTTCAATGGTTTGCGAAGATATAAAAACTGATGACAAATCGTAGCCAGAGAGCCAAAAGTATATTAAATTTACTCGGAAATAGACTGATGCTTAACATATCAAAGGATGAGCTATCCTAGAGAAAAATGGCTATACATTTGCAAATACAGCCTCATTTATTTCATTTTCTTCAACAATAATAAAGTACATTTATGCAATTTTTACTTCTAAGTAACATCTCTTTTCTAAGGTAGGAAAAACATTCCACTCTACGAGCATTTCACTCATAATTCAAATGACTTAAGCAAGTTAAAAATCATTACACATCTGTTCATATTTAATAGTTGTGTTTACTATGTCTGTTTTGTTGGAGTTGGCTGTGACTTGTTGATGCTTGCGGAGGTTACTTCTATAAATAGCATTCAATAGCTGTTAGCAACAGCTGGTTTGCATTTAGTAACTCCTATAAACACTCCGCAACACCAAAACTCGGTGACTGTTTCTATTATTAACCTCTACTCCTTATTATTAGGAGTCAAAAATAATAGAAACTATTGATAATTGCCTTTAGGTATAGCATATATTATGTATGAATTTCCACCCTACAAAGAGAATCACGCCTAGAGGAGATCTCTTAACTTTGAAATCTTCATGAAGTGAATATTTGTAATTTCAGGAGAAATGAAAATAGTCACTTCCTTTATGAAACCGCAATTCCTTTTTTTATAAAGGCTGAGTGCATTCAGCAGCTTTCGCCGCCATCATCAGTGTTGTGATATTATGCCACTTTTATCACCAGCAGAAGTTTGACAAGTCATTCTGATGCTGGTCACAGAAATTACTTAAAGCGCTTAGTACACATTATAAAAATGTTTTTGAAGAAAGTGACTAAGTTCATTTCTCTTGAACATTACGGGTTCGGTCCGATCATGTGGTAGCTAGGTTTTTCCAGGAAAAACGTGGGAAAACCTAGCAACCCCAGATCTGAGCAGAAGCGAAGCTGTTCAAAGATTCCGCCAGGAAACTGGGCACAACCCGTGTATGTATATATATATATATATATATATATATATATATATATATATATATATATATATACATGTATATATGGGGCCAAGGTAAGCTCAGGGGTAACGCACTCGACGAATATGCTCTTCTATATATTCTAATGTCGCCGTTCCTAGTGTCCTACCTCAACTACATTCTAGTGGATTCCTGGTCATTGACCGTCCCTAGGCCAAACCAGCCTTCAATTAATATAATTCGTATTTGCAAGGAGGAAAATCAGGCTGCCGTAGTGTATTGCTGACCGCTCTATCTCCCTAGTGTGCCGTGTGTTCAGATACCGCTACAGTATCTGCTCCTCTGGGCCCTTGTAACCTTTTACGTTTCTAATTTTATATATATTAATTCTACAGGAGAATGAGCCATTCTCGAAATTACTTTCTACTTCCCGACATGTTTCGCACCTCTGCAGGAGCACTTCACATATATTTATATTTATATATATATTTACATATATATATATATATATATATATATATATATATATATATATATATGCGTATATGTATATGTGCATCCATATATGTAAGTATATAAATTTAAAAGACTAGAATATTCGGCTCACCCACATCCCATCATCAATGTGCCCCCCCCCTACATCGGAATGTAGCCTACGCGCAAATATGCGCAGTAGATTATCAGAGACCAACAAATTGTTCGGAAGGGCCCTATTTTCCTAATTATTGGGGTCAATTATACGGGTCACTCTGAGCTCAAAGGCCTTCCGGTTGAATGGCAAACAAATCACAGTAATGAGGTAATTGCGGGCTCACTTACATTATTCAATGCTTCCCGCCCTGGTGGTAAGACGTTCTTTCCATACGAACTAGGTAATTGACCTTGACCGTCGGGGAAATGCAATGCCTTCTATTTCAATGTCCTCCATATCACAAGATTAGATAAATACCTTGCAATTTGTGCTAAAAATAGATCTCTTCCTAGTCAAAACAAAAATATCAGAGCAACAAGGCTCTTATTTACATTGCTGAATACAACGCAAATTCTCTCTTTGAAAGAAGTCCCTTTTTTCATCGTCGGATATAATGATATAGGGTTTTATCAAGGGTGCCTTCTTGTAAATAATGACTACACGTTTTCCTCTTTTAATTGCTAAATTAAACAATTAAGATAGGAAAGCCTTTAGATACGCAAATTAAAATACTTTTTAATATCCTACCTCAACTACACTCCAACTTCTATCGCTTCTCCATAGACTTAATGGACTGTCCTACCTCAACTACATTCCAACATCTCTCGCTTCTCAATAGACCTAGAGCACGTTTCTACCTCAACCACACTCCAACTTCTCTCGCTTTTCAATAGACCTAGAACACGTTTCTACCTCAACTACACTCCAACTTCTCTCGCTTTTCAATAAACCTAGAACACGTTTCGACTCAACTACTCTCCAACTTCTAACGCTTCTCCATAGACTTAATGGGCGGTCCTAACTCAACTACACTCCGGCTTCTCTCGCTTCTCCATAGACTTAGTGGACGGTCCTATCTCAATAACTATGTTCACGAACTTAGTTCCACTACCGTCCCAACTTCTCTCGCTTTTCAATAGACCTAGAGCACGTTTCTACCTCAAGTACTTTCCATTTTCTCTCGCTTCTCAATAGACCTAGAGCACGTTTCTACCTCAACTGCACTCCAACTTCTCTCTCTTTTCAATAGACCTAGAACACGTATCTACCTCAACTACACTCCAACTTCTCTCGCTTTTCAATAGACCTAGAGCACGTTTCGACTCAACTACTCTCCAACTTCTAACGCTTCTCCATAGACTTAATGGGCGGTCCTAACTCAACTACACTCCGGCTTCTCTCGCTTCTCCATAGACTTAGTGGACGGTCCTATCTCAATAACTATGTTCACGAACTTAGTTCCACTACCGTCCCAACTTCTCGTACGTCTCCAGGGACCTCAGGGACGGTCCCATCACCACTGTTTCATAGACCTAGTATACGAACCTACGTCAACAACACTCCAACTTCTCGTAATTTTTGTTGTTAGGAAAAAAACCTAATCTGCAATTATTTGTGTCAATTTCAGAATTTTCATATTACATAAAAGTTTTAGTGGGTCAGAACAATAAAAGTTTATCATACGACCGGAATATGAATGGCATATGCGGAATATGAATGACAAGCTATGCTGATATCGTTGCCTTCCAGCGGAAAACCAAAACGGCTCTTATCTTAAACCCATTTTCATATGTGAGAAATCAATGTCCTACAAAAAACGTTCTGGTGTACATTTTGATATGGCCATCTCTCTCAGATAAAACGCCGCACAACGCATCGAAAGTGTAAATTTCTTTACATTCTAAGCTTTCTATATAACATCAGATATAAGTATAGTGTGAAAAAAAACGCTAAAATGGTCCATTTTCTGCGAGGTATACTTTTCATACATGAATCATGCATAATTTATTTATTTAAAAAGTTTTTTATTTAAAAAAAAACCTGCTATTTCAACTTATCAGTTTTAAATAGAGTAGGCACATTTTAAAAAAATCGCAAAAATTATTATTCATTTCAAAAACGGAAAAACGGAGTATCAGGCTTATCAATGTAAGCGATACTTAACAGTGATAAGATAATCACTGCTTCAGTTAACGATGCCTGAAATGGACCTGCAAGCGAATAGGGAATACAAATATTTGTTTAAACGAATCAGGATATATATAAAAAACTAGAACGTCTTGGCAGAAAGCCCGATATCTGACAGCACTAGCCTGCCTGACTCCTACTAAGCATTACACTACACGCACTTCAGCAGATCACATTTGGACTAAACAAAAAAACGCAAAAATAAATAAATAAGATAAAACAAATAAAATATTAATATATAAATATTAATATAAAATTAATATAAATTTTAAAATATTGACTCTAAATAACGAAAAACATATGAAAATAAGCTGAATATTACGTCTCCCATTTTCACATGATGAGCGCAGACTCCGTCATACTGATTAACATATACTTTATAGGACGCGAATTTTAAATATGACTATAAATAATATATGAAATATTAAAAAAAAAAAAAAATTATGGGATGAACTAAAAAGATGATAAAAATAGTTTAAGGCCCGATGGCCCCTAAAGAGGAGGAAAGGAGGCCACGAAACATGTACGTCAAAATATAAAATAAATAGGTGATGAAAAGAAAAAATTAATTGTTTTTTTTAAAAGACCTACGACATATACAACTGAAAAAAGTGATACTGCTTGAATGAGTTAGAAATATTGCGGATTTTAACATGTATATACTTTTAGCGCGGTTCTTACATATACAATAACTAAAAAAACATAAATGCTGGAAGCGTGGTGCAGCAGGCAAATTTGCGTTAACAGTATATACTATAAATATATATATATATATATTATTTATGAGCATCGACGATTCACTTGAAACAATTATTACTTATATACATCTAATTAAACAGACGATTAGGCATATAAATCAGGTTATGCAATTAATTATACATCGAGTTATACAATTAGAGAACATTACATAATCATTCCTTACATATTACACACACACACACACACACACACACACACACACACATATATATATATATATATATATATATATATATATATATATATATATATATATATATATATTATACGATTGTGACCTTTCATCTCAACTATGTTTTTAAAATTGACAGAAGATCATATATTACAAAAACTTCAGTTTCTTATTAATTTCTTTTTATTACGTGCTCTACACCTTTCGCACCACTGGAGCCTCCTTAGGAGCAACTTAAGTGATTAAAACTCCATGGGTATGTACGTGTGTGTATAATATGGCTTTTCCTCCTCTAATACACTGATTTGCCAAAATATTCATCATTTAAAAGAATAAGTGAAATCCAAATTGATGCACCACAATTATATAAATACTGATGTTAATTTGAAACATCAAAAAGGATCATAAATTAGAAAAATTGGATAAAATTTAAAAAAAAAACGAGAACAAAATCGCAAAAATTACCTATAAAATGCCAATTTTCAAAAAAATGTAGAAAAATTCTTAAATTAATTTACATTCAAATATCTAGTTAACAGTAGTTTTTTAATTTAGTGCCTCTTTATTAGTAACGCATTTTTTTGGAGATACAGATTTTAAAAGATTTTTTCAATACAATTTTCTTAAATCTGAAGAGAAAAGGTATTATAAGCCCCGTGAAGGTTGGTATCAAATCATTATTCCAATAATTCAATAATAAAAGTAGATGGCATCAAGTGAACTGTAGACAAAACAAATGATTTTGCTTCCGCCCTAAAATTAATATCAAAATAGAACATCATTAAATCAAGCTAATATTAGTGATCAAAGCCGAGTGAGTCAAATTCAAAAGTTTTCAATGTTCATAGGTTTTATCAGGGAACGTTCCTGACTGAGGAGGCGAAGAAGAAGTTAGGGACTCAACTATCAGGCTGTACCGTATGAAATGTCATTTTTGGACAGTTCATGCTCGACTCTCCATCAGGACGGAGCATATCAGTAACGGTTGCGACATATGTGTTTTTCTTTTAATTTTTTATTTTCTATTTTGTGTTTTTACAAGTATAATATATTCTAAAGTATTCTTGAAAGAAAATCTATAGACATTGTCCCTTCGGGGACTCAGAAACAATCTAAAAAAAAATGGAACCCTCAAATAATGCTGCATCAACAAGCAAAAGAAAACGAAGTGAAGCTACTTATAATGTTCCTGTAAGTAATAGTTATGACATTTTCTCAGATAAAGGTGATGATGATGATGAATCTATGTTTAGTGAACAAAATGAAGTAAATAAAATCAAGCCATTCCCACCAATTATTCTCAATAAAAGTTTTGATGACTACAAGGCCGCCATTAATAATAAAATCAGGTCATCCTTAACTAGTGATATAAACATTAAATATAAAAAGAACAAAACTATTTTCATTACTTATAATAACGAGGATTTCATAAGTGTTCAAGATGTGTTTAAAAAAGAATACTGGGAATTTCACACTTATACTCCAAGTACAGGAATTAGGCCTAAATATACCCTAAAAGGTATTCCTCCTTCAATGCGCACTGAAGATATTCAAAATGATTTAATTAAAAAAGGTTTAAAGGTCTATAAAATATTCCAAATGATAAATAAAAAGGAAATTCCCAACATCAAACTCCCCATTTGGGTAGTTACACTAGAGAATAAAAATCAATTATCTCTGCTAAATAAAATAAAGTATGTTTGCTATGTAGTGGTCAGGTGGGATAAATATAGATCAACAAAACAATTGACAATCTGTTATAACTGTCAAGAATATAACCATATTGCCTCTGACTGTCATAAAAAATCAAAATGTATGAAATGCTCAGGAGATCACTCATCTAATAGCTGTGTCAGAGATACTGATCCAGACTTTACTCCTGTCTGTGCAAATTGCAAAGGTCCACACTACTCAAATTATGAAAAATGCCCAATTTATGAAAGAAATATGGCAATTAAATTGAGTAAACAACATCCTAAGGTCCCCTTGACCCCTCTAAAATTCAGCAAAAATGACTTTCCAGCCCTTCCTAAAACATCTTCTAAATGGCCAACTGGTTCTTTTCAGCCCAAAGTCCAGGAACCCTCATTGATAGATAGTTTTAAAGAATTTAAAGACTTTTTAAGTAACTTTAACCTGAAAAATATAGTTAAGAATGTTAAGTCACTAATTACAAAACTGAACTCAGCAGATGATGGTGTGTCAAAAATATTTATCTTAGTTGAAGGAACTGTTGCTTTATTTGACTAATGACCCTCTCAAGTGAATCATACCAACTTACATCCATATCAGTCAAAATGCACCCTCATCCCATTATCTTTGCTTCTGTCTATTGTCCCCCTAATAAAACAATTTATCATCCAGATTTCCTCACCATCTTCCGTTCCTTAGGCCCTCACTTCGTCGCAGGGGGAGACTACAATGCGAAACATATTCAATGGGGAAGCAGAACTACCAACTCCAGAGGCCGTGTGCTAAACGATGTCATACAGTCCGAAAAGTACCTTTTTCATTCCCAACCTAATCCTAGCTACTGGCCTTCCAACCTAAACAGAATCCCCGATATTGTTGACTTCTTCGTCTCTTCTGGCCTAGGAGGCATTTACTCTTCGGTGAAAACTCTTGATGGCCTTTCCTCGGACCACTCTCCTCTCCTTCTCACCCTTAGTTCCTCTCCGATCCCCCTTCCTCCTAAACCTACTCTTACACCTGGACCTGTGGACTGGCCATTGTTTCGATCGACAGTAGACTGTTTTATTGATCTGAAAGTAGCTCTGAAAACACAACAGGACGTGGATAGAGCTGCAGAAATAGTTACGCAGGCCATACAATTCAGCATGAAAGTTGCAAGCAAGCAACGGAAACCAATACCCTCTCCTCAACATTCAAAACTCCCTCCCCAAATCCTTGAGCTCTTGTCAGCAAAACGCAGAGCACGAGGCCAATGGCAGAGATCCCGATACCCTTCCGATAAAACCTTATTCAACAACCTGACGAGACGGCTAAAAGACGAACTTAAAAAACATCGAACTGACAATTACGATACTTACCTTTCCTCCCTCAACACCAGTGACAACTCCCTATGGCAAGCAACAAAGCATATCTTAAAATTCCAACCGACCTCATCTCCTTTACGCCAAGAGAATGGTTCCTGGGCACGAAGTGACGAGGAAAAAGCAACATTATTTGCCGACCATCTCCAATCCGTATTCACTCCAAATCCTGAAAGCCAAATCCTGAATCCCACACTCACTACTGAAATCCTGAACTCTCTTGATGAACCCCTTCCTCTTTCGGAACCACCTAAATCCATCAGTCCTGCAGATGTCAAATATACAATTCACCATCTCCCTCGTAAGAAATCTCCAGGTCCCGATCTAATAACTGCCAATATCCTTCGACACCTGCCACACAAAACCCTGATGTTCCTTACCCTAATATTTAATAGCATCCTCCGTACTACTCGATTTCCTACATCCTGGAAACATTCCGAAGTAATCCTTATTCCAAAACCCCTTAAATCTCCAACACTTGCCAGTTCCTATCGTCCTATTAGCCTTCTCCCAATAATTTCAAAAGTATTCGAAAAACTCCTGTATAGAAGACTCCTACCCAAAGTAAACTCAAACCATAAAATTCCTGATCACCAGTTTGGCTTCCGTACCCAGCATTCCACTACCCAACAAGTCTTCCGTGTAGTTGACACCATTTCCTCCACACTCGAGCAAAAGGGCTTGTGTTCCGGTGTCTTTCTTGACGTGGCTCAGGCCTTTGATCGAGTGTGGCATCCCGGACTTCTTTACAAACTCAAAACATTCCTTCCTTTCCATTTCTATCTTATCCTAAAATCGTATCTTGAAAATCGTACATTCCATATTAAATACGGCTCTTCAATTTCCTCTCCTCGAACCATTAAAGCAGGTGTCCCCCAAGGCAGTATCCTAGCTCCTCTCCTTTATTCTATATTTACTTCAGATATCCCAACAATGACGTCGAGAAATATATATTTAGGGTTCCACCTCGACAAGCGACTTACCTGGAAAACACACCTAAAACACAAGAGACAAGAACTGAACAAACGCTTTGGACTTCTCCGACGACTTATTGGACCTTAATCAAAACTTGAAACAAAAAACAAACTTACAATATACAAGACTATAATAAGACCGATATGGACACACGGGATAGAACTATGGGGATCAGCTAAGCCATCAAATATAAACATTATCCAACGTTTTCAATCCAAAGCCCTCCGTAAAATCCTTAACGCTCCTTTCTACGTTTCAAACCTAACCATCCACCGAGACACTGATATACCCTTTGCCCATGATTTAGCCAAATCCCGTTTCCTGACCTTTTTCTCTAAACTCCCAGCCCACCCCAATCCTCTTGGCAGATCCCTCTCTTCCAATGTTATTCCTGATAATCCTCCTCGCCGCCTCCACCGCCATTGGCCACGAGACAACTTATTGCAAGAAATTGTGTAAATATTGTAAATAGTGTACATAGTTCAACCAATTTTATTGGGAGTAGCAGTAATGTCTGCCTTCTCCCCTCATCTCATCCAGTATGTTGCCATTGTTAGTTCAAATTTACTTATTGTACATATTTGTACAGATTGTAAATATCAATAAAGGAGATATTGAAAAAAACAAAAAAAAAAAAATTGACTAATGATAGTTATATATAAGATTGTTAAAATATTCCTTCTAAAAACATTGTTTATATCATGTATTCTATTGAGCAACATAAGCTTAAGAGGAAATAATTTGATTACTTACATTGTTTATTATTTATGTAATCTGTACAATCTTGCAGCACAATACACCTTAAATTATTCTTCAACACACATATACACACTCATATTAACAGATCTGTCAAAAGTATTCTCAGAAACAGGTAACAGTTCAGTAACCTACTATAAACAATTAAACTGTTCACTTATCAAACACCTGAGCGCGTTATCATTGCACTTCTGCCAACATTCTCCCCCGTCTCATCCTAATTATCCCTGCAGCATTAACGGATATTACTATTTTTGCATAGGCCACGGCAACCACGCTAGTGTCTTAAAATATTTGAATATAATTATTAAATATAAATCAAGAGTCCTGATCAGCTTTATTATCTATAATGACCACCTTAAAAAAGATTAAATTTATGTGCTGGAATGCACGCTCTTTGAGAAATAAAATGGTTGAATTCAAAGACTTTATTAATTCCAATCTACGTCATTTTATAGGAATTAGTGAAACCCATTTCGACGATAGGGACAGATTTTCATTCCCAGGCTATGTCCTTTATAGAAGGGATAGGAACAGGGATGGAGGTGGTGTAATGATCATGGTTAAATCAGATATACAACATAGTTTGAGATTAATAAATAACATGAAATATGCAGAAGGTATTGCCGTAGATGTCTGCATAAACAAAACCATTGTTTCTATCATTTCTGTTTACGTTCCTCCCAATAAACTCATAAGAGCCGACTTAAAAAATCTATTCCAGATAAATAAAAAGATTATTTTAATGGGTGATATAAATGCCAAGCATATCCAATGGAATTGCCACAACAATAATAGAAATGGAAAATTGCTCTTAAACTACATTCCCAGAAACAACATAGTATTGCACGCACCGCTCTCTCCTACACATTTCCCATCACAGCAGAACCTAAAACCCAGTATTATAGATCTGGTATTGACTAAAAATATTGACACATTATCCCATCTCGTCGCCATAAACGCCTTTATAAAACCCTTATAACCCAGAAAAGAAAAAGAATCCTCCACTATTCTAAAACTGATTGGAAATTGTACAGAAAAATAATAAATGAAAAAATATCCATAAACCCATTAATAACTTGCCAAAGTGATTTAAATATAGCAGTGCAAGACTTTAGTAACATTATTCTCTCAGCCGTAAAAGAATCCACTCCCCTTATTACACTCAATCATACTGAAAATTTCCAACTTCCTAATTATCTCAAATATCTTATTATTATCAAAAATAAATTCAAAAAAATGTCACAAAGATATAGATCACCCATAATATTCCGTATATGTAACTGGCTTACCCATTTTACTCGGACTCGCTTAAATAAATGGAGAAATAAAAAATGGGAACAATTCCTTTTAAAATTAAAACCTGGAGATGGATCCTTATGGAAAATCCACAAACAATTCACTAGATCATATAAACGCATCCCCCCTCTTAACACACAGGGCACATATGTTTATGACGACAAAAGTAAAGCAGAGCTCCTCGCCCAACACTTTAAACAAGTTCATTATTTGACAAACAATTTCGGCTCTCGTCACCATGAAAATACCATTAGACGTCAAGTCAACAAATTTTTCAAAAAGTCAGTAGATCGAACATTTCCAGCAGTGACACCTAAAGAACTAGCCAAACTAATTAAACAAATCAAAACAAAGAAATCGATTGGACCAGATAATTCTAGATAGAGGTCTCACCTTCACCCAGCATATGAAGCAGAAGCGGGATAGTTGTATGAAATTACTCTACTCAATGTTCCCTTATTTTAATAAAAAATCTAAATTAAGCCCGAAAAATAAAACAATATTTTATAAAATGATTGTACGCCCTGTACTGTTATATGCTTGTCCTGTTTGGAGTTCAACCTGTTCAACAAACTACAAAAAACTTCAGGTTATCCAAAACATCTGTCTCAGAATTATAAATGACTACCCTAGATACACTAAAATTACAGACATGCACGACGACCTGGAAATGCCGACAATCACAGACTATGTACACACACTCACGACTAAATTCTTTCATGCAGTACAACTATCAGACAATCCACTAATAGCTGAAATAGGTAATTACAACAAAGAAACCCTCAGACGATACACCCACAGACGGACCAAACATATACTTCTGGACACCTGACCTCATTTAATATAAGTTAATAATTATCAGTTGTATTCATAATAGTCGTATCTTGTTTGGGTTTTTGTATAATTTTTCCCAAACTTTTAACAATACTCATTGTGTATTTAGTTAGACAATAAACAAAATAACATGTAAAATATATAATAACATGTAAAACTCAATGTACATATTGTATATTCAATTTGTAAATAAAAATCTCTTCTTCTTCTTTATTTTTGGACTTGCCGATTTCCTTCAAATGTCTTGAATCTGTCGTGGCTCCTACTCCGAGTTCTTTGGCATATTCCCTAGTGCTTTTTGAGGGACGAGCTTCAACCCTTTCTTTCAGGTGGTCATTGTCAAGCTTGGTTTCTGGCCTTCCTCGCTCCTCGTTGTCAAGGTAAAAATTTCCATTTCGAAACCAGGAAAACCACCGGTAAACATTTCGTTCATTCACCGTTCCCTCCCCGAACGCCGTGTTAATGTTCATACACGCCTCAGCAGCGCTATGACCGAGCTTAAAGTCATAACGAAAAATAATACGGATTTCCGTTGAAGTCATAATTTAAGTTTTATTTTTTTCTCAGAGGATCGTTCTCACAACACAGTACGGAAGTTACTGATTAAATAATAGGAATAAAAGAGCTTTAATTCTATATGAATAACAATGATATTTGTAAATAATGAAATAAAAAAGGGAAAGGATTAAATCGCAAAGTAAACAAAACTGACATTTCATTCGGTACAGCCTGATAGCTATTCAACAAAGATTCAACTGCTCTTTACTTTATTAGTTTTAATAACTACAAACATGTATATTGCCATTAACGTGGTATAAGAAGGTCATATAAAGACAAAATTAATGCACTTACGTTTTTAAGAAAACGTTTAGGAAGGCCCCTCGCGTGGTCGAGTGGCTAGTGGGGCCAAACGACATTTCGTGTTTTAGAAAAGGCTACAGCCTCTTCATCTTAACCGATTTCAATGCATTTTTTAAAAATGAAAGCTAAAAAATTAAGAACAACTTCGACAAGCCAGATTTTTGTTTTTTGTTTCACGTGTTTATTAAATTACGTGTAAATAATTCGCGACCTTTTACAATTGAATATAAAATAATATTTTATTCAATTAACTTAATATAAGCACTGATATCGTTGAAATAAAACATTCAAATCCTGATTAGACTTGGAAAAATCAGACTGACACATCTTCGAAACGTAAATTTATCTTAACTCAACACTGAGATAAATTGAAATAATATGATTTCTGAATGATTTGAAAATAGATTTTGATTTTACCTACTTTGAAACACGAAATGTCGTTTGGCCCTACTGTGTAGCACCCTGGATTATCATTTCGGTTCGAGTCCCGCTTGTGGCAGGTCCACTTTTGGGGGGGGGGGGGGGGGGGTAAGAATTCCTTGCCCTACCATGAGAGTTTAAAAAGGTTGGCAACCTTAGTAAAGCGCGGAGCTTTTGCCCTAGAATCAGGGAAGTAGTCCCGCTGGAGAGAGAAGCCGTCTCACTATCTAACAACCTCAAGACCATTGAAAAAATATAAAATACAACATAAATGCAGATGTCTAAAACCACCCGACCATGCCAGGCTTATTTGTTTTCAAACCCTGATGTCTTAACAGGTAATAGGGACGCAATCGGACTGAGAGTGGAAAAGTGTGAAATGTGTCGGAAATGGAGCATGCAGACCGGAATTCACTTTTAGTGCATTCTCTCCCTCCACCCATAGGGGGGAAACCCGCTTATGAGGTTGATCTCATGACGCCATCCGGAAATGCCGACCAGAAGATTTCATGTTTCAGAACCCATTGATCAAGAAAAGACCAAACGAAGTGGTTGAAAGTTGTATGTATATATATATATATATATATATATATATATATATATATATATATAGAGAGAGAGAGAGAGAGAGAGAGAGAGAGAGAGAGAGAGAGAGAGAGGGGGGGATTTTAACGGATGTCGTTTGCCGAATCTAGTAGATAGGATCGATGAATGAGTGCAGAAATTGCTATTGCAAAGAATTTGTTTGCTATTGAAACCAAAATATTATTTAGAAATCTGTATTCTTGGCTTTTCAATTTCGTTTGTGTGTAAATGCGTGCTTTTGTACTCAACATTATGGTAGTACAATAGAAAGATGCACACATATTGAAGGTGCCTCCCGTATACGAGGCACTATTAGCATTTGTGATTTCTAGTCCTTTCATATTTTTCCATAACCCCTTGAGATAATTCACAACGTATTAATCACAAGCTTGTGGGAAACTCTTATAATAAATATTTGTTGGATATTCATAAAAAAAAAAAGTAAACAGGAAATATAGATGTCATTTTATCTTATTTTACTGTCAACAAAGACATTTTTAGGTTCGTCAAACCAATTCATAAATAAAAATTAAGATTTCAATCTTCATATTATTTTACTTCGTGATTAATGTATTTTATCTTTTATTTTAGTTTTTGGGTTTATTTTTCGTAAGTTTTTTACTTGGAATAAGGCCCGGAAATTAAAAGTAACTTACTTTCTTTTCAACAGGGTGACTGATGCTACTCCGTCTCCTTTCTTCAAGCGACCTTTGTTTCTCTTGAGACATACCGCCAAGGTGAAGTGCAAGTGTGGTATTCTAGCTAGGCTCCTGTACAAGACCGAACTGGGCAAGAGTTCAACGGAGACTGACTTCTTACTGTCGGCTCGCCGACGAAAATAGTCTCACAACACATTTGTCCATGAAAACAATTAACTTGCGCAAGCACTCGGCGTCCAGTGGTATTAGGTTCTGTGTGATTAAATGAATGAGAGAGGAGGCATCTCCGGCTTCATCTATAGTTTTGAATGCCTCATTAAAAGGGAAGCTATTTTAAATCACGCGAGATTCTAATCAGACCCCTCCCCTAACAGCTAGTGTGCCAACAGCATTTTAGCTACAAAACGTCTAGTTCTTAAAGCATTCTACAATACCGCACCAAAGGTGAGGGGCGCTTGAGTATCTCTAGGTGGATTTTATAAAACGAAATACTTGTTTTAAAACAGAAAAGTTGCGCGATTATTTCGTCACTTTTGAGCAATATAAACATCAGTTGCGTCAGCAAGGAGATTCCCTTCATACAAGACCCATCCCTTGTTCATCCATTTTACTCCTTGCCTCTGAATAATAATGTTCTAATAATAACTAATATTGTGTCAGTGTTTCATAAGAATAAATTTGTTGTTTCTTTTGGGGGGGGGGGGGGGGGGGGGTAATGTGAGTAACAACATTTATTTGTCGACCAGATATCGCAATCAGCAAGTGTAGAAGAGAAATTTTAACGTATCAATGTCATACCCTTCACGAAAAAACCGTTTGTTCAAATATAAAAAACAATAACAAGCACCGTACTATACTACGAGGACCCAGAGAGGCAGCTATTGTAGAGGTATCTGGTTCTTGATCATACGGCTTACTAGGGAGATAGTGTTACGAAACATGTTTCAATATATTTATATATGCCTGTTCACGCTCTAACATCTACAAAAATTATTCGACTTTAAGGGAATTTAGACAAAAATACTTTGTATAATAAAACTAAAGGACAATTTATGTATTTTAAAACATTCAGAATATTGGTTTATCTTCTATTGTCATCGTTCATGGGCTGCATTCTGCCTCCCTGACTGTCCATAGGCCAAACCAGCTATATAGTACTAACCACACTATCTCCCTAGTGTGCCGTTTGGTCTTGAATCAGATACCTCTATAGTATCTACCACTCAGGGCGCCCATGACCTGTTATGGGACTGATTTTTTTCGGAATTTTTTAATGTTCGTGATCAAGCATTTAAAATAATCATTCGATTTTGATAAAACACCTAGTGTAAAACGGAATATCACTTTAGCTAACCTCCAGAATCCGCCCATCAGAACAGTTCCTTTCTGTGCAATACACGCAAAATCTTAACACTAATAGATTTGCACATTTAGGTCCTAGTCCCGCCTGTGGCAGGTTGATGAGCTGGAAAAATTTCACGTGGCAGACCGAATGAAAAAACTTTCAAGACAAGATATCTTTCAGTGTTTTTAAGAAAAGTGGAAAAAATAAATTTTCTGTTTTGGGTATTCAAACTGACTTTTTTTCGCTACATATTTTTGTACCAAAAATCGGATCACTTTTGTGATATATATATATATATATATATATATATATATATATATATATATATATATATATATATATATACAGGGTGTCCCAAATAAGACGGCTCAAACTAATTTTGCGGCCAAACGGTTGGTCTGAGAAAAAAAATGTCAGAAGTAAAAGTGGTAGGGCTTGACTTAAGCTTTTTAAATATGTCGACCATTTAACATATTTACTGCGCATGTGCGCTCGGCGCTAAATGAAATGTTGGGATTTGCAGATGACCCCTATTATTTTGCTCATAATTTTGAAGGGAATTGAAAAAGAAAACCTTCGCTGCAACCGCACTTCGATATCTTTAAAATGTAATGAGTTTCGCGCGATTCAAATTTGATTGTTTTAAATTAAAAAGATTTTTTGTAGGCACTCACAGAGGTCGGTTATGAATGTGTGATACATGGCTTTATGGTATTTTTTCCTCAACTTTCTAAAAGCAATATGGCCGAATCTCTAAAAGAACTATTTTCCCTAATAACTTTAATAAAATTGAAAATAAGGCATATTTTTTAAGTATTTAGTCTGATTTTTCGTTTGAGACGTACAATTTAAGTGATAGCCCTATTTCATTAATACATTAAATAATAAATTGTAAAGAAAGCTAAATTTTTCACATTTTCTTGTGTTCTTCTACTATAGTAATAATTCTACAAATAAAAGCAATTAAACAATAAAATAGAAAACCAACAGCATAAAGGCAATTGAAAATATTCAAAAGACGTCATCAAATCTCTTTCTCTTGGCAAGCTATATTTCTAACAATGAATTGTTTTTCTTATTTTACTTTTTTCATTTTTTTCTCAGACCAAACGTTTGGCCGCAAAATTAGTTTGAGCCGTCTTATTTGGCCCTGTATACACAGGGTGTTCAAAACTCCATTGACACCCCTTTTTTCCCACAATTTTTTAAATTTAAAAACGAAACTTGGTGGGTCTTAACGTGGTCGAATGAACTTTCATGGGACCTAATGCACAACCCCTCAACTTCCTCCAGTTCTTCTCCAGAGACCTTAACTCTGGAATCTCCAATGGAAAGGGGTTATTTTTACGATGGATAATTGTAGGGAATTGAATTTTATGTCGATTTTATATCAGTCATTTTTTCTCTAAAGCGCACCAATAACAAATTGATCCCCCTTGTTTGTTTTTTTTTCACTTTTCTGCCAATAACGTAGAAAGTATGCCCGTAATGAAAAAAATAGTCGATATGAACGTTGTAGAGAATTAAATTTACTTCGCCAAAAAGTACCTTTAAATGCCTAAAATGTTTATATGAATGGAGCAAAACACACTTTTGTTTTTGAAGTTGTCCAACGTGATCTACGATTCAGTAACACATTCTTTTCGGGAAACGAGTAAACTCATCATGCTCTTTTTTTATAGTAAAACGAGGGAGACGACGACGAAGGAGTTTACTCGTTTCGGTGCGCGAAGTGGTAATTTGCAGGAAACTTGGCGGGACAATGCCTGACTACAGTTATTGTTAAAACTTAGTAAGTTTTAAGACTAACTTAATATAAAAATGTTGACAAAACTACAGCTATTTCTTGTATTTTTAAAAATCAAGTTCCATTACTTTAAAAAGGAAAAATAAAATATTAAATTTAATGGAATAGATGAGTCCCCCCGTGTGGTCTAGTGGCTAACGCCTTAGATTCAAATGCGGGAGATGGTGGGTTCGATCCCCACCGGCGGCAGGAATTTTCTTATCGCATGGCTCGTTGGGAAAATTCCTCGCTGCACCCTGAATGTCGGCATTAATGGCCTAGAGGCCCCGTAAAAAAAAAGAAAAAAAATTCTAATCATTAGGTGAGTTCTATTCCTTTAAATTTAATATTTTATTTTTTAATCCCTTTATAAAGTAATTGAATTTCATTTTTTTTCTTCAAACGTTCTTTTTTTTTATTTTTATTTACGGCGCATCGACAATTCTTTATCGACATCCAGGGTGCAACCAGGAATTTTCTCAGCGAGCTGTGGGATGAGAAAATTCCTGCCGCACCGGCGCGCCAGTGGGGATCGAACCCACCATCTCCCGCTTATGAATCTAGCGCGCTAGCCACTAGACCACGGGAGACCCCTTCAAACATTCTTAACTAGGTGGAGCAAAAATAGTTTAGGAAATGTTTATTAAGTTTTAATGAAGCGTAGATCACAATGATAATACACTTTTCTGACAACTTTAAAAACAAAAGAATGTTTTACTCCTTTCTTGTTAACATTTAAAGGTACTTTTTGGGAAGTAAATTTAATTCTCTATAACGTTCATATGGACTATTTTTTTTTTCATGACGGGCATACTTTCTACGTTATTGGCAGAAAAGTGACCAAAAATAAGGGTTTTCTTGGTTTTTGGCAATTTGTTACTCATTGGTGCGCTTTAGCGAAAAAATGACTGATATAAAATCGACATAAAATTCAATTCCCTACAATAATCCATCGTATAAATAACCCCTTTCCATTGGAGATTCCAGAGTTAGGGTCTCTGGAAAAGAACTGGAGAAAGTTAAGGGGTCGTGCATTAGGTCCAATGAAAGTTGATTCGACCACGTTAATACCCGCCAAGTTTCGTTTTTAAATTTCAAAAATTGTAACAAAAAAGTGGGGTGTCAATCGAGTTTTGAACACCCTGTGTATATATATATATATATATATATATATATATATATATATATATATATATATATATATATACAGGGTGTCCCGTAAATGTCTAGTCATACTGTGGGAGGTGATAGAGGACCTTTAGGGGAACAAAAAAGGTTCTATGTAGATTTTCCGAATTCTCACACATAAGGGAGAAAACGTCGTTTTATTGTTTTTTCGAGGCAAACGTGGTTTTTAGATGAATAATCATTTTAGCTCCGGCCCAGATGGTTCTACTAGAATGGAAGTGAAACCAATCGAAAGCTGAGTAAATTTACTATAAGACCAGTTGATAGTAAACGTAAAAATAAATGAATGTAAGTATGTCTGTCTTACCAAAAGAAAGCTACTCTAAATTTTCAGACATTTTCTTGATATTTCTTACCAGTGTTACTCCTCAATGGGCAGGATCTAAGATTTCCGGGTTTCTGAAAAACTTCTTCATTTAACCAGCTTTCCATTCATGTATAACAACCCTGTGTAATTGAAGTATTTGAACGATTTAGGAACAAAAGTTTAATAAAAAACATGGATCTGTGAAAAGAAAATTATATTTTTTTCTTCAGTTTATTCAAAAAGCTTAAAGGAAAAAATTGTTTTTATAAATATTTACTTAAATATTAAGTAAATATTTACTTAAAAAATAAAAAAAATTACTTCCACGAAAAAAAAATCCTAAAACAAAAAATAAACAAAATACACATTTATTTTGAATTTATTAATTACAGTAACTAATACTGGGTCCAGGAGGTGGCCATTAATGAGCCCCATTCACACATTTACCTCAAAAATTATTATTTTTACCTAGATCACGCATTTGAACACATTTTTATAGGACTATCAACATCTTATTTATTAGGGATGGGATATTTAATTGTAAAAATGTGTTCAAATTCGTGCTTTAGGTAAAAATAATAATTTTTGAGGTTAATGTATAGTTGGGGTTCATTAATGGCCACCTCCTGGACCCATTATTAGTTATTGTAATTACAAATTCAAAATAAATGTGTTTTTTGTTTTAGGGTATTTTCCTGGAAGTATTTTTTTTTTTTTTTAAGTAAATATTTACTTAATATTTAAGTAAATATTTATAAAAACAATTACTTTTTTTAAGGTTTTTGAATAAACTGAAGAAAAAAATATAATTTTCTTTTCACAGATCCATGTTTTTTATTAAACGTTTGTTCCTAAATCGTTCACATACTTCAATTACACAGGGTTGTTATACATGAATGGAAAGCTGGTTAGATGAAGAAGTTTTTCAGAAACCCGGAAATCTCATATCTTCCCATTGAGGAGTAACACTGGTATGAAATATCAAGAAAATGTCTGAAAATTTAGAATAGCTTTCTTTTGGTAAGACAGACATACTTACTTTGATTTATTTTTACGTTTACTATCAACTGGTCTTATAGCAAATTTACTCAGCTTTCGATTGGTTTCACTTCCATTCTAGTATAACCATCTGGGCCGGAGCTACAATGATTATTCATCTAAAAACCACGTTTGTCTCGAAAAAACAATAAAACGACGTTTTCTCCCTTATGTGTGAGAATTCGGAAAATCGACATAGAACATTTTTTGTTCCCCTAAAGGTCCTCTATCACCTCCCACAGTATGACTAGACATTTACGGGACACCCTATATATATATATATATATATATATATATATATATATATATATATATATATATATATTTATATATATATTTATATATATATTTATATATTTTCTCGCTCTAAAGGTGTCTCAAAAGTGGACCGATTTTATTGAAATATCCAAAATTCCAAATCCGTCCACCGGAACGTGGTTTTTGGAGCGAAATTCGCGCGAAAAAAATCGTTACGCTCACATCATACGCTTGCAAGTCCTTGTTTTATAGGATTCTTCACGTAAGAAAACGAATGAAACCATTTTTAAGGCGATACCTGTCACCTGCTGAATAAAGTTTTTGGTTTGGGTAATTTTTTCTAGTAGGAGAACGCATTTGTCAATAAAACAGAATATGTAAAATAAGAAAAAAAAATTATTGTTAGAAATATAGCTTTCTAAGAAAGAGATGTTGTAGTAGTTTACCTCACTTTTTAATTGGTTGTTTTTTCCTTTAAATCTCATTTATTTGTAGAATTAGTATTATAGTAGAAGAAGACAATAAAACGAGAAACATTTTGATATTTTTCAATGCATTGAACTGTGAAATATGTATTTACAGTTTTTTTACTTTGTTTACTACAGGTTTTAATTGGTTGTTTCTTTTTTTCTCTGTTTGCCTTACTTGTTCACTGCTTGATATTATTTTGATTGCATTTTTTCCAAAAAACATGACTATTTAATGAGAAGCATGTTTGTATTTTGAATTGACTAGTAGTATAGAGCCTTACTTCAGAATAAGGGACAGCCGAATGTTTACCAGTACAAGGCAACTAGGTTTTATTGCCCCTCCTAAATCAAGAAACATCCTAGGAGAGCTGACAGCTATTTTACCAAGGTCTGATGTGTTTACGATTTTGGTTAAATCGGAGTTAAGAAAGAATTCGGGGGAAAAAAATATACTATTGATAGACACAAAAGGTCTATCAACAGTAGGGATCTTCGTATTTTTAATAGAATTTAACAGTAATATGAGTATTTAAGTATTTTTAATTGCATTCAACACTAAAATGAATATTTTAGTAAAGAAAGTTAAGTAAATTCTTAACTTTTCTGTCTTCCTGGAGCGCACGTTGGAACGGCGGATGGCTTGCTTTTCTTTGAGACTTCATTGGAATAGGTGTTTCACAATTGATCTAAACAAAGTAATAACTGTTTATATTTTATGTACTTAAAATGACGGAGTGTGAACGGAGCCACACTAAGATGACACAGTTCCTCCGAGTCGGACTTTCTGATGTTATCATTAAGTCATTATTATTGCAAAAGAAGTAACCTACCTGAGACTACTGAAATTTTACAAGAACTTTAGTTATAATGAAATTTGGGGTTGCAAAACGGAATAGGAATAGCTGAAGTATTTCTTGCAGGAAATAAAACACCAAATGAAACCTAATAGAAATATAAATTGCTTAAAAAAGAAAGAAAAGATAAATCAAAGAAAACAATCATTTTTGAAAACTGTTTAAAGTCTTTATTAAACATAAGGAAAACTAATTAACAACACATTACATTATATATTAATTATTTATAAATTATTAACATGTTAATGACTCTGTACACTCATACAATATACAGTCTTTTACACATGCATTCTGACTTTCAACATACCAATAAATTAAAAATACAGTCTTTTTATTTTTATTTTAATTTATCTGTGTAAGTTTGCATGTAAGTGTATATGTATGTGTGTGTCTATGTGTTTTCATACATGCATATATATATATATATTACATGTGTGTCAAATAAGCCGAAATATCGTTTAACTCTTTTTATTTCCCTGGTGTATTGCTAGCATTTGTTGGGCTTTTTTTCAAAGGAACCACATCTGTAAATAATAGTTTTTACCAAAAGTAATTTTTTCATAAAACCACATGCATAGCTATTTATCCTAATCTTATTTAGCTTAATTTTGACTGCACATGCAATTATGTCACATTTCCCCTAAACAACAAAAAATAAAATAAAAATTAGTTTATAAAAAAATACAAAAACACAGAGGTCTCGTCCCTGTAGAACAGGCAAGTACCTTTGAAAAGAAGCCCAAAGATGGCAAAAGAAGAGTCAGAGATATAAAAAGAACTTATTTGACATATAGACCCTTCTATACTAAGGGGTCATATACATGTATATATATATATATATATATATATATATATATATATATATATATATACAGACTTTAATACTTGTAAGCAGCTGCAAGACAAACACAAAAAATCTCACAATGTTAAGACAAATACAGAATGAAACAAAAAGGTGAAAAGTAAAGATACTGGCTAGTAAATATTAGTCATGAAGGAGATTGACTACTCTCACTCCTCATATAAAAATAACTATTTTATTCAAAGAAACATTAGTTTTTGAATTAAAATGTAATAAAAATATATTTACTCAGAAAACATTCTATATGCTGCATTTTCCATTGTTATAATGCAAAAACATTTACTAATTATTGAAGAAAATTAAACTTATGATGAGAAAAAATATAAGAAAATGTAATTTTTAAACTTACTAGTGAAAACAAAATATATTCTTACAGTAACACAAACATATAAGTAAACTTTAAGAAACATAGTAACCTATCAGAGTTAAACAATGGACCAAACACACAAATACTATCAAAACAAATCAAATAAACATTTGAAAAGGGAACTCGCCTGAAGAATCCCCTTTTAACTTTAATTACTATTTATAACGAAGAAATAAATAAACAAAAATAAATGAACATCAGAAAAGTCAATAAAACGTATTTAAACATATTAATAACAAAATATTCAGTATTTGGGTGTAAACAATTTGTTGAAAAAAATATCACAAAATTTTATTAAGAAATTATTCAGTGCTAACCCTAGAATACTTTCCTTTAATTCTCTCAGGTTTCCCACAGTACTCATTAAATATCAGTTTGCATAAAAACAAATGGAATATGACAATTAGGGTTATAACAGTTGCCCAAAACATTAAGGGAAGGCCTCCAAGGTGGCTGCCATGTCTATGTAATGCAACAACAAGGTGATCATGTGGAGGAGCTGAAAATAAATTAAAGAATAAAAATGTAAATAAATGTTAAAGTATATACACAAACAAGCACAAAAACATCATATATATATATATATATATATATATATATATATATATATACACACTAGCTGACTCAGCAGACTTTTTTTGCCATATAAATTATTTTTAGATATTATTTTGGTACTCAAATAAAAAATAACTAACTTATTGTAAGTGTGTGGGGATGGGGCCTATGACTGACAGAGGAATAGAGCGCTGTAAACGACAACGGCCTAAATAACAAAACACTAAACATCCATTCTTTCAATTTATTGTACTTTATTATCTTAACTAATATATTTAAAATTATATCTCTATCATGAATTATGACAATAAAAAAAATATCAATCTCTTAGGTCAATGGAGTGTACCATATTTTTGGTTAGTCCAACTTTCGCAATAATGAATGGGGGGGAGAGAGAGAGAGGGGGGGATAGAGAGAGGGGGGGGGGATAGAGAGAGGGGAGAGAGAGAGAGAGAGAGAGAGAGAGAGTGAGAGAGAGAGAGAGAGAGAGAGAGAGAGAGAGAGAGAGAGAGAGAGAGAACCTTTAATTTTAGAAATTAAATGAAATGTTATAATATAAATAATTTCAGCTTACCTTCAACAATTCTATGAACATGTATAGTGTCTTTAATAACCTCAATGTGGCTTTTGTCAGATGTAATATATAAAATTGAAGTAATTGGTTCAGTCATTTTGACAGGAAAGAATGATTCAGAAGTCCTGAAACAAAATATATAAAACTCTTGCTAAACAAAAAACAATCAAAATATGAAAATATGCACTCTGATATTTATGCAAGAGTCTAATGTAGGAAGGGGAGGGAGTAAATTAAGCAGGATTTAGTTTCTTTGTAACACTTTACATTAATTTAATGCAGTATCTTCCACAGTCAAAACAGCAGTGAGGCTTATTTTATCAATAGTTCCAATTATAATTCCTGTTATAACATTCAGCTTAAAATTATAATACAGCTGTAATATTATTAAATAGCTACATTTAATTGTAAGTAATGTGTACGAAGAGACTAACCATAAATTTCTAAGTATAGGCATTTGCCAGCATCTAACCAAAGCTCAACAGTACACCAATAGATTGGAGCTGAGAGCATTCTCCTAGCTCCTCAAAGATGTGAGGAAACATTTTGGACAAATAAATAAAAATACTTAAGAAAAAAGTACTAAAATTTCTTTGATCCATCACCAGAAGGACCCAAACTTTACATAGTGATTCTATAAAATTAAATAATAGTTTCAAGAATTGTATCTGAAAGAAAAATAATCATCCAATATCAGAAGTCAATGAAAAGAGATTGTTGATCTTGGCAAGTGCTTAGAAGGATATAGTCAAGGTTCAGTCATATTAGTTAATAAATCTACAATCTATTTATATAAAAACCATGTGTCTGTCTGTTTGTTAACTGGGTATACAGGTAGATCTTGATACGGGGAGAGTCATAGGCAGAAAGTAGGTGTAGCATGGCACGTCGGGGAACAGCTAGTTTGAAATAAAAACAAGTTTTTAATAATGCCAATGTCTTGGCTTGAATTTCACTGGATGTAGAAACTTCCAAATAAATCTGTTTTTCCTTCCCACACAGGCCTGATTGAAATTCAAGCCGAAACGATGGTTGCACCTTGGTTGAGCCTATACTTTGTTATGAATTACAGGTGATATGATTCTTTAATGATTTATACAGCAGAATTCTGATTTAGATAGAAATTAAAAAAGTTAAGTGCATGAAAATTGAGTCTTTCTTGAAGTACTTAGCAGTGAAGAAGTCGTGCAGGTAGGAGAAGTATACCACCCCAAGGACCTAGTGGTCTATTTACTCAAGCAAAGGCTGTGCACCTCGCAGGGGGTTTAGATTGCTTCTGGGCATTGCTAAGTGAACAAGTCTTTTGGGAATGTCATTGGTTCCTGAAGAAATTACTTTTTTTCGACAATTTCTTCAAAATTTACGTGAGTATCCAATAACAATAAATTAAATGTGTAAAACCTTTTTATAATTATTCAGTAAGGTTAATTATTGTGGAACGTTGTTCTTTAGATCCTAGAATGTCTGGTCGTAGTGGAAAAAAACAACAGCGGTCATGGATTTTATTTAAGGTTATCATTTTTTTTTAATATATACATAACAAAAAATTCTCTTCATAACAGTTATAACAGATGCCATTGCTTTAATTCTGATTTAATTAAATGAATAATTATTCATTTTAATGTCATGTTTTGCATCTTCATAATATATTTCTCAGTTTACTAAAAATCGATCTAAGGAATGTGAAGCTACGTTGACTAGTGTCTCGCGAAAAGTGTCTCCTACTTTCGGGCAGACAAGTCAACGTAGCGCAACTGAAAGTAGTATTTCCTCTCCTGTTCCTCGAGGTTACGGAATTATGAGTATTTGTGTCATTAAATTATAAAAATGGAGAAAAGAATTTATAAAATTACTTATAAAATATTCTGATACGATTTTCTGGGGTAAGACTTCGCACGGTGCCCTCGCCCCGGCTCCCGGGGCGTGCTTCAAACTGGATGTTAGCGTCATTAGAAATGCATTTCAACTCATTATACTTTATACTATGAGCTATTTATTAATGAAAATAAGATAAAAAGTAGTTGGCTCCTGAGGAAGTTTTAAAATTTTGAGGGGCAGTGAATGTGTTAATAACTCGAACGCCAACTGTTTTCATTCAACCAGCTATGCAAAGAAATTCGGTCCAATAAATGTTTTTCCGTAAAATTATGAGGAACCCATATATCACTTCGAGACGCATTTCCCGCAGCCCCCAAATGATTTGAGACACTTGCGCGAGATATCCCATGTCGCAAAGTGAGGGTTTTCTGTGACCAATGCTTGACTTTGGTCATCATCAACAGTTGAAGGATGAACTGAGCGCTTTGCGCCTTCCAAGTTGAAATTTCCATTCCAAGCTGAGCAAACCACTTACAGACAGTGCTTTCTCCAAAGGCATCATCGCCATGCACACTGCTTGTTCAATTATTACACTCGTAATCACAAAATTGTTCAATAATTATACTCGTAATCACATTTTTCTGTAATTACAGCTGTTTAAAACTGTTTTAGCTGTAATTACAATTTTTTTCTGGGATTATATCTGAAATCATAACCTTCCTGTCATTACGAACGGAATCACATATTTTTCTCTAATTACGGCTGAAAAAGCTCAAACACAACACTCATCTGAGCAGAAGAATCTGAAAACTACTAAAAATTTGAATACCATCATTGCAAGTCTTATTTTGTGTGAACAAATGTTTTAAAGAGTAACAAAAAAATTAAATTATTATTTCATTATTAAAACATTATTTCACAACTGGAATAAAAATAAAAAAAGTTTCAAGTCCACCAGTGTCAGTCAAATGTTCGAATCTAAAAGGAGGACGGAAACGGAATACATGAAAAACACCAATAGTTATTAAAAGGCAAGGTTGAATGGTGGAACATGAGTAAAAAGTATTCAGCAAGGGGCATGTAGTACTGTGAGGCATGTATGGCTCATCAGTTGTAGCAACTATAATGTTGAGTAAAAAAAATAATTTTAATGAATATTGATCCTCCATAAATTCAGAGTGTCATTATCAAAAAAAAAATACCTTAAGAAATCAATTAATACCTTAATTGAACTGGTGTGTTAATACAGCCACCTTCACAAGCATAGAATTCTTTGTCAGTTCTGCCAATAGAAACACCAAGCTGTGCCTTATTATCTTCTTGTAATATCACAGATACGTTAATATGAACATTATAGTCAACTTTAATATTCCTTAAAAAAAAAAAATAATAATAATAATAATAATTCCAACAGAGGCAATATATTTTTGAAATTCTGTAAGTACGTGCAAAATAATATGGAAAGACAAATAAACTTAATCAAAATTCAATAATAACTATCTTCCTCGTCTCCCGGCTTCTTTCTCCAGTGGTGCTTCTCCCATGGCCGTTATATTTCGCCCATCTCCTAATGGGCTTCATCAGACGTCATTGTGTTATCTTGAGGTGTGCAGGAGCTATGCCTGGCTCACGCTCCTGCCGGCTTTTTATCCGTGTTCCGCCATTTTTTACGCTCCCTAGGTGGACCAATCAGCTGTCTTCCTTGTTCATTGGTCTCCCTGGTCCGCTGTTCGGGGCGCTTTCTATCGTCTGATCGGAGAAATTTCAGAACCGGCCCGTAGACTGTAGGTAGCACTAGACCATCTTCGCAGTTCATCACTACACCCTTATACCTCGAGATCTCTATCCTCCCTGACCAGCCTCCTCTCCAGTACATCTTCCTTTGCTAGCGTCCTGGCCTGGTCGAACAGCATCTGTCCAGAGCACTCCTCCCCATGTCTTGTGACAGCAGAAGTTTTCGTGCATCTCAGACGGTAATCTGCGCAGTGCTGCCCAATCCTTGTGGCCACCTTCTTCCCGGTCTGCCCAACAAATACTGTCCCGCAACCGCATGGAAGAAGGTAAACACCCTTATCTTGCAGCCACTGCTTGTCCTTTGCTGAGCCCAGCCAGTCGCTCATCTTGTCCAGAGGCTTGTAAGCTACTTCCACTCCGAGTCCCATAAACATCCTGCCAATCTTTTCACTGACACCTCGCACATAAGGCAACGTTGTCCTCATTTCCACAGCCCTCACGTAAAGCACAGCGAGGAAGCCTAAAGGAGAACATGACTGCCCTCTACGGTGAGAGGACTTATAACCTGACAAGGCGATTGGGGATAGCCAAAGCCCGAATCGCGACCACTGAATATGACATTGACTTTTTGAAGAAGTGCAGGAGCGAAGGAGTGACGTCACCCTTTTTGCGGGTGAAGAGACCTTTGAAGACACACAAGGCTGATCGCATATTTGACAACATGGAACAAGCTTTACTAAGGGAGCGGATTGCAGCCTATAGGTACAGAGACTGGCGGCTGAGGAGAGACGAGGAGGACCTAGTGAGGCAGTTGGAGCAGACACTCAACCCAGATATGTGGATGACGGTCAACAGAATCCAGGGACCAGGCAGGCCGCATCGCAGCCCAAAACGCACAAAAGAAGGACAAGAAGTGGACGAAGCTCACGGCCACTCGCACAAACCCGGGGCGGGCTGCCAATAACAACCAAACTAGTGACATGAAGGGAGATGACGTTACCGGAGAAAATTTGATGGCCCTTAACAGGGCCGTCAACAGCACTGAAATGGATAGGACCCAGGCCCACGTGAGGAGGGTCGTCGTCAATCTAACCGATGAGGAACTATCACCGGACACCCTGAGCGTTCTAAGAAGAGGACTCAATTTTGCTGTATCCCCGAGACACATCCCATTTGAAGAGATCATAATAAGTGTGGAGGCAGCCTTGGACGAGATAAGTGGTGGAGGAGATGCTGCAGACGACATCAGGCTAGAGGTGGCCCATCTGATCAAGAGGGCACGACCACCCAAGGAGAACATCACCTATGCGGAAAAAAAGGCGCTCCTTCAGCTGAAGAAGAGGGATGATATGATTGTAACCAGAGCTGACAAGGGGAACGCCACAGTAGTCATCAGCCGGTGACAAGATGCGAGCTTTGCTGGACCCGGATACATACGAGAAAGGAATAAAAGACCCCACCAGGACCATCGAGAATAGAATCAGGAAGATTTTGAAGAGCGAGGGCGTCGAGGAAGCTATATCAATGAGAGCGGCCCCTGGTGACTCTAGAGTGCCAAGGATATATGGCCTCCCGAAAGTACACAAGAAGGAGATCCCCTGCGGCCTATTGTCTCCATGCTAGGCGCACCGACGTATAGGGCCAGCAAAGTCCTCGCGGGCCTCTTGAAGAGCTGTGTGTGGAGCTCGTTCTCCTCGTGAAGAATTCGGCCCATCTGGTGGAGGAACGGGTACGGATCTAAAAAATGGCGGAACACAGATAAAAAGCCGGCAGGAGCGCGAGCCAGGCATAGCTCCTGCACACCTCAAGATAACACAATGATGAAGCCCATTAGGAGATGGGCGAAATATAACGGCAATGGAAGAAGCACCGCTGGAGAAAGAAGCCGGGAGACGAGGAAGATGATGCCCCAGCGAGGAAGCCTAAAGGAGAAAAGAATAACTATATAAATGGTGCTAATGACCTCAGCAGTCGATGCAAAAAAAATATATATATATATATATATATATATATATATATATATATATATATTTTGATGATTAGGTGAAGGGTATTAATTTATAATACCAAACAAGGTGAGGAATAACCCTTCAATGCTCAAAATATACTTTTATTATATAATTTCAACGTTATAGTCTGAAACGTTGAAATGATATAATAAAAGCATATTTTGAGCTTTGAAGGGTTATTCCTCACTTTGTTTGGTATTTAAAAAAAAAAAAACTATATAAATATTTGGAGTACAATAGATCTTTTAGGTCGAGCTGATTTCCTCTTAGGGGCCCCTGATTCAATCTACCTTTATAAATATTTTTAAAATTAGCACATTAATTTCCAAAATATGTAAACAAAAATTATGATAGATACTGTAAATTTACTCTTGCAATATTAGATGTCAAATTACCAACTGAAGATACAATTGTTAAAATCATTGATGGCATTCAAATTACTCAGGACAAATCACTTATAAAACTGTAACTCTATAACGAGTACATCTTTCTCTTCTGAGTACACTTTTAAGGATAAGGTATTGGTAAGTACACAAAATAGTAATAGCTATTTAAATTGTTTTCAATGTTGGCAACTAGAAGAAATCAATTTATGCCCTGAAATACCTACTTTTAAATACTAACCTGAAATAATAGTCTCTATGTAGAAATTTTGGATCAATTTTAAATTCAAGATGATTAGCATTAAATCTGAAACCCCCGAAGCTCAAACTCATGGCTTGCATTAAACCCTCAGCACCAAGAAGGAGGAGCTTATGACAACCCTAAAATAATTTTTTAAAAATGTGAAATAAATATAATACACAAACAAAAGCAACAACAAATCAACAGCAACATTTTATTTAGTTACACAAATCCATTGATAAAAAGAATCGTTAAAAAAAAAAAAGAAAAAGATCTTGAAAATTTCTTTATAATAAAGAAATTTTAATATCTTTGGGGAAGAATATACAATATAAACAGGAGCTAGTTGAATAAAAGTGTTCTGGTCCTCTTGTGCTAAAGATGTTATAATTAGACTTAGAATAAAGTGATTATTAAGTACAAGGCTGGAGATAGTCAGACTTCAGAGTCAATAGTGAGACTGAACTCCAACCATCTCCATCCTGGTAATCTTAGTTTAAGCGAACCAAACATCAGGAGTAATTTTCAACTGGATCCATCGTCCCTGAATACCCTAACCAAAAATTAGTTAGAACAACTAGCTGTATCAAGTTTTCTCAAAATTTGTTACATATATCGTCTTAAATGGTTTCATACGTTTCCCTACGTTTGAAAACCTACAAACAGTATACCTGTGAGCCTATTCACTCATAACATAGGCTTGCGACTTTTTTTCTCACAAATTCTTCGGGTTAACTAACGGCCATTTGTTTGAAAATTTTGCCAAAATTGAACCATTTTTGCAGCTGCTAGAGTATGAACAGACACATTGTTTTGTTTCTTTTAAGCGGTGGGCCAACTTCCGGGCTATTAGCCCTAGGATATCAAGAGGTTGAAATCTTTTAATAATGGCAATGGCATTCCCTATCCCTATCGGGTCCCAATCAAGTACTGGCCAGGCCAAACATTGCTTAACTTGAGTGATCTATGGTCTGAACTCAGGTCAACAGTTTGAAATGACCAATGAGCTGACTTCACCTTCGACTATAGTGGTCCCTGAGGAACCACATGGAGCATGAAATGTGTAAAACTAATTTTGATGAAATAGTATCTCAAAAAATAGAGAGTTATAGTCATCTAGACTCTTGATAACACATGCACACACACCAAAAAAGTGGTATTTTCCAAAGACACCATACATATATTATACATATTCAGCAACCCTCAAATCCTTGGAAGATCTAGTTTTTTCTTCTTAAACGACTTCATTCAAAATTTGACATTCAAACTGACCCCGGATTTAAAGTTAGCAACCCCCAAATATTAACCTAGTATTTTAGTTCAATGAAGCCACAAAATCGTATTTTTTCATTTTGTATTGGAACATACAGTGACCTTGAAATAACCTTGAGGACTATAATAGAAAAAAATAATAAAACATATATCTGGATGTAAAATTTTCCGTTCTTTCAGAATCTGCTGTCAAAAATTCATTTTGTACAAAATAAAGAAATTGTCCTTGAAATTACATTGATTTTGCGCCGATGAGGTGAAACAGACCTCGGATTCGAATTCATCCATCCTCAAAACCATGGAAGATCTAGTTATTTATTTTTTAAGGACTTCATACGAAATTTTAACTTCAAATGCCTTAAACCTGATGATGGATTGAAACGGACTCCGGATTCGGATTCAGCATGTCGAAATACATAAGAATATATGCATGATTTCTTTGGAAAAGACCTTTTTTTTTTTTTTTTTTTTTTTTTTTTTTTTTTTTTTTTTTTTTTTTTTTTTTGTGTATGTGCCTGTGTAGTCATCATAATCAATAAATAGGTATGGTCAGAATTTTAAGAAAATGCTAAGGTCACTTTGGGTACAAAAGCCTCCCACAAATTTGAATTTACAAAGGAAAACTAAAGTACCTGTTTCTCTAAAGTTAAAAGCCAAAGTGAGACGATTTCATTAATTTTCTGAAAAGTATCCAATTCCTTCCAGAGGCCCAAGGCTTGTCTATGAACAAATTATAAACATGTTAGATAAGAAGTCAGAGTTCTGAAGATTAAAGTAGATAAATTAAAACAAAATAATGTAAAAGAGATTGTTTTATATTGTGAAACAAAACAACTCCCTGAAATAATTGTTTTGGAAACAATTAAATAGGTAGTTAACAAAAATTTTAATAAACTAAATTAATAGTTAACAAAAATAAAACTCAAAGCATGATGTTAAGAAAACTCACAAGGTATGGTGATATCCACCATAACAACCTTCAGCAATGGATATATAAGTAGACACATTATTTTTTAACGATCGAACGTGGTTCTCAGAATTATTCATCGCAACATTAGAAAGCACATAGTACAGCGTAGCATTTATGCGGTCATCATTTAAAGCACCAGCAGCTTTTGAATGGCTAATTGTTAATCCAGTATTCCATAGATTTTGCCATGCAGCAACATGTCCTTGTTGGCTTTTCAAGCTACTAGAAGTCAATGCTGAGTTCAATGTCTACAGTAAAAGAAGAATATTTTAGGGCAGTTATGTTTTCATAAAATAGATGATGTGGAAATAAGAAATTATACAATTATAATACCAAATGTTATAACCAAAATAAATAGTAAAAATAATGTTATAAATCATTTAAAGAAGTCCAATGCTACCCTCTGCTTGTGACAGATTGTTTTAAGAGCTCTCGATTTTCCAACCCATTTGAGAGTTTTGCTGGAGCCACTGGGCACAGAAAGCTGTGAGCAGTGAAAAATCATATTCCTGCATATCTACACAGAAAATGGTGTGCACATTCTTTGTCCATTACTACAGGTATACCCTGTTTATACAGGGTGTCCCCAAAATAAACAACAAAACTTCGGGAATTGATGCAGGATGAAAAAAGAAAGAAAAAAAGGCCTTTAGCATTTTTTTTTTATTTTGCTTCGTTTCCGAGAAAAACGCAAAAAAATCAAACGCAATTGTCAATAGGCATTCTTTCATAATGCCTTTATAAAAATCATTAAAAGTATGTTTTATCTTGTATCCCCTCCACTCACCCTCATAGAAGGTGCATATTATATGTAAAGCATCTATTCAAAAGCTAATTAAATTTCCTATTAATATGATTTCTATGTAATTTTTGATAGAGCAATCTCATTCGAAGAAATCAGTATCCTGTTAGGGTGGGTTTACACTTGATAGTTATTGCAGGATATTTATATCAGAGAGAAATTGCGACTAATGCAAAACCATGTAAAATGTATGTCTGCAATAAATTCTACATGGTAGAATTTATTGCAGACATACATTTTACATGGTTTTGCATTAGTCGCAATTTATCTCTGATATAAATATCCTGCAATAACTATCAAGTTTAAACCCACCCTTAGGGAGACTAAGATCTTGCTTCACTTTGAGATTTCATTTTACATTTTTCATGATAGATTAAGACAAAAAATTAACTGTTTCTATTCGCAGCTTTCTAAATGACACTAGGGATAAGAAAGGAAACAAGCTAAGATGACGAAGTTCCTGCGAGTCAGACTTTGTGGAAGAAATTCACTGAAAGAGTGGCAGCCTGGCGCTAATGGCCTAGATTAGATTAGATTAAGTATGACTCTAATACCCCCACCTCACGGGGTGCACCTCGACCGTTGTCCTATTGTGCGAGTCCTATGTGAATGATTAGGCTTCTCCGAAGTTCCTGATGAATTTCAGATACTACCAGACTTCAGCCGACCTCCTGATTTCATCCTCTTCAAGGCTGCCAAAATGCAGGAATCGCATCTTCTCCAATGCTACACACTCAAATGTAACATGCTTGGGTGTCTCCTCCTTGTCCTTGCACCACCTGCATACCGGTGAAGACCTCATTTTCATAACGTACATATGCTTATGAGACAATGACCTGAGACCGTTGCAACCGTCTCCCTCAGGTCTCTTCTGGTCATATCCAGAAAAACGTCCTTACCCAATTTTTTGAGATCTATAAAGGACTTCGTGTGGGTTATTTTCTGACCTTCCCAAAATTTTCCAAACTTCTTTTTGGCTCTTGCTGTTATTGCTCCCCTGGCAAAGGCCATTGATAGACCCACAAAAGGCACTGGGCCCACAGGCACCTCTTCCGCGCCTGCCCCTGCCAGCCTGCCTGCCCTCTCATTCCCTGGGATACCTCTATGTCTTGGTACCCAATAAATGACAACCTTATTGTTTAATGCCAACTGATTAAGCCTTGATTGACACTCACCCACCTCTCTAGAGTTAATCTCCTGACTCCTCAGTGCTTTACATGCAGCCTGACTGTCCGTAAGGATATTTATCTTCTTCCGACAGGCCCCCTTCTCAATCATGCTGTAGGGCACCGCTAAGATGGCGTATATCTCCGTCTGGAAAACAGTTCAGGTTTTGCCAAGTGAAATTTGTAGCCTTAAGCCACCCTCTCCCCCACTCCAGACCCCTGCTCCTGCTCTATTGCTAGTTTTAGAGCCATCCGTGTAGACATTAATGCCATTAGAAGGCTTAAAGGTATCATCTTTACCAGAGCAGATGCCATGTATCTCCACTCTTTACCTCTTCACAGTGCTTGTCCTGTTCCTCATCATGTCTGATGGCATGCTTAACTCCGGGACTTCCCCTGTCTGTGTGAAGAACCGGGAATGTCCTATTTCCTGTTTAGGATTACCGATGACCCCCTGCTTCATCATCCTATAAGCTGATTTCATTGCCTCTACTTCAATGAATACTTCACTTGGCAACAGGCCAAGAATAGTCTCCATAGTTATTGCAGGAGTTGACCTCATAGCTCCCCAGTCTCTGTACCTTCCTTAATTTGGTGCTGAAAGCCTTGGTGGCCAGCCTATGTCACCATACCATACACCCATATGTCACCACTGGTCTTATCATCGCTGTATAGATCCAGTGCGTTATGCGGGGACTAATGCCCAAATTCTTTCCACACAGGTTCCTGCATACCCACAATAACCTTATGGCTCTGTTTGTAACCAGAGTGATATGTTCCTTCCAGTCTAATTGCCGGTCCAGAACCACTCCCAATTATTTTACCTTATTACTATAGGGTACCTCCTCTCCTTTGAATCTCGGGTTTCTCAGCCCATCCAGTTTCCTTTTATTGCTAAAGGGAACCAGGACTGTCTTCCTAGGGTTAACGCTCAGTCCCTTCTCATTGCACCAGTCCGATGTGATCTTTAGTGCGCTCTCCATTAAATCTGCCATTACCGACTGAACCTTGCCTTTAATGATAATAGCTATGTCATCTGCATAACCAATGGCCTCAAATCCTGGATCATTGAGTTTCACCAGTAGTGAGTCCACCACCATACTCCATATCAGTGGTGAAAGCACTCCTCCTTGCGAGCACCCTGTGACGGCCTTGAGCTTGATGCTTCCGTTCCCTTTGGTAGCATGTACTACCCTGTTACTTAGCATACCCTTAACCCATTCTGTGATACAACTTTCTGTCTCAAAGACCTCCAAAGTGGCAGTCACCTCATCAACCGATGTATTATCAAACGCCCCTTCATATCCAGGAATGCTCCTAGGGCTATTTCCTTGGCCTGTAAGGAGTCCTCAATCTCGCTTACTACAGTATGTAACGCTGATTCGCATGATTTTCCCTTCTGATAGGCATGCTGATGTTTCAGGTTACCAACCCAAGGATTAGTCATCCCTCCTTACTTGAGAAGGTCATTTATGACCTTCTCCATTGACTTCAGCAGACAGGAGGATAGGCATATTGGTCTTAAAGCTTTCGCCTCCTTATACGTAGGTTTCTCTGGTTTTGATATGAAAACCACCCTTACCTGGTTCCATCTGCCTGGGATATATCCCCAGGCTAAACTGCTCCTGAATAGCCTAATCAATGGACCAATCAGAAGTTCCATTCCCTTCTGTAGCAAGGCCGGGTATATCCCATCACATCCAGGTGATTTGAAAGGATCAAAGGACATAATAGCCCATCTAACTGCCTGAGGAGTTATAATCTTATGGGCCTGTTTCCATTCGGGTTGTTTCCTCGTCCAGCCAACCCTATTAATCTGATCTTCATATCCTAGATGCAGCCTTAAACAATGCCCCAAACAAAAAAAAAAGCACAAGCATGTTATAAAAATAATAAAATTAATTACCTCTTTGCACTTTTGTTCAAGTCCCCATTTCAAGGAAATAAAATTCTCTAAACGAATTCTATCATAGTGAATAGCAACTGGGAAGGAAAAATGTTTTGTTCGATGACCAGATATCTGCAAAATAAAAGATTCAAGTTTAAAATTAAATTTGAAGGGTATCAGGGGAAAAAAGAAGTAGTCAACAATTTTTCCCATGTAAAATTATTTTGATTGGAATACTATTATTTTTACAAATTACACTCAAATATACATTATAACAAATAAACATCCATTCAATTTCAATTCAAATAGATTAAATAAACCTAATTCTATGGAGGTTTCAAGCAACTTACACCAGAGAATCAATCAATCAATACTCCCATTGTCATTTTTTAATTTAGTATTTTACACTTGGTCTAACAGAATTCATTTAACAACAATCAAAATACGTAGTTTCATTGAAGAGTGATGATATCTAATCATATTTCTGTAGTAAGCTGATGTGGAGTGAGTCCTTTTCGGACTCACAGAAATCGCTTCCATTCAATCCCACCCCTTTGCTTTATTTCGTTTTATATTCTCAGCTAGGCAAATGGGTTCAAAAGAATTGCCGAATATTCAAAATGTTCAAATACTTTGCTACAACTATCACTATAGCTTTACGCTTTGCTATATTATTTTTTATTTATATTTGAGTAATAAGTTTTTACTATTTAAATTAAATCATTGGTAAAATATGATACATATTCTCTGCACCCTAGTGCATTTATATTTCAGAAGTATTTTAAAGACTAACAAACATGTTGTAGCAACCTATGTTTGAATATGCCGCCCAGATTTATCTCCATCTTTCTCACCTGAATCCTGCCTAATTAGCTGATAATTAGCCGAACAATTAGTCAGTGATAGTGATAACACCCGTTGATTGGCATCTCATCACCACGCTTATTACGGATCTACTCCATCAACGGACGCCGCTATCTTCTGAAGTTTCAGCATTCCGCAGGATCAGCTGGAGTTGTAGTGCAAGTACACATCGAGACTTCCATCTATGAGTCATTTATTAATACTGACTATTACTATTAGTCGAAGCCGGTAACGATTTGGGTCTAGCACTGGCAATGTTAATTTTTTTGAGACCGACCCAGGTATCCATAATCTTTAGCTCCGTCGTCAAAAATAGTTAATTCGCCGACAACTCGTAATGAAAGAAATAGCTAAAGCTTCCCTTAGTCCTTGTTTAATAGCCCCAAGGTCGAACTCCTGGAAAAGTCAGCCGTAGGGAGCCGGTAAGCGAGAGAGGAGGGTCGGACTGCTGTACAAGTCCTTCGTTCCAGGGGCTCGGCAGCTCTCGACTGCTAGTCAAGTCCTTTGTTCCAGGGGCACGGCGCGCTTTAACTGACAGAAGTCTTTAGTAAGGAAAGGGTTAAAAATGTGGGACCATTGTACATCAGCCAAATGGGCAAGAAATTATGAAAGGATTAAAATCAAACTATGATCTCTAAAAAGATTAAAAATTAATACTTTAACCTTTAGGCTGCGTAATACACATAGGGCTGGATGGTACTGTGGTGCGGGATAGCCTAGCGCCTGGAGTGCCCCGTGTGCTGAATAATTTCCTCACATGATGTTTCCTCAGAAGATTCCCTCTTCTCTTGTACTTTGCATTCCAGTTGTTCCAGGTGTTTTTCCAACAGAAACATTTTGGGATAAATAATCAGAACCCTCATCGTCATCCCAAGAAGACTCCACTTCACTATCGCTCACACCCGTCAAAAGTTCTAACAATTCTTGTCCAGAATAAATATTCTTAGAAATATTTCACTTGAAAAGTTCAAAATATACTAGAGAAATATGCAGAGTAAATTCCGGGTTAAGAAAAACAGTGGTTTTCGGCTGTAAAAAAACGGAGGGAGCTGGTATACGTACAAGTAGGCTAAGTAATTGGAAGCTGGAGTGATAAAATTGAAATCCTATGCCACCTATCGGCTTTAAAGGACACTGCAGCTTCTATATACAGCCTACAGAAGGCAATAGTAGAAGGACTGATATAATAGCTCGTAGCAGCCAAGCGCAAAAGAAGTCGGACTAATTTAATAGTCCGTAGCACCCGGGGCACTGCTCCCCCCGGACCTATATAATAGTCCATAGCACCCGGGGCACTGCAACCACCGGACTAATATATCAGTCCGTAGCAGCGTAAGGGTTAAATAGAGAAAGAGAATTACAAGGGAAAGGTAACAAAAGAAAAAATTATTAGATAAAAAGTCCCTACCCCAACAGGTTGTAGATTTCTCTTGGCACTAATGCAAGCAACAATACTTTCTTCTTTGGTGTAATTTTTTAGAATTCCACAGAAACTGAGGATTTGGCTATCAATGTTTGAATTTCTGAAAAAAAAAAAAAAAAAAAAAAAAAAAAAAAAAAAAAAAAAAACTATCATTTAAACAGTAAAGTTGAATTAAAAGGAAAACATAATGTGAGTTAGGATAAAATAAAATACTGCCAACCACTCCAAGAATATGACTGGGAGACTTAAAAATTGAGCATATTATTAATAATACCATAATCACCGAATAAACATCAAATTAAATAGATTCATCCCAAGATTATGATGAGCTTGTTTATGCCCGCAAAAACTGTTTTTCAAGCTGTATGGATTTTAAAAATAATTATTTCTAAAACAGCTTGAAATATCTACTTATTTTGTATGAATATTTCCATCCTAATATCTAATCATGTCCTTATTGAATCCTTTTGATGCTGAATTTGGTAGAGCTGCTGCATACTGTGAGAGCGGAAGGTATAGGGCTGGGGCCCTTTCCCTATGGCCAGTCGTGTAGCCTACAGTTGGATGGCATTATCTCGGTATCTTCTATTTTTTTAGCAGTTAATAAGCTTTTTATTGCCCTTTTATTATTTGGTCCTTTGGACTCAATACACACAGATTTAAGCCTAGATATACCAAGGAGGAAGGAGATGGTTTACCAAAACTATTTTTCACATTTACTTATCAATTATGCTAGTTGCAAAAATAAGCCACTTAAGTGGCCAAGATTTCAAAAGTTGTAGTTGTTTCTTTCTAAACAAAGGCAGTATGTTTTGTTTGATGAATCTCACAAAATATATTGTGTTATTCTGGCCACCTCATTCTTAACATTTAAGGCAACGAATTAGGGCAGCTGGCACTCAAAAATGAATTGAAATGTACTCCAAATTCTCGTGTTTATCGGGTGTGGACATTTCAACCACATTGGGTCATTGTGAGAATTATAGAAATGGTAAAAGATGTTCAATGACTACGTCAAATATTTTCTTAAAATTTAAAAATTAGTATACTTCTTCGGTGTAGTAAGGCCCTTTACATCCACCAATTTTCTATTACAAACAAAGAATGAAGGAGGATGATTGTTAAACAGCCTAAAGACAAGTGACAAAACCCCAATTAAAAAAAAATAAATAAGATAAACGGATTACAAGAAAATATATATTTCATTTCATTAACATCTTCTTGGCTTTATAATAGGTTTTTTTTTAATGATTTAATCTCTTCTGCATTACTGTAGATTCCACATGCATTTTACAGATTCAGTTATAAGAATGGGCTGCTCTGAAGAAATCTCATCCAACGATATGCCCCTCTCTTGGCCCCCATGGGCTAAGCCCATTGATTAGCCTGATAAAAAGTAATGTTATAAGTAGTAAAATTCTATTCTTGCTTTCAAATAATAACAGATACGTGATAGATGGCAAGGGTACCCTTACCTAGAAAAATGACTCCCCGGCCTTCTCAATGTTTGCTCTAAGAAAACACTATTACCAAAACGTTTCTTATTTCCTTTTCTTCTTTTACTATAATACTAATTTTACAGATAAATGCAATTTAAGAAAAAAAAACAAAAAACAATTAACCCCAAATTGGGACAGGCGCTACCCCCTAATTGGGTGTTACTTGGGCTAAGTAACACTAAAAGTCCTATGCAGGTCCACCCCCGCCATTGAATTCCTGCCCTTCTAGTCCTTTTTTGTGAACTTCTTTTTATGTTTTGAATCTGGCAAGCTATTCTAGACAATCAGCTGTTCATTTTAATTCCAAAGAGGAAGGAAAGAGATAGGCCCTGTGTGGAAGTGAAGTGGCTTCTACTTATTTATGCTAGTCATCGCAACAATTTCATCAGTAGTTTTGTCCTAAACTCTCCTATTATTCTGCCTTTTTATTGTGCAGATCTTAACTAGTAATCTTGAAATGGAGGGTGAAGATATTTTAAAGATTTTGCGGGAATTACACAAAAAGGAATCTAGCTCTTTACAAAGAAAAATATTTTGAGGAGTATTCCCTCCTCGAAACGAATAGCTAACTTTTGACATAGTTATTCGAATATTTGTGTAAAAAACTTTTCTTGATAATAATTACAAAATTTTGAACTAAAATAGATACTGTCGTTTGGGGTGAGTTTGGACACATTTTCGAGGTTTTTTCGTAATTACAAAACACAGAATTTTTGTAAAAATCTGAAAAAATTCATGCATGAATCCTTAACATTCCTCTATCGAATAGTGTATTTTGTTTTTTGAATATCTCAAAAATTTTCAATTTTTTTTTATAGCTGAAATGTGTCCGAACTCACCCCTACGTGTGGGGTGAGTTCGGACAGCCTCTAATTTCTGTAGAAATCTTAACTTAAACCATAGTTGGAGTGAGCTCGGTCATAATTTATGATATTCCAAAGAGGCATATTTTCTAAAATATTTTTTAGATTTACAAAATATTCTTTAACTTTTTCCTTATTCACTTTTGCTCTACACCTTTTGATGCTTTGTGTAAGGCGTTCCATTAATGGCTGATTCCTTTTCATAAAGCCGTCAAACCATTCCAGTCTGGCTTGTTGTCTTAAAATCCTGCGATTTTTTTTCCTGACCTATCCAAATATGTTTTTACGATTTGGCGAATATCTTAATCGAGTTAATGGAAAGACCCATTCAGCTGCAGTTAAAATTCCCTTTGATATTTGTTTTTCTTATTAACTGAATTTTGATTGGCCACCACTTTTTTTTTGGTGTGCGTTTTTCAAACTTTATCATCTAAAGTCGATGTAGTTTATTTCTTGTACAACAAAATACCTAAATCGATCCACTGCCTCTCTCAAAGTCTTCTTCTTGGTTTTGACATAGTCAATCACATTTTTCAAAGCCTCTTTGGAATAAATACTATTTTCCTTTAGGTCAAGAGGACGCGGATATAATTGATGCATGTCCGAACTCACCCCACGGTATGCGAGTTTTTTACTTAAACGAGAAAAAAAAGCTTTTGGACCAAAAAAATAAGTATATTTATTTATGTATCATTAGCCAACATATAAACCTACTATACAATATGAAAAATTTGGGTTCAACTACTTCCAGAGCCTCTGCACAGACGTTTGTTTCTAGCATTTCGAAAATCATGGAAATTACAACTCACATTAAAATATTCTTCACTCACTTCAAAGTGTTCTCAGGACGATTTCGGCTTAACTACATGGGAAAAATGGAATGTCGATCGTATTTGTCAAGCCAATTATGTTCCTAATAAAAAAACTTGCTCAAGGTCACGTGATTTCCTGCGCCATGCACTATTGTCCGAACTCGTACTACCTGTCCGAACTCACCCCAAACGACGGTATTTTCCTTATTTTGATTACAACAAAAACAAAACATGCGATTTCCCGTAGTACTATACGGACCTCCTGGGCTTGAGGTAAACTCCGGACACAGACTACTGGTGGGGGCTGTTTATTCCAGTCCCTGCTCGGCATAGGACCATATGGACAGCTCAAGAAATAAAGAGTGAGACTGCTAAGGTTTAAAAAGTGAGTCAAAAAACTACAAAAACCCGTTCATAAAAACAAAACAAACAAATTTGAAGTTTTAAGCATTTATTTCTCAGATTGACATCGCCTAATTGAAAATTGCTTCAGAACCTTGTTTGTAGAAAATTTAGTAAGATTTCGAATTACCACCTTCCTTTATCACAATTTTCCTGTTTTAGATATATTTGCAAAAATCCCAAAAATTTTCATCTCTATTATTATTTTTTTTTTTCGAATACTTTCTTAACTGCAACCAAAATTTAAAAATCGTAGTTAAGATGAATCTCAAACATGTAGAAATTATTTCAATAAAAACCCATGATCCTAAGTGCTCAAACCAAAAATTACAAGTTCCAAACCTATTCTTTCCATTTTTCTCAAAAACATTTACAGATATCACCTTAAAAATGGTTTCATTGTTTTTTCTATGTATCAACATAATTTAAAATAGCTACTTTTCTTCTAAGGAAAGTCGTAAAACACAAAACAAATAAACTTTCAATTCTTAATACAATTAAATTTTCAATTCTTAAAACAGTTTAACATTTGACACTGGACGCATACATAAATATAAAGTAATAATTTCTTCTTCTAATAATTCCTAACAATCAATTTAAAAACTGTTCAAAGGTTTGGCCCCTTGCAGCAATATAGGCATCACAACGCACACTGACAGACTAGTTGGCATTTGTGCACTGCTCTGCTGTAATCCCAGGCCCATCTGATGCGATGGATGAGGTGCACCCTAGTGCCAATGGGCTCCCTGTAGACCAAATCTTTGTGCCCCCAGCTTCCCAATCTTTGTGACAAAAGTACTTCCTCCAAGAACACCGACAGTTTATTATCGAGGAATGTGTGGAAAGACTCTGCGTCAAGTCGAGGGGTCAAAGAATGGAGATCTATTATTTCATTATTCCACACAAAATCAGAGACATACTCACTCCTATATTTTGGGGTAGGAGGAGGGAGATTAAAGGAGATGATGGTAGGGCTGGGAGGGGGTGAAAGACAAAACATATTCTTTTAATAATTTAATATAGGCATTATGAAAGAATGCCTATTCACAATTGTGTTTATTTTTTTGCGTTTTTCTCAAAAACGAAGCAAAAACGAGAAAAATGCCAAAGGAATTTTTTTCTTTATTTTTTCATCCTGCATCTATTCCCTAAGTTTTGCTGTTTATTTTGGGGACGCCCTGCGTGTGTGTGTGTGTGTGTGTGTATGTATATATGTATATATGTATATATATATATATGTATATATATATATATATATATATATATATATATATATATATATATATATATATACAGGATGATTCAGGTCTAAGTAGCCAAACTCCAGGAGGTGGTTGTAGGCATAATTTCCAACAAAATGTTCATTTCAAGTATGGTCCGATTCTGAAAGGAAAAGTAGCTATGCCCTATTTTCTGTTGTTTTTTTTTTTAACGTAGTCATGATTTTTAATGAATAAGAAAGGTTATCTCAAAATAATTAAATTCTAATTATGCCATCATAAAATAGATACAATTTCCTAAAAAAAAACATTAATTTAATTCAATAAAATCATTATTAAAAGATACTTTCTGGACATCCAATAATGTACTTATGTTTTTATTATTCAACTACCCTGTTTGTTTTTGAATTCTCCGCTCAAAATTTCTAGTCAAAACTGGGTGCCAAATACATCATGTAAAAGATAAATCAATGAAAACTTGTTAAACACAAAATGTAACAGATCTCCCAGATGAAAAACTTTTCCAATCATTTCTTTCAGTTACTTTTTATTACTTCTGGACTGGACAATGGATACCCACAGTTTGGCCATTAAAAAATGAATAATTTTTAATTTTTTCACACAAGGTATTTGAAAGTAACAAAACTCATTTTTTTGACAAAAGGGAGCCAATCTTTCAATTTATCCCCGAATAAACCTCCACTTTATATGCATGGATTTAATGGTTATTAAATGTAGAAGTTTTTGTGTAAGTATTGAATGTGTAGTCCGTTAGGGGGCTGAGGAAAAAATTCGTGAATAAACTCTGATTCATTGATAAAAACAGAAGTGCGTTATTGGACGTCCAGAAATTATCTTTTAATAAGGATTTTAGTGAATTAAATTACCGTTTTTTTAAATGAAATTTTGTGTATTTTATGATAGCATAATTAGAATTTAATTATCTTGAATAGTTTTTGAGAAATCCTTTCTTATTCATTAAAAAACATGACTACATTAAAAAAACAGAAAATTCTACATAGCTCCTTTTCCTTTCCGAATCGAACCATACTTGAAATGAACTTTTTTGTTGGAAATTATGTTTGCAATCACCTCCTAGAGTTTGGCTACTTCGACCTGAATCACCCTTTATATTTGAACCACCATTATTTTTGAGATCTATAGGTTTTGAAAAAAAAAAATTCTAGTCTCACTTCCGAATTGTGTCATGAGGTCAATCTCATAAACAGGGTCCTTCCCAATGGGGGGGGGGGAGAAACCGTGCTAAACATCAGATAAGGGAAATAAATGGGGTGAGAAAAAATGGTATCCCCACCCCTTTTAAACATTTACAGAGAGATAAGGATTCTTTCAATGAACCCATCATGAGAGAGGTCAATTCATCCCAGGATGAGAGTTAACACCTCCAAAGTTCCCATTGTCCACAGTACTGTAACTCTGTGCCACCTAGGAATGATTAATGGTATGAACAATTTGTAGTCATTGTTCATAACGATTACAATCATCTGGAATGATCAGTATCCTTGGAATTATTAATTAATCCAAGCAATGAACCTATTCGTTAGAATGATTAGAAAGGTGTCACCAAATATTATTAACTTAAGTTAGACTTACAATAACAATTGCATATTTTACATATATATACATATATATTTACTTGGGAAAGTTGGCTGATGGAACCCAATCTGGATATTTCATTTGTTCAAATTCTATAGTTACTTCATGGTCTCTTGTATTGGATATAATCAAATCTTGATAAAATAAATTAGGATTTGTTCTATGAGAAAAAATATTTGAAGAAACAATAAGACCATTAGTAAAACATTGATAGCGGTGAACAGTCCCAGTTTGAGTATTTGTAAAAAATACTTCTTTCATTACAATTGATGGATTGATTGACAATAATGGATTCCATTGTGTGTTTAGAGACAAAGTACGTGCATCTTTCAAAAATAGGCTTTTTTCTGGATAAAATGTAACCCCAAAGAATCCATTTCCAACAAATGGTGAATAGTAACTATCACTTTCTTCATCTGCTCTGAAAATAAATTGTTTTTTGACCGCATCATGGTACATTTGAGCTATATGATCCTCAACACATTTCTTAAGTAATCCTGCAATACAAAGAAGAATTATTTTACAAATTTAATTTTAAACTTAGTCCACCAAAAGGTTAACTTATATTAAATGTTTTAAGATACATAACTGCATAATACTTAAAACAAAACGTGTACTAATAAGAACAGAAAAGGGATTATTTTGATCAAATTTTGCCTCAGGGGGAGAGGGTTAATGCAGCATGATACTGTGAGACCCTACTAAACGAGTAATTGTTATGCAACAACACCTTCCAGCATGCAGCCAACTAAGACATTTTTTAACCTGTTTGGTTGAGATATGTTGAACCACCCTGCAGATTTTCTCAAATGCTTTCAGATTTTCTAAATTCCTAAAGTCTCACTTAGGCGGGGAAAACATTTAAATCAAGACTAGATTTCTTGAAGCAGATGAAGGAGATGGCAGGAGAATTCTATGACAGGGGCTTCAAAAAGCTTTTTTGACAGATTAAAACCTGCATAGAATTGGAAGGCATGTTTATTTTTATATGTATATAAAATAGAAAAACTGAGTACTCTTACTTTCTGAACATGAAAAAAAAAAATGTATATGTGTTAAGAAAAATAAAGAAAATGAAAGATCTTCTTATTTTAATTTTTTTTTAATCTGTTTTTCCCCAGCAGCACTCATCCTCTCTTTGTGATATTTTGGTAGACTCCATTCGAGACAATTTTATAAATTTGTAAATTCTAGGTAATAATGGTAATGGTAATTTTTTGTAGGCCTCCTTTGATTGTATTATGTTATTTCAATAAAATGGCCAATAGGTCTGATAATATATTTATTTATTCCATATTATTAAAACACTTTTCTGCCCCAACAAAACTTTTCAAGGACAATATTCTTAGTTATCAATTGTCAAATACAAATCTAAACTACATCAAAAGCAGCAAAATTTGTTCTATTGTAACATGTGTATGAACTAGACCTTTACGATAGCAATAATATTAAGAGTTTTACTACTTACAAAAAGCTCATATTTGAACATTCCAATAGATAACTTAGATTTTTTTTTTATTTAATTTTTTGTGCATCAGCTACTGTGGCCATTAGCACGATAACTAAGAATATTGTTTTTCAAAATATTGTGGCAGTGAAAATTTTAAATAATACGTATTTACTCATTTCCTTGAAACAAAATAAATTTTACTTAAAAAAAATGAATTTCATAAAATTAAATCTATTTTTAAACTTAAGGGGTAATACTACTTGTGCGATCAAATTTCTTGAATTTATAAAGACCAAATAAATCAATATTTTTTAATTCTTTATGTCAAACGCTTTAAATAGGATGTTGAAGTATCCAAAAAAATAAGTTTCAATTCTTTGAAAAGAAAAATGGCGGCGCAGTATCTGACAAAGGGAAACCCTCTTTTTTAACGGGTGATAATCTGCAGGCCGCAATTTTTATTCTAGAACGAAAAACTAAAATTATTTCGAAAGAAGAAGGTTAAAACTAGTAAAGCATGTAGGAATTTTAAGAACTATTAATTTTTTCGAAAATGGTGAACAATTATTCATTTTCTAATAAAAAATCCGTCGAAAATCGGTCATAACATTGTTATAATTCAATGAATTAAAAAAAAATCCTACGTACTTTCCTAGCAAATATCATTAGGAAGCTGCAGTTAAAATTTGAAATTGATCGGGTAAAAATTGAAGACGGCGGAGTATCGCCCGATTTGGAAAACAATGTTTTGAGAAAACGACTTTAAAGTTTAATGTTCTGAAATATACCTTTTTTTTCATACTTTCTTGTAATAAAGATAAAAAAAAATGGGTTTTTATTTTGAAACGTACTGAACGAGGACCAAAAAAAAATTTAACAATTAAAAAGGGACCCGTCGAAGCTCGCTCAAAAACTTATATTCAAACCAGCATTGTGTTCACTCGGCATCGGGACTTCACTCAGAAAATCGTATTTTTTGCCTATTTAAAAATGTTTTCTTCAAATATAAACCCTTGGATATAATTTTGATTAGTCAAGGAAGAATTTTAGCCCATAAAAAAAATGTAGAAGTTAGTATTACCCCTTAATAGTGGACAAAAAACACAAAGAATTTTAAATAAGCCAGAAAAAAATAAAAACACATTTTGTAGCATTAACTTATTATTACCTTCTGTGGTCTGTGATCCATCAGAAAAATACGAAAATGGTGTAAAAAGATTGGGACTCAAGTACAACAATAGGATGAAACAACTTAGTAATAATACCACAGCACGCTTAGACCTAGAAATAAAATAAATGTTATATATATTCTACAAAAATATTTCGCAAATTAATAATTGTAAAAAAATAGAACTTTTATAAACTTATTTTAAGAGGGAAACTTTTTCTTTTAAATCATCAACTTATGTTTGAAGCACCATCAGGTATGTTTCAATAAAAATATTACTTCAAATTATTGATTTTTCTTTTTTGATATGTTGTTTTAAATGTTTAGTTTGTTTTTGACAGATATAGAGGTTAGAGGTGTTTTAGTGAGTTATGTAATTTGTTGTTAGTGGCAAAAAAAAATGATCAAAGCATCTGTATAAATGTTGTAAAAAAAAATTAAATATGCTCCAACGCACTTGAAATGTTGACTGTGGCAGTTGGTAAATCTACTTTGAGTAAAAACCTTGGCCCATGCGACTTTTTCTTGTCCTAAAACTTAAAAGATCCATGAAAGGACAGCGTTATGCAACGATTAAGGAGGTAAGAATTGCATTTGAAGAGCTGAAGGCTGTACCAAATAGCACATATCAGAAATGCTTCAAGGAGTGGGAAAGTGCTGACAAGTGTATTATATATGAGGAGATTACTTTGAGGGGGACAAAATAGATAATGATCAATAAATAAATATGTGTAAAAGTCACCTTTTCATTTGAACAAACCTCAGGTATGATTAGAATTTCAGAAAATAATAAAAATTTGGTGAAGATGCCCTTGCAGATGATGTAAGAGGGAGGAAAAGCAAACACTAAAATAGGTACAGTAGGGTTCCAATTAACTGAGGTCCGGTCAACCGAGATCCCGATTAACCGAGGTGTCAAGCCTGAGGGGGGGGGGGGGGTGTGCGGCTATGTGTATATATATGAAGTTGAGCCAATGGCCAAGACGAGAACTTCATCCCGATTCTCAGAAGAAAAACAACTCTCAATTTGAGAGTCTCATATAGGACGGAAGCAGGTGTTGAGCGCAAGAACCCTCTCATTAATTTCCTTCCAAGAACCAGTTCCCTATGCCTCCTGTTTGAAACTATTTTTAATAGCGGGTCCTAGAATATTTTGTTTACATGATCACTTTCCGAAGCGGGTAAAGGTTGGCTTAATCGGTTCAAAAGCAGACGCGGCATTAGGGCTCTCAGCATTTGCGAGGGAAAACTTTCAGCGGATACCGAATCTTCATCCAAATTTATTAATGATTTTGAATTGTTAATAAAAACTCAAAACCTACGCGCTGACAAAATTTACAACGCAGATGAGACTGGCTTGTGGTACAAAGTGTTGTCTTAAAAACTCTCGCGGCAAATATGGAAACAACATGCGCGTTTTCAAATACATTAAAGACAGAGTCACTGTTTTGGTTTGTGCAAATGCAAGTGGGGAAGATAAATTAAAGTTAGTTTTAATTGGAAAATCTGCCAAATCCAGAGCCCTCAAACACATAAATATTAATAATCTGCCGGTTATTTATAAAAATCAAAAATCTGCATGGATGAGTGCTGAAATATTTGAGCAATGGTTTAAGCACCATTTTGTACCACATGTAAAACAATTTCAGGACGTAAAAAGACTACCGTTCATCGAGCCCTACTCCTAATTGATAATGCACCGTCACATCCCGACGAGCGTGTCCTATGCGAGGGCGAAATAAAATCAATGTTTTTCCCTGCAAATGTCACATCAATAATCCAGCCTATGGACGAAGGAGTAATTTCGGCCTTCAAACGATACTACAGAAAGAAGCTTTTGTCTGAAATGCTATTAGCAGAAGAGGAAGGGTTAATTCAGGAATTAAAGAAAATATCTATTAAGGATGTGATTTATATGGCTGCTGATTCTTGACATTCTGTAACAAAAATCACAGCAAATAAAGCCTGGAAAAACCTGTGGCTTCGAATTATCCATGACAGCCAGACAATTGACGAACCTCCAACAAATCAGCACGATTTGCGCGATTTGTTAAAAGACCTCAACTCCCCGGATATAATGGATTCCGTAGTTATAGATTGGTTAAACGACGACACAATAAACAGAGCGACAGTCCTTACGGAAGATGAAATTATTAATGAGATAATGAAGTCCAATCCCGAAGAAGATTTTGAAGGAGACGTGGAAACCATTCCCTCAGAAATAAGCCATAAAGAGGGTTTCAATCTGCTTGACAGATCCCTTCTCTATTTAGAAAGCAGAAGCGATGTACCGCCAAATGAACTCATGGTTCTAAGAAAATGGAGGGACACAGCTGCTGCCGACAGAAAAAGTTCATTTAGGCAAGCCACAATTAAAGATTTCTTTTTTAAAAAATAAAGTCACGGTTTATTATTGTTATTACTACATATTATTATTATGCATTATTATTATTAAATATTAGTTTTTTTAGCATATAAGTAGTTTTCATTCAAAAACAACTTGCTATTGGTATGGTTCCGATTAACCGATTATTTCGATTAACCGAGGTAACCTTGGTCCCCATCGACTCGGTTAATCAAAACCCTACTGTATAAGCATTGAAACAAATGGGTACATTACACCTAACTTAAAATTAGTGCAGCCAAAACATCAATATGTAACTAAATAAGAAATTTAAAGTAATAAATCAAAATAATATAGCCCCAAGTAAACACAGAGTAAAAAACCATAAAAGAGAAATTTTAAATACTCGTTAGTAGTCTACAAAAACTTGTATAAAAACTATTTTTAACATGGGTAGAATGGAGGATGGAAGTGAGAAATTCTGTTAATTAAGATATAGAGATGTGGAAAAAACCTCCACTGAAAGTAGAATGAGTCATATTTTCCCCATATTTTTTTTTGTTGCTTTAAGTTCGAGAAATATAAATATGTTTTACTTTTCTTTGTTTTTTGAAATCTCTTTCATACAGTGAATCAGAAGGCCAGCCTCTAGAAAACTTGAATCATCATTTTCAGTGTGTGTAAAATATACCCCACGTCTATTGGTTAAATAGCTTAATTGACAAAATAGGAAAAAAAAAAAAGAAAAAGAAATACAACAGGAATAAGGTGTAGCCTTAAAAAAAAAAACTTGTCTTGCCCAATATGCTTGTAAGACTTGTGAGAAAATGATGACCAAGTTTTTATTTGGTGGCTGTTGCCTAAATGCAAAGAATTTATATGTGGCAGAAGGCCCAATTCGAACAAAAACACTCACTTTCTACACTACTCCTTTATTGCGCTCTACATGTTTTGCGTTCCTATGACGCCTCATCGGGAGCTCTTAAAGTAATATATAATTGCAGCCTACACCACCGAGTACCTTCCACAGGTAGGGCCACGACTAGACTGAAAAGATCAATCATGTCCACTGCGCATCAGCTGTTTAAAAAAGAGAGTTAAACAACATGCCAAAAACCTTGACGAGACAGACAACAAAACTGTGTTGGTGGATCATGCTATAAAAAAGAGCCACACTTTTAATTTTGACACAGTTAAAATATTAGATAAAGAAAAAAAAAAACCATCAAACGAAAAATAAAAGAAAATATACACATAATTAAAAACAGGAAAAACACAGATAATAAAAAAACAGAAATCAAAAACCTAGATAAAATATTTTTTAATTTAATAAACAAGACAACTTAAAATGAATTAATTTATAAAATGACAAATACTTCTTTTGGAAAATCAACATTTACTCTAAAACTATTGGGTTTAAACAGCTGATGCGCAGTGGACATGATTGATTTTATCAGTCTATACGTGGCCCAACCTGCGGAAGGGTCTCTGTGGTGTAGGCTGTAATTGTAAATTACTTTAAGAGCTCCTGAAGAGGAACATGAAACATGTAGAGCGTAATAAACGAGTAGTGTAGAAAGTGTGTTCTATATTAGAAAAATAGGGCCACTATCTTTTAATATTAAATACAAAGACATTCATCAATGAAAAAATAAGAGGATAATTTTTGCGTGAACACTGTGGGTTTCTCGTATTTTTAGTTTGTTTGTTTTTCTTTGGAAGATCTAATATTATTTCATGATGATAGTTCTATTATTCTTTTGATCTCTTAATTTTTTTTAACTTCTACTAATTTGATAACTTTATTATTTACATCTTCTCAGTGATCTGAACTATTTTCAGTAGAGTCAAGATAATAGTTACAGATTCTTAAAAACTTTTATATTTAGCAGTATGTTTTCTACTCTTCTATTTTAATTTAAAATTTTAAAATATTATTTGTAATTTATTTTATGATAAGTAATTTTTAAAATATTAAATACAAAATGACTGAATTGGTTACCTTAGAAGAATTATAAGAAAGTTTTAAAAATTTAGGTCAATTAAACAATTATCTAGGCGCACGGTAGTGCATCAGGCCAAGTTCCGGCCAACGGACACTGTGCGTGTATTACACGATGTATTAGAGCCATAACATTGAACATAGGCAAAATATTTTTGAGAGGGGCCTGGAACTTGGCCTCTCTTTTTCAAAGTTAGTTTTTTGGGGGGATATTTCTTAAAATCCAATAAATGTAATTCTTAAAATAATAAATATTATACTAGTTCAAAACAAAATAATTTTAGTATGGATGAGTATATATTTATTGAACTCAAACTCCAGTTTTATCTCCCAGATACATAGTATGCTCCTGTGTGTGGAGAGGAGCGCAGGCTCCCACGCTTGAGGGTGTCAAGGTAATTAAATATTTGAAGAGGCACTGACTCACATATAAGATACTTCATCTCTGAAAGGCAGGGATGAAGTCAGTTCTAATACGCATCCAAAAGACCAACAATTGAGGCCAACTGTCCTGGATTAAAACTCCTTTTATAACAAGTTTTATTATTTATCATCCATGATTGAACTTCTACTAAACCTTACATTTTAATAAAAAGAATGAATTTTAAATATCATTATAGTCCATAATTTTGGTCCAATTACGGAAATATGGTTGTTGATTGACTCATAAATAAACGTTTTTCCCCAATACACAAAATACAGCCCACTGTATGAATTTACCCCTGATCATATGAAATGTGAAACGAGTATTCATATTGGAATTTAGTTGATGAATCCAACATTATTAAATATGTTAAAAAATAAATTTCATTATTTATGGTGGTTATAGTATTAAAGTATTTGGTTACAATACTTTAACTTATATAAGCAAGATTAACAAAATGTTACATTTTCATGCTGAAACCTAAGGTGTCTATAAATGTGTTTCAAACTATAAGACAAACAGGTAAATCATCAAAAAACAAAATAATGTGTTCACTTAGTTCAATACTTTCATTGTGACATTAGAGCTGGAAGAAATTCTGAAATAAAAAAGTGTCATAATTGACTCCTATGTATCACAAAACTACCAATGTTTTAAATTAAGTAATACTTTTGTTACTTTTTAATCAGTTATTGATAAATTTGAATCATTGGATTCAGCCACACCCCACAATGATGGATTTTTAATAATAACTCAATTAATATAAATAAGATAACATATTATCATTTCACATTTTTGAACATACATGAACATATTCTTCTTAAATAAGAATCAACATTAGTACACAAAGAAAAGAAATAGAAATAATGATAAATAAATATGTTGCTACCTGATCATAGTTCTATAAGTTTAGATTTAACTGCAAAAGAAAATATTGTTGCAAGAATGTTTTATATGTTTCTATTTTAAAGAAAGAAGAAAGCCTCAATTTCATGGATTGAATTGCTTATGAGCATGCATAGTATAATAACACCATTAATAACAATATAAGCGTTACCAAACCAAGAATAAAAAAGACATTGATTTGAAGAAGGAATAAAACATTAAAACAAATAGCAACAGAAGAAGTACACTTCAATATAAGAAAAACGTCAAAATTGACAAATGCACATCGGCGATTATTTAAAAACTCAAATTTGGTTATTCAGAGTTGTAAAAGTCAATAACTTACGTCATATAAATATCCAACGTGCGTTTCCATTTTTTGAATGGTTCAATTAAGCCCATCTCATTTTAAAATGGTAAAAACAGTTTTAAGGTGAAACTTAAATTTTGAACACATTGTAAACATCCCCTGTCACCAAGGAAAATCTTTGCTTGGCTCCAATGAGTATACAAATATAATAGAGTCTCTCTTCAGTAGACGTACACATTTATGGACAATTGATATATTTAAAAGAAATAATAAAAAACATCCATTTTTAAAATATAGCTCAGTAGATTTTAATAATCTCATTAGATATTTAGTATCGCAGGCCGAAAATTATGTTTCATTTATTCCAATCATTCTTGGGAATTTAAAGTAAAAAAAAAGATTTTTCGAGTTTCATATTTGAAAGTGTAAAAATCAGTTTCCTTTCAAAAAAATATGGGTTTAAATTCGATTAGACATCTTCTAAACGATTTCAACTTAATTTTTTTAATATTTATAAAGAATGGATTTGAGATTGGCCCCTCATTCCGGTTTTAGGTAATGTGAAGAAATAAAACGTTTCATTTTTATGTCCCTTAGAATAAAAAAAAAAAAGAAAGTAATACCTTTGTTGGTTAAAAGCTGTATAATCCTTCAATATTAGTCATTAGTATCTACTCTAAAACGTATTTGGAAAAAAACACCTTATGGTTTATTTAACTTGTAAACATTGTTATTTCAAATTCCAAATTTAGGGGAATAAATTACCAAACCTGAAACATCAATATTAGATGAATTAGATTGATATGAAGCAGCGGAATCCGCGTAGAACGGGAGGGGCTCAAATCCCAGCCTGGTTAGCTAAGTTTTCTAAAAAAAAATATATTGAGAAACAAATTCCAAATTCTGTTCCTCCATCAAAATTTAGATTTTCTTAAAAGTATACACCCTAATTTTTAACTCCTTCCAAAATAAAATGGGATAAGTTTATGAACGAAGAAAGTATATTTTATCATTAAGTCTAATTTAATACACAATATTTTTTTTTTCTTTTTTTTTTTTTACGTCGCATCGACAAATCTTGGCCATTAGCGCCGAATACACAATACTAAACTGAAAACTGTGTAGGATGAATGAAATAAAAATTTAGAGTTTGTCGCAGAAAGACAAGTTATTTTAATGATGATAGGAAGCAACGACAGTCTATGCAGCAACATAAAACATTTGTATCTTCTCGCCGGCAAAGTAAAAAGTACGGACTTAATTAGCCTATGTTCGCAATGAACCAAATGTTTCAATCAAGAATTATGACGACCGAAATTAACGATATTCTAAAAGATTTAAAGGAATATTGCATCTACTCTATTTGATTGGCATATTGCTCATACAATAATGAATATGTTGGCCGAGCCACTTGATCCCAAAATGTTCGGTCGGAGCTACATAGGTTCCAACACAACTAATTAGAGCTGGAGCAACACGCAACTACCCACATTGTTTCCTGTATAGGACACGCGCGGCTAACATGGTGTGATCTCAGCTTACCTCATTTTCGTTTCGTGGAAATGTTCAATGGTCAATAAACAATTTATGGCTAAACTTGTTAAATGTTATAGGGTGCAGCGTTACCGTGAAACGAGAATAGTAAAAGATATACGATTAACACGTCAACAAGGAAGGTCAATATGTCCAATAATACGTATTATAAGTTGTTTTATGATTTGATAATAATTTATTGCAACATGAAAATGTCCATGTTTACTAGCCATTATAAACTTATGTAAAGCATTGTGCGTTGTACCTATTTATGACTTTGACATTTAACGTAGTAATTTTCCACAACAAATTTCATTTTTTGTGTTTTGAAATGAATTTCGATGATTCCGAGTTAGACACGATTAGTTCAAACACACTTAGATGCATATAAACCCAATGAAAAGAACTTTCATTAGGTTTTGATTCAAATTAAAACACAGTTATACGCTCTGTCCTTGGATATAAAAATCAATATTTACGCTTGTCATAAAATAATTTTTTTTAACAATGAGTACTTATTTACTCCATTATGAAACGTAACTGATGATATGTAGTATGCTATAATTAGCATTAAGCTTGTTAATTAAACCCATTCCATAATGTATGGGGTGTTTTAGAAATTATACTTTTCATATTACGAAGTTCAATCCACGGTCTAGTGATGGTACCTCATTGCTAAGTACCTCTTTGAAATAATTTCCCGCCTTTTGGGACCCGCTTCTTCTCATTTTTCGCGCGGGTTTCAATAGGTGTATTGTTCTTTTTTTTCTTTTTTTTTGAAGCCGGACAAAATCTGCCCTGTGAAAATATTGTTTTATATACCATATTATGTCTGGGAAGTCTGAGAAGACGGTTGTGTATGTGGAAAGTGATGATGAATATAACGAGGAGGAAACCATAAGTGATTATGAGAAAATAAGACTAAGAAATATTGAACAAAACCGAAAGATTTTACAAGAGCTAGGCCTCCTCCAACCTGTAAGTAGTTATTTAATCACATCTGATAAACTAGTATCTCCAAATTCATGTAGCTTTACTTAATCAATGAAATTATATTTAGTGTTAAATTATAATGATCAATGACTTGTATGTTGTGTTTTGGTTGGTTTATTTTATTATAATTATATTCTACCTCATGAATACTCTTAAATCCCATACCTTTGGCTGAAAAATAGTTAAACTATGTTCATACATAAGATATTTACAGATAAAAATTATAATTTAAGCAGATATGTGAATTTTTTATTTAAATGAGGATTTTAATAAATATATCATATAATATATATTACAACTATTTAAAAGAAAATTAATCTGTTTGTGTCTCGGACGTTATGGCTAATAAAACAAAATTTGTATATTAAAAGGAGTTTTTCTTGTTGTTTCTGCTTGAATTTTGAGCATCAATAATATAAATCAAAATATACATATTACAAATTATTAAGAATTTATTGTAATCAATCTCTCTCTCTCTCTCTCTCTCTCTCTCTATATATATATATATATATATATATATATATATATATATATATATATATATATATATATTTACTTAGATGAAACTGCATTTTTCTCCAGCGGTGGTACTTCTCCTTACTACTTCCTGGAATATTTCGATGGGTTCATCTCCATCTTCTATTCCAGGAAGAAGTGAGGAGGAGTACCACCGCTGGAGAAAAATGCCGTTCCATCTAAAAATATCATCCCAGTGACGAAAAATAACATAAATATATATATATTCTTTTTTATCCTAGTAGGCATGGGTTCATTAAAGCAGGCTTCCTTTTTTTTTTTTTTTTTTTTTTTTTTTTTTTTTTTTTTTTTTTTTTTTTTTTTTTCCCCCTTTTTTTATACTACTTGGGCCCGACATGTTTCATGCGTCTTTTCTTCGCACATCTTCAGGGGCACTTCTGCAACAAAATATCATTTTTTTGAACATCACAGAAACCTTTTTTCTATTATATTAAAACTATCAATGTTCCACAAAACGCATTACAAAATTATCATGCTCCCTTAAATATTACCCCTACCCTAAATATTGCAATAATTATAACTAAATTACATATTTTTTATAAAAAGTGTTAAGTCCTACCTTGCACGGAAGTCCTCTTGTTCCCAAGTACTCCCTCTGGAGTCCGGCTTATTACTAACCCTGTAACTGGATTGCCAAAATGGCCCTGTCGTTATCTGTCCTTAGTTGTTTTCCTAGTTAAGTCTACTCGTCAAATATTTTTTAAAATTTTTGGGTATTAATCTATTATACCATGGAAAATTTGGCTGTGTTTTTTTGTTATTGCATGATCCGTCAATGCTGTACCGTTTTCTTGTGTGTCAATGCTCTTTACGTGTTGTATAATTCTTTTACCTAATAATTGCGCAGATTCCCCAATATGACATTTGTTACAGTCATTGCAGTTGATTTTATAAATATTATATTTTGAGCTTGATGCTTTAACCTTGTCTTTAATATTACTTAATACATTGTTTATTGTATGTTTATATTTCCAGCCAATTTTACAAACATCTTTGTAAAATTATTGCTTAATTGGATTTACATCTTTGTCAATATTGTTATTTAAAACCAATTTTTTTTTTTTTTTTTTTTTTACGGCGCATCTACATCTAGGTTATTAGCGCCGACATCCAGGGTGCAGCAAGGAATTTTCCCAGCGAGCCGTGGGATGATAAAATTCCTGCCGGAGGTTGGGAATCGAACCCACCATCTCCCGCTTATGAATCCAAGACGCTAGCCATTAGACCATGGGAGACCCCTATTTAAAACCAATTGTTTCCTTTTTTGTAAAAATAAGTGATTATTTAACGTGGTTTCTTCTAATCTGTCGTTATTTTTAATGAAAAAATGTTTAATGTTAGTTTGCACCAATAATCTTTGTTTTTTTGTTCAATATATCGGAATTATCATTAGGATCTCTTTTACGCTTATTATTCTGCACCTCCTTTTTTATTACTTCTGTATCTGTTTTAACAATGTATTTAGTAATATTAAAGACAAGGTTAAAGCATCAAGCTCAAAATATAATATTTATAAAATCAACTGCAATGACTGTAACAAATGTTATATTGGGGAATCTGCACAATTATTAGGTAAAAGAATTATACAACACGTAAAGAGCATTGACACACAAGAAAACGGTACAGCATTGACGGATCATGCAATAACAAAAAAACACAGTTTCAATTTTAAAGAATTCAAAATATTAAATAAAGAAAGAAATACCCTAAAAATAAAAATAAAATAAAATATTTATATTTTAAAAAAATTCGAAAATAGCAGTGAACAAAAGAACTGATCTGAAAAATGTACACCAAATTTTCCATGGTATAATAGATTAATACCCACAAATTTTAAAAAATATTTGACGAGTAGACTTAACTAGGAAAACAACTAAGGACAGATAACGACAGGGCCTTGGGGATTTTGGCAATTACAAGGTTTGTATTACAAGGTTAGTAATAAGCCGGACTCCAGAGGGAGTACTTGGGAACAAGAGGACTTCCTTGCAAGGTAGGACTTAACACTTTTTATAAAAAATATGTAATTTAGTTATAATTATTACAATATTTAGGGTAGGGGTAATATTTAAGGGAGCATGATAATTTTGTAATGCATTTTGTGGAACATTGATAGTTTTAATATAATAGAAAAAAGGTTTCTGTGATGTTAAAAAAAAAATGATATTTTGTTGTATAAGTGCCCCTGAAGAGGTGCGAAGAAAAGACGCACGAAACATGTCGGGCCCAATAAATAAAGTAGGATAAAAAAAAAAAAAAAAAAAAGGGAAGACTGCTTTAATGAACCCATGCCTACTAGGATAAAAAAGAATATATATATATATATATACGTGTGTATGTGTTATTAGTTCATCTTTGTTTATAGCCCTAATAAAGGCTTGAAATTCCTGCTAAAACGTTGGCTAGAAAAACTTGTTTTTATATAAATATTTAGTTTTATTACCTATTATGCCCAAACTTCGGTTTGGCGAATTAATGGAATAACACAATATTATAGATCTTAGGACCTTTTATTTCCTAACGTATTAACTAACCTTCTTTGTATGAAATTAATACATTTCTAGTCTGTTTTCTCATTTTATTAGGGGGGTTAAGATACTCTAGTAGTTTCCAATTTTGTTTTCTTTCATTAATCTCTTCGTAAAGATTGATTTTGGTGTTTTCATTTTCCTTAGAGCACTCAAAATTAGTTTATGTTCTACTTTCCTTGCATTAATTTTCAAAAGGCCAGGGCCGCCACATGGGGGGGACAACCGGGTACAGTTGTCCCGGGCCCGGGCACCATGGGGGCCCGGGTCGATCCTCGCTAATTGGAAAAAAAGTACCGAAAGTGACCTTTGCAGCACCGATTGTCGGTGTGATGGAGTTTCGGGGGCTGAGAATGAAAGGCAGCATGTAAGTAGTAGCGTGTATTGGTAGGACAACTGGCCTGGACGGGATGATAGAGAAGAGTGGAGAGTGTCGAGGTGTGGAGTCTGGTAGAGAGAATGAGAGAGTGTGGAGAGTGAGTGGAGACTGAGAGTGAGCTAGGATTTAGCCCAGCCTAAATAGGCAGGTAGGATTGGGGAATCGTGGGAATCATAGAGCAATGCAGGTCTCTAGCTGCTGATGGTCAATATTGCTGACTGGTGTCTGGGTTCCTTCCTTTCCCGTGCTTTTCCTCACATATACCCCCGTTCTCTTTAAAGCGGAACGCGTTGAAAAGAGGATGAGGTATATGCAAGTGAGCGTGTGTGCTTCTCGCTGTGGTGCTGCGAAGTCTTGGAGAATCTGCGGGGTGGTAGGTGGAGATGAGTGGTGTCTGTCCGCCTCCAAGTGTTGTCTAGATTTGGTGCAAGCAGTGTAGTGATAATTGTTGAACAGACTGCCTGCTGAGCTCTTTTTAGGAATTGGATGGGTTGTTGGGTGGAAATGTGATGGATTTGTGCAAGGTCAGTTGTCCCCTGTAACTTTCAAATTCAAATTAATACAATTTTTGATGAATGAATTGAGAACATATATACATGGTGATTATAGTGATTTGAATTATACAATGATTATGATTGGTGATGATATTGATGCCTTTGGCAACTTAATTCTATCACAAAAATTTGCTTAATATTACTTTTTATACATGTGGTGCTTAATTCTAAGAACAATATACAAGAATTGGTTTGAGTGACCCTTTCGTAAAATTTTAAATTAGAATTACTATAACTAAATCATTTAGGTGCTTAATATGTAGAATTATTACCTTTAACACGCATATGTTGAAAATATATACACTCAATGTACATTATTATAATAGTAATAATTGGAATGCGCATGTTTGTACAAATATAAATGCTCTATTTGCTGTACTCTATATAAATGTTCTTTATGTGCACTATAATTGTCCCTTTTTCATTTTGATACCTTGGTTAGTAATATTTACAAGTGTTAGTTATTGATTTGAATGACTCATGCAGATTGTTAAAGAAGTCATGCTTGGATTGAATGAGTTATATCCAGGAAGAGGGATTGGGAAGCCGGCAGTAGAATTGCAAGATAGCAGTAATGATATCTTGGGTGCTGAGATTGGTCTTTGCTCATCTTGCAGGATGCGGCTGCTCTTCCCAGAAGTATCATGTTCTTGTTGCTTGTGGTTGGCTTAGTGACCTATATTCATGGGATTTATCTGGTTCTCTGTAACTTGATGAATTAAATATGATATGAAAAAATCATTTTCTGAATTATAAAATGCTAAATTAATTTGCTTGAAAAAAGTTAATTACAATGTTACTACCTATGTGGCTTGACCTATCTTTTTTTTTTTTTTAATATTAACCTTATAATGTCAATCTTCGTTATAGTATTTTTTTTTTGTCAAGTCGTGATTTCGTATACTGTGGCTGTTTTTGTACGAGATCAATGTGTCAGAGTGGTTTTGGTGTGTGTTTTGATTTATGTGTAGCATTTTCGAGTGACTGAAAAGAGTCCTCACATTAATCGTTCCATATGAATGAGTGATCTTTTGTTTGTGAGTAGTCTGACACAAAGTCAGTAGTGTGGTTTACTACTTTTGTTTGATTGACTGTATGAGTGGTGTGATGTGGTGACTTATTAGAATTTGTCGTCAATCACTCGTAGTGGTATTGTGATGGTATTGTCTAGGTGTAACATGTTTGTATTGAAATCTAGCAAAGATTTGTGTAAGCATAGTACGTCAATACCTAATACTATGTCCAAATTTGAAGGTATGTGTGTTGCTATTAATGTTACGTCTATATATTTTTGTTTTTGAAAGTATATGCGAGTTTTCGTTTGTCCATATGTTTGTAGCGAGTTTCCAGTTATTGATTTTAATTGTATGTTACACGGCGTCACTTGTGATTCATTTTGAATGAACGTATTGTTTATGAGTGATACAGATGCGCCTGTGTCAATTAAAATATTGACTTTTTTGTCGTGTACATACCCTTGTATTGTGAGGTCTTTGTGATATTCCTGTGAATATGACCATATTGTGCTGTGAAAGGGTATTTGTTGCTGTGAGTGACAATTGTTTTTCCATGTTAAAGTTTTGTTATGAGTCCGTTGAGGATGCATTTTGTCTTTCCTAAGTATGCCCTTTAGTGGTGCCGTTTGTGTCAGTTTTCCACCTCGTGAGGAGGTGGGCTCAGTGAGTTTTTTTGAACCAATTAAGTAAGTCAATTGTGGGCAGTCAGGTGCAAGATGTTCACCTTTGCATAGTTGACACTCGGTTAATGTATGAGTTTTGTGTCTGCTGTATTTTGTGTTAGGGCTGTAGTATCGCATGTATGACCTATTTGTGTGAGAATGTCGTCGTGGAGGTGAAGATGATTCTTGCCTTGAGTTTCTAGGTGAGAATCGACGTGTTGGGCTGTGTTTGCGTTTAAAGCATTCTGAATGCCAGTGGTTCCCTTGACAAAATCTGCATGGATATGGTGGGGATTTTGTCCTGTGTGGTGATTTTTCTTTATTTTGTGGGTCAGTACCTGTTTTACGATACGTAGGTGAGTTTGATTTAGTATGTGCTCGTCTCTCTATGTGTGATTTGATAATGGCATTTTGTTTTTGTGCTGTATCTTGTTTTGTTGGTATGTAGCGAGTGTGAAATATCGATTTTGTGTTCGGTGTGTCAATGTCGCTGTACGCTATAATGCTCTTCTCTATCTCGTCCAGGTTTTTTGGTAACCGATATTTCATTTCTTTGTGTAGGTCAGGTGATATGTGATTTAGGTTTTCCATGTATTTGTCTGTTGTTATTTTGTCGAGTATCGTGTTCATGATATTGATGGGATCTCTAGCCATCATTGTGTGTAGCCTGTTTTTAAGTCCTTTGAGTCGATCACCCATTGTTCTGATTCATTCGCCGGGTTTGATCGTGTATTGTAGTATTAGTTGGAGTAGTACTGCGGGGTGTTGTGTAGTGAAAAATCTTTGTATTAAGTATTCTTTGGCGTCTTTGTAAGTCAGTTGTATTTCTGCTAAGTTTAATGAATCCCAGTAAATTTTTGCTTCTCCCGCCAGTTTAATATTTAAAATTTTTAATTTATCCTGGTCAGTCCAGCCTACGATGTTTCCTAGATTGTCAAGTTGTTCAAAAAATTCGGTTATAACTAGCGACGTTCCTGATCCTTGAAATACAGGAATTTCTGCTAGTGTCGGTAGAGTGGAGTGTGGGATGTGCGGTGTAGTTTGTATGTTTTGTTTCCTGTCCTGTAATTGAGCTGAAAGTTCTTTAATTTTGTCTTGCAAAGCAGCAATGGCTTCCTGTGTTGACATTTTTTGTCCTTGTTCGTTTACAAAAGACATTGTTAGTGAGTTTATGTGTTTATAAATATGTCTTAATATGAAGAATGAGTTAGAAGATTGAATGAAAAAAAAAAATTGTTAGTAAGCCACTTGATTTAAGCAAAAATTAAAATGAAAATATGTACTTACCGCTGAAATGTGATGGTGTTGACCTCTTTTACCGCTGCCACCAAATGTGATGGTGTTTATCATGCTTTACCGCTGCCACCAAATGTGATGGAGTTTTGGGGGCTGAGAATGAAAGGCAGCTTGTAAGTAGTAGCGTGTATTGGTAGGACAACTGGCCTGGACGGGATGATAGAGAAGAGTGGAGAGTGTCGAGGTGTGGAGTCTGGTAGAGAGAATGAGAGAGTGTGGAGAGTGAGTGGAGACTGAGAGTGAGCTAGGATTTAGCCCAGCCTAAATAGGCAGGTAGGATTGGGGAATCGTGGGAATCATAGGGCAATGCAGGTCTCTAGCTGCTGATGGTCAATATTGCTGACTGGTGTCTGGGTTCCTTCCTTTCCCGTGCTTTTCCCAATCCTGGCCAATTTCCCTATCCTGGCCTAAAAATCTGTGTTCTGTATAGATGGGCATTAAAATTTAAATAAATAATCAAAAAAACTATTGTAAGCTTTAGACTTTCAATATTTATTATATGGCATAAAACTATAATAATTCATTCTATATTTTAGGCTTTCCCTGACTTAGATCAGGCTGACAGGGTCATGCCATTATCCTTTGACAACCAAACAAATTACTTGTGTTTTTTTGTATACCCTAATTTATTACTAATTGTACTATTCAGGGTTAGAAAAACAAAGACCATAAATTTCTACTCTAGTGCTCAATGAGAATGAAATCTTCTATCCTTTTGAGGGAAAATTTTAACTCCTAACAAATGTTCGGTAAAACTGAAGGAGAGCATCCTCAGCACCGATTTTTTTCAAATTTTGCACTATAAGGTATTCTGATGCACTAAGCACGAATCCGTTAAAAAAAAAAGTTGCTCTCAACTAGGAAAAAATTTATTAAGCACTAAAGTTCACATTATAAGATAGTGACCCTATTTTTCCAATATATTCGTCTGTGGCAGAAAGTCAATTTTATAAAAAACACACTTACTTTCATCTGTACTCTTTTATTCCGCTGTACATGTTTCACGTCGCTGTGATGCCTCTTCAGGAGCACTTAAACTAAATAAAATAAAATATGGTTACAGCCTATCCATTAGAGAACCTTCCGCAGGTAGGGCCACGTCTGGACTCTCGCCAAGTCCAGACGTGGCCCTACCTGCGGAAGGTTCTCTAATGGATAGGCTGTAACCATATTTTATTTTATTTAGTTTAAGTGCTCCTGAAGAGGCGTCACAGCGACGTGTAACATGTAGAGCCGAATAAAAGAGTACAGAAGAAAGTAAGTGTGTTTTTTTTATAAAATTGACCTTCTGCCACAGACGAATATACTAAAGTTCACTGTTATTGAGGTTAAAGTTGGCGTAAACAGCGTATTTGTAAACATGTGCATTGGGAAACAAAAAACTCTCATTTAAAATGTTGATAAACTATTTATAACCTCCATACACATCGGAATTCTATCCATAACAGAGAGTTGGATTGACTAGAGTTTTGATACTTTCTTGAGCGAGCGGAAACAAATAGCACGTCTGCCCAAAAGTAGTCCTAGACATTCTTCTTAATATGCATGTTCATAATATGCTGTTTACATCTTCTTTTATAACCTCCATTACAGTGAACTTTAGTGCTTAGTAACTTCTTTCCTAGTTGAGAGCAAATTTTTTTTTGAATGGATTTGTGTTTAGTGCATCAAAATATGTTATAGTGCAAAATTTGAAAAAAATCGGTGCTGAGGACGCTCTCCTTCAGTTTTAGCAAATGTTCATATAAAACCAGTTATTAAATTATGTGTATAGTACAACAACTCGAAAAATTATCTCATAAATCACCTTTGACTTTTTTGTTAATTTTATATTTTAATGTAATGTAAATTTTGGGTTTATTTTAGTTCCAGGATCACAAACCAATCCTTAAAAAAACATCATTTCGCAGGCAAGTTAACCCGGCAAAGAGAAAATTTAAGCCTACTCCTATATCTGATGAAACTGAGGTTTCAAAACCAAAAAGACGATTGTCTCGCAGGATTCGAGGAATTGAGGTTTGTAAATAATCTGAATTGTAATGAATGACTTGATATAGTACTACTGTTTCCTAATTATTTATTAATCATAATTGATTAATGACTCATGTTGTTATTGACCCTTGCACCACGAAGTTCCAATATATTGGCGGTGAGCAGCTTTGGCCTAGACGACGAAGTACTAATATATTGGCGTTAGCATTTCAGGCGCAGCATATTAGGGTGATTTGGGTGAGACTTCTCAGAAGAAGGTACATCACAGCTTGGTCCTTCCTCAACTCTAGGAAGTGTTATTGCAGAGCATTCTAGGATTTCGAGAAACTGGGCCTTTTCCGAAGCATAAACAATTAAATTTGCTGTGGCAGCATCACAGTTTTAAGGGATATATGTTTTATTTCTATGTACAAAGGCGTTACGTGTGAAGGTTTTTGCCCTAATTAAAGAATATATATATTACTAATTTGTGAACAAAAAAAATCTTAAAAAAATAAAAAAAAAACCTTATTTTATGTAATTAATAATTTTAGTTTAAATTATTTGGAATTAATCTTTTTTATTGGTTAGGGATACATAGTACTGTACATAGGCCAGTCCGGAAAAGTTTATGGAGAAGAAAATGGTGCTGAATAATTTTGAAATAGCATTTATCCTGAACTTTAATAGCTTTAAATATTGAAAATTAATTCAGAAATGGTTTTTATCATCTTTTGCCTACTTTTAGTGTTTGAATTTGAATCATATAATGTTGAAAATATTGTTTAGGCTGATGATTCATATACCTTAGAATTTGATGAGGATGAAGAAAGAGATATTGAAAAGAAACGAGTGAAAAAAGACAATGGATATGGTGAAATTGAAGGTATATTGACTAATTTTTATGTAATTATACCAATTAATTGTATAAAGAAGGTGTCATTTAGTTAATTATTTTTGTTTTAGGTATTGAGGTTGGTCATTGTTGGCGCACAAGGCTAGAGTGTAGTGCAGATGGTATTCATAGGCCAACTGTTGCGGGAATCCATCCGGGCCCTGAAGGAGCATATTCAATTGCATTATCAGGTGGATATGAAGACGACGTCGATTTAGGAGAGTCATTTACTTATACAGGTAAAATCAATTTATATTTAGAATTATAATAACAATTGTAATTGTGTCTCCCAGTGGTCTAGTGGCTAACGCTAGATTCTCATGCGGGAGATGGTGGGTTCGAGTCCCACCGGCGGGAGGAATTTTCTTATCTCATGCTTCGTTGAGAAAATTCCTCCCTGCACCATGGATGTCTGCGCTAATGCCCAGATGTCGATGCTCCTTAAAAAAAAAAATGGGAAAAACAATTGTAATTATTCTTCCTATGTATTATGATTGAGGTTTAATTGAATCTTTCATCTATTCAAAAGCTTATTCTTTATTTACTAAAATATTTATTTTAATGTAAGGTCTATAATTATATGGCCAAATCTTTTGCTTCATAATAACTAATTTGATAAATTTAATAAACTGAACCTGTCTGTGAGATTCACTGTTCTGTGCATGTGTTTTTGTGTGTGTGTATATATATATATATATATATATATATATATATATATATATATATATATGTATGTAAGGCCCTGTATTCCCTTGGACTTTGATACAGTCCATGCAACGAAGAGTTTTAGATGGAAATTTTTGGAACAACATTTTTGGCTTCGTAACTTTGTTTGGGCTGGTTATGAGGTGAACATATCAAAAGTCCCCGCCCGTAGTCTTTGAGCCGGGGTGGAGGGGGGGGGGTTTAGAAGGTCCCATTTTTCGGGTTTTCACTTATCTTTCGAAAACCCTGCATCCTAGCTACAAGACTATTCTATAACAAATGAAAGCTGATTAAATTTTCTACAAGTTCTACTCAATCAAGTTTTTCGAAAAATATCTTTAGTTTTTGAAAAATCCTCTCTTGAAAGTCTGCCATTTTGGGAAAAAACCCTTTTTGACCGGATAACTCTTCAACAATGCACCCAAAAAATAAATAACGTTTATAGGGTTGTAGAGTATTGCATTGCCTTAATAATATATATTAATTTGCTATTTTATGTATTTTCTTTCAAACGTTATATAGGCACACACATGGTCTTAGCAAAACCATTGCTAATATAATGGACAAGATCTTCTCTTATTGAGTGTGAATAACTGATCAGTGGGCCCAAAATTATATATTTTGTGCTATTTATCGTCCAGTACTCACTATGTTTACATAATCGAGCATATTTTGAACAATACATTGGCTAGAAATGGTGAGAAATTGATACATTCATTCGTTGTTTGAAGGAAAATACATAAAATAGTAAATTAATATATATTCTTGAAGGGAATGTAATGCTCTACAACTCTATAAACCGCATTTATTCCTCTATAACCTATTCTTTGGGTTTATCATAATAGAGTTATCAGGTAAGAGCAAAAAGTGTGTTTTTTCCCCAAAATGACAGACATTCAAGTGCGGATATTTCGAAAACTAAAGATATCTCAAAAAACTTTATTAAATTGAACTTGTAGCCTATTTAATCAGCTTTCATTTGTTATAGAACGGTCGTGTCACAAGGACGCATGGTTGCCGAAATATAAGCGAATCCCTGAAAAACGGGACCTTCTACTAATCCCCCTCCCCCCGGCTCAAAGCTACGACCGGAGATTTTTGATATCCCTCTATAACTCTTCCTTGCCTGGACTATTAGTCTAGCCAAATTTCAGGATGTACAGTGAAATTGTTTCAACATTTGAAGGAAAATACATAAACTAGTAAAGTGATATATATTCTTGAAAGGAATGTAACGTTCTACAACCCTATAACCGGCATTTATTTTTTGGGTGCATGGTTGAAGGGTTAGCCGGTCAAAAAATGTGTGGCAAAAGTGTTTTTCCCCAAAATTACAGACTTTCAAGAGCGCATATTTCGAAAACTAAAAGATATCTCAATTAACCTGACTGAATAGAACTTGTAGCAAATTTAGTCACCTTTCATTTGTTATAGATTATTCATGTCGCTAGGACGCAGGGTTTCTGAGATATAAGTGACATCCCAAAAAATGGGACCTTCTAAACCCCCCCCCCCCTGGCTCAAAGGCAATGGGCAGGGACTTTTGATATGTTGACCTCCTAACTAGTTCAAAGAAAGTTATGAAGTCAAAACATTTGATCCAAGCATTTCCATCTATAGCTGTTTTTCAGCATTCGTTGCCTAGACTGATGAGTGAATAAAGATGAGAGGAAAGATTGGCTGTCCATCACTGGAGATGTGGGAACAATGAATTCGCAAACGTTGCGTTTGGTTTGTAGCAACCACAAACCAAACGCAATTGGCTGATACTTAAGATTTCCCGGAAGGTTTAGACCAGGGAACTCTGTGACAAGTTTCTTGTCCATCCACGTGCTAGAGCAGGAGTGGGGTTAAAAGGGTATAAAAAGAGATGGCTTACCTCCGACAGGTCAGAGAGTCCATGCCCGTTCCTGAGATCTCAACCTAGATGGCTGTCAGAGGTAGGTCAGCTCCAAATATTCTCTAACCTCCCCCAAAGGGAATAGTTGATAACTATAACTAGCTGTCTCTCTCTCACTCAACCTTTTCTCTCATCTTAGCGATGGTTTATGTTTATGTATGTTACCATAACCTTAGTATAAATTATAGTTCTGAAAAGGAATTCCGCTCCTCCAATATATTTCCCTATGATCTATTCCTTTAAATCCCGTCCTTGCTAATTTGCCCCTTACACACGCACGCACGTGCACGCGCGCGCACGCGCACACACACACACACACACACACACACACACACACACACACACAAAACCGAACACTGGAGAATGCCGTACCATCACCAATATATATATATATATATATATATATATATATATATATATATATATATATATATATATGTACATACTCATATACTTATATAAATAACTTATATTCTGATATAAAATATAATAAAACTTTAAATACCTTAGAATTAAACATATTTTAAATATTAAGTAAGCCCATTAACGTTTTAGGCTCTGGAGGGCGAGATCTAAAAGGTACTAAAGCTAACCCAAAAAATCTTAGAACTGCTCCACAAAGCAAGCATCAGTCTCTAAATAGTATGAATCTTGCATTAAAAACAAGTGTTGAAACAGGAAAGCCTGTACGAGTTATAAGAGGCTTTAAATTGAGCAGCAGCTTTGCCCCAGAAGAAGGTTATCGCTATGATGGTAATCTATACTATTATTACCTAGCCTTAGAAAGAATATACAACTTATTTTTGTGGTGCCCATATATAATAAGTTGCTAATACCCAGCATACCGATCCATCATGTCGGCCTACTGGAAAATAACGTGTTGAAATTTTTTCCTTATTGCCCTTTTATTGTTCTCTCTCTCTCTCTCTCTCTCTCTCCCTCTCCCTCCCTCCCTCCCCCCCCTCTCTCTCTCATTTTTTTTTTTTTTTGCTGGTGCATTGATTTGCCATATACATCATTTCTCGTGAATATTTTGGTGGTAGTCAAATAAGAATCCCGTACCTGTTGCGGGATCTCGTTGTTTAATACTTATGCAACGTCCATCCTGTCCCTTCCAGAACATTAGCGGATATTGGATAGCGTCGTATGAATGGCATCTATCAGCAATGGGAATTATTATTTCTTCTTCGAATCAGGATTTCTCGCGTAGCTGAACAGACGCCAACCACGATTCCAGCAACGTCATCAGCAACAGGTGCCTTGAATGTACTCTCCAGATGGTTTTTTATCAGGATTGATGTCAATAGCGTGATTGTCACTTTGTAATTTGTGCATGTATGATTTAAATAATTTCAACAATTCATTCTGCTCGTTCAATAGATCGTCCAGCTCACTGACGATGCGCCTGGCAAACCGTAAATCGAGGATAATGTAGCCCTAACATGTATCCCTGCGATTGGTGAGTGCCTTTTTGGAGTCCTTACCTCCCATAAATTAAATTCGTAAAAAATTGAAGTAGTTCTTTTGGCATTGGCAGAAATTATCCCACTTTGTGATAAACTTGGCCTTTGATTTTGATTGTTGAATTAAATTGTTAACCATTTGCAGCATTATGTTTTATTATTTCTGTTGCTTCGAACGATTTCATTTGGAAACATGAATTGAATGTTGTAATTAACTTCAGGAACTGGTAAGAATCTGGAGCCATAATTCTCTTTGTCAGAAGATCATATGTTGAATAAAACTACATTTTATAATTAAAATGTATTTTTTATAATTAAAGTACTAATATCGTTATTATAAAATGGGAATTGGTGGTAGGTTGAACATTTAGGGTTGTACGTATTTTTTAATGCTAAATAATAAAAAAATAAAAATTAAATATTTTGTCAAAAAAAAATAAATATTTTTTGGGGTGGGCCACCCTTAACACTTAGGGGTATAAAAATTAGTTATAAACCTATTCTCTGACCTACTGAATGTACATATTAAATTTCATCAAAATCGGTTAAGCCGTTTCGGAGGAGTATAATCACTAGAACTGTGACACGAGAATTTTATATATTAGATATATCTATATATATATATAAAAATCACGTGTCTGTTTATCTGCTTATCTGTTTGTCCCTTATTCAAATCCACACCGTTTGACCGATTTTGACCAAACTTCATAGGCTAGGTCAAAAATGTGTACCAGCTGTCGTTCTGTATCTTTGTTCCTTATGCCTAATAATACCTGTTCACTTGTTTGTGCATTTCCAACTTGGTCATTTTTTGTTAAATGATGCCGGTTTTAACTTACATTGAGTTCATACTACCCTGATCGTTTTAAGTCATCAGGGTTTATAATAACCCTGAAATTGTACCCTAACCGTTTTGGCATTTTTAAATGCCCGAAATTTTATAATTCATCCAATTGTCATAGCAGCCATCATATAACGAAAACTGGCCAACCTGGAAATGCACAAATAAGTGAGAGGGTATTATTAGGTTCTTGACTAGGTAATAAAGGCATAAAACTTGGCCCAATACTATGATATCATAACTTTTGTAGGCAAACTGTTTTTTGAAGGGGCCTGGAACTTGGCCTCTTTTTTTTTCAACGTTAGTTTTTTTGGGGTATATCAATATTTCTTGTAAGTGAATTTTGTCTTCTAGCTACATGTCATCCCCCATTACCAGGAATATATCAGCAGCCTAGACGGAACTGATCAGAGTTATTTTTACAAACCCAGTATTATTGTGTAGCTTGTCCAGTGTAAGGAACAATAATATTTTCGACTATTATTTTCCATCCACCACATGATAACAGGATTTCAAAGAATAGACATGTGCTAATGGCCTTTGCAGCCAATGCACAAAAATAAAAAAAAGAAATAGATGTCTGCTAATGAAACAACTTGGTGCCATAAAATTATTTGGTTAAAACTATTCTTTAATTTAGATTTTAAATTACATTTCTATTAATTTACATTTCATTATTTTTAGGACTTTACTGTGTTAAAAAATGGTGGCTAACTCCTGGAAAATCTGGGTTTTTAACTTACAAATTTGCGCTGCAGCGTGAAGAAAATCAAGATTCTCCACCTTGGGATAGACTTAATGAAAATGGAAATCTGTAGTATTTTTTTGGGGGGGGGAGTCGTTTCCTTTATTTTACAAAATTGTTTGCCTTCTCAATATTAGTAACATGAATTTAGGCCACTTCGTGACATGAATTTAGGCCATTGAATTATTTTTTTTATTTGCTTGACCGTGGTGAATATGAAAATTAAAATTAAAACCTTTTATGCAATTGTGATCTAGATGTCTTCATTGCCAAAAAATGAATTATTTTAATTAAATTACATTTGTACTTATGTACTCACATGTTCAAAGCTTCCTTTTTTTATACTTGTTTATCCCTTATTTATTTATTTTTATAAGACATATGTAATATTAAAGACTGATCTGAAAAGGTAATATTGCCAAAGAAATTGACACTGAATACAATTCAGTATAATTTTACATTTCTTAAATATATGTTTTTGTTGTGAATTTACTTGGTTTTCTTAATCCCTTGGAAATAATTAAAACAAATTAACATCTAAATCTACTTAATTAGTCTACATATTGTGATGTTTCTCAAGTTCATGCTTAGACTAAAACTCTATTTACGATGGTAGCTATTGTCAGGGTTTGCTCATAGTATCTTAATAAAACTACATTTTTTATAAGAAAATGCATTTTATTTTTGCTAATATTTTGTCTTGAAATTCAAGCCTTCATCAAGGCAATGAGAAGAGGGAGAAATATGCCTCATGCTGATGTGCAATAAGTTCACTATTCTTTGAGCCAAAACGTCAGCAAAAATAAAACACATTTTCTTATTAAAAATATAGTTCTATTAAGATACCAAAACCAAACCCTTACTATATCTATCTTTGCAATCCCAACAGTCAAGAATCTTCTCTGAACAAAAATTCTTATTTCAGTTGACATGCCAACTTGACAAATACTCTCAGAAGTATAAGTACTACATTCTCTATTATGTCTTAAGTGTCACCTGATCTCAAACAGTACTAAAGGGGAATATATCATCAATATAAAAAAATCGCCACTTGAATTATGAAAACATTGTAAACAGTGCATCTTCTCATTGAAATGTAAAGAATTTGAAAATTCTTTCTCTATACTCTTGTTTCTAGTATACCTAAGCTTATTAGTCCTAAATGAATAAATTCACAACTTTCGGAATTTTCATCAGAAATGGTCATTTTTCACTTAATTTTCCCTATCTCTCATTGCAAAGGATGTTATTTATTTACCTACTCGATGACTTGTACTGTAATCAAAGCTTTCTTAGTTGATTAAAACTCTTCTAATTTCCTGCATAAGATTGTTTGAGCTTGCCAAAACAAAATGCAATTGGGACCATATCTCATCATTCAGATTAAAATTCTTACAATCTGTGCTGGAGGAATATTCTCAAAGATGTTTTTCAATTGGAGGAATAATTCAGTTTGGTATTCAAATAAGCCCAGCATGCTCCATATTTAAAATTTGCGCCTTTGATTCCCACAATCAAATTCAGCGAGTGCAAACTGGTGGACATCAGCTGAGTTACTCTACTATGGATGCTTGGTAAGTCAACATCTCTTTAATGTGATCTGTGAATAGGATAATGTGAATCTATCCCAATTGGTGACTTGTGATCAAACATATTATTTTACCCTTATCTATTATAGTGCTCACTTAAGCATGAGAAATGTTTTGTCACTTAGAAAACAGATGGATTAGTTATGCCTTTAGGGGTAACTATTTAGCCAGTTGAGGCAAGTTATTTTTTAATTGTTAGTCTAATCTCAAAATCCAAGAAATCTTTCACAATCATCTTTTAATACGTGATTTCCAGATTAGACAAACACAGACAGCTTGGTCCCCCACTGCTTCTCAGCTTTTTAATGACTGGTAAAACAAAACAAAAAAATAAAAGGATTAGTTGAAATAAAAAAGTATACAAGAATGTCAGGAAATGACAAAATTATTGGTTGCCAAAGTTGCAAACTTCACTGGGTTACATTACTACATTTAGAAGCAACATATAGTTTACCCATTAAATATGCTAATGGAAGGTAATTAGGTTCATTTAGTAAAAAAATTAGTTTCCACTTATGAATTTCCCAAGTGCCCCAGATGGGGCTAGCACGCCAACCCCTATTTCCTACAGAGCTATTAGGCACAGGGGACAGATTTAGTAATTTATGGGGGCAGTGAATGTGATAATGTCAGGAAGACTTTTGTGAGCTACAAAAAACTCCTGCTTTCCAAGAATTCTTATGTAGAATGTTGATTTAAATTTTTCCATCATCCTTTTGTGCTTTATAGGGAATGCTATTGCTTTTAAAAAAATTGAAAGAATCGAAAAAAAAAAAAACAATGATCTGTCAATTCTACTTTTTGGCCCAAAAAATTCACATAAAAATTACTATTGAACTTACATGCAAGTAATTCTTCATCACTTTACTAGACATTTTCACAACAGTGTAGAAAGAATGTAAAAATAATTAAATTCTATAATGGCAGACTACAGGCTGAAGGGTTAACTGAAAGGGACAAAGACCCCAGGGCATGTCTTCGTGCAAGCTGATATATCAGCTCACAGTTGGGAAAGGGTTAGAGACCTGTAAGGAAGATTGGAAACGTATCAAAAGCCTATCGTTCATTATATTTTATGTACGATGAAAATCATGGCGCCTCTATTAGTTATTTCAAGCCTTTTTGGGAAAGCATCAAACAATTTTTTTTTTTTTTTTCAGAAACTAGCAATGTCAGAGGTAAAAGCATGTTGAAATGGTACAATTCCAGGAATTCTCTTTCTGTACAAACTAAATAAATTCTTCAATTCTGTAAAATGGGGACACATTAGTACTGGGTGGTTAAATTGGTACAAACCAATACTGATTATACATGTGTCTGAGAGCGAACACACAAATATATAGGGTGTCCCCAAAAGAAACGTCCAAACTCCGGGAATCGATGTAGGATGAAAAAAGAAAGAAAAAAAGTCCTTTGGCATTTATCTTGCTTTTGCTTAGTTTCCCAGAAAAACACAATTGTGAAAAGGCATTCCTACATAACCCCTTCATAAAAATCATTAAAAGTATATGTTTCATCTTCCACCCCCAATTTCGGACAGCTCTCCTGTAGTGGGGTGGACAACCATCGACTTGGAACCAGCCTCTTAATCTCTGCTCCAAAAGGACTTCCTCCAAGAAAAACAACAGTTTATTATCGAGGAATGCGTGCAAAGGCTCTGTGTTAAGTCGAGGGGTCCAAAAATGGAGACCTATTATTTCATTATCCCACACAAAATGAGAGGCAACCTCACTACTATATTTTTGGGGAGAGGGGGGGGGGGGGGGGGTATTAAAGGAGGTGGAGGAGGTAGGGGATAACAAATATAATTTTAACAATTTTTATATAAGCCTTAGATAGAATGCCTTTTCATAATTTTGTTTGTTTTTTGCGTTTTTCACCGGAACAAAGCAAAAACGAGAAAAATGCCAAAGGACTTTTTTTATTTCTTTTTTCATCCTTTATCGGTTCCCAAAGTTTGGCCGTTAATTTTGGGGACTCCCTGTATAAGTATATATTTGTCTGTTCGCACTCTTTGGGCAAAGTTTGATCCTTTGGTATCAGTTAAATGAAAATATCTGAGCAGCATAGGTTTGCACCAATTTCACCACATTGTACTAATGTGACCCCATTTTAATGGTATACTGAAACAGGTTGCATCAATGAAATAAAATAAACCTTAAAAAAAGAAACTGCAGCGTAAGGTAATCATTATAGTTTTTATCCATTTCTATATCATACAGTTCTCCATTTAATGAATAGTCAAGACAATTCAGAGATTATTTTTTTACAGCGCAGTGAATTTTTTCAGCGGCCCGCATCTCCTACATGTGAATCCAAGGCGTTTGCCACAAGACCATTAGGAGACTCCTCAATGAAGAGATAACCTACAGCAATACAAAATATAGGACCTAATTTATACTATATCTTATGTAACAAAAAAAATAATCCTTAGCTTACAATGAAAATTTGCAGGAATCTGGGCAATGATGTTTACTGAGTGAATTGAGGTGAGCAGTGTCATGTAGGTAACTATTTTCACCAAGGGGGATTGTTGCTGACCATATATAATGGCCACATGTCGTATGCAGTTTTCTTTTTAAATTTAAAAAAAAGGAAAGCTATCTTCAATAGCACATGTTTTGAGTCAACACTAGGACCAACAACAGTATATTTAATCAAGAATAACATAAAAAAATAATCTTTTTTGTCTTTGTAACCATTGCTATTCTAAATTAAAAGCACAATTGTATGTATATATATATTTTTTTTTTTTTATTTTGATTTCAGCTTAATGTAAATTCAAGGTATTTTCTCTTAGGATATACCAGATTTAACCGGTATTTCAGTCACCTCAGCTAACTGATTTTATATTAAGCGTAACAATTAATGACCAGTAACAGTCTCATAAAATCGTCTTAATTACTTTTTGAAGTTTCAGCCATCTTGAGAAACCTTGTAACACAAACTCAGCATATGACTAACGATTATCTTTGGAATAACAGCTAGGATCAAATTTATTATTCACTAAATTCTCTTTTATTCGGGAATGTAAAGAATAATTATAACAAAGAAGTATTAATTGGTGAACTAGATTGGATTTTATTGCTTTTTTTAACAATGAAAATGGCAAAACTGCTGGAATTAAACTTTTTTAAAACTTAGCTGCTCACTTAGGCAAATGAATTAACACATTAAATGCCATGGCAAAATGGCCCTTTCTTAACCCAATTACATATCATTACCGGGCACAAATACTTTGTATTCTACTGCTTTGCGGTGACTGGCACGGCCCAACTAAACTGCCAGGACGTTGGTTTTCGGAAATTTCAACTCTGACTTTTGGGTAGCTTAAAATTTATAAGATAGAAATAAAATAAAAATAAGAAAAAAAGAACGTATGAAATTACATTATAATTAATTATAATTATAAACGTGCATAAGTAAAAAGAATGGAATAATTGAATTTCAACTAATTGAAATATAAAACCATTCAGAGACTTATGTTCTCTATTGAAACATGTTAAAAGTAGTGTGGCTGACGTTTATATTCAGGACAAAATGTTGACACTTCTATCGTTATATTTTTGACAATTATCTATTTCCATTTCGAGTTTGTTTGGAGTCTCGTTTGTTTGATATAGTTTTGACTTTTTTATAGGTTTAATATTTATAGACTTTGGGGGTTTTTTTTTTGTGATCTTGTGAGAGATACTTTTATGAAAATGGAGTTTGATGATGATGATTTCACACAGTGTTCAGTAGATGCATTAGATCAGGTAGAATTAAAATAGGGACATAAACAAAGTTTATCATAGAGTAGTGATGACTCATTGGTTCTATGAAATGTGCGAAAAAGAAAATGTACTCGGTTTCTAGACAGCGCTGACCGACAAAGTGGCCGCCATGGCCCACTGAATTAAAGGTGACCGTCACCAATGAATATCTCTTGTGTTAATAAATAAAAACACGTTTTCTTTCCCCAAAACATTGAAATAAATTTAAATTAGACCAAAGAAAACACAAAACAAAAAATTACAAGACAATTTTTTAATGGCGGTTAATGTGTTAAACATTTATTATTTTTACAAGATTTTCATAAGAGGATGGTGGAAAGATTAAGACAAAATCATAAGAGATTTACCTAACTCATCCAGTTGTTTACTTCATAGGGCGAAAACATAATCAAATATACAAAAACTTCATGAATTTTGGGACTCAGTTCAGATCACATTCCCAGCTAAGAAAAAATATTTTTGATTAATTTACCTTGTTTAATCGAAATTAATTTGGTGAAATGGAAATGTGATTAAAAAATTTTCAAATCGATGTTCCCAAATGGGAACAATGGTCAGTAAACGGTTAAGCATACAATCTTGAAATTAATTTCTTCAAACCGGTGTACAGAATATCTCGAGATGTAAAAAGCAGCTTTTATTAAAATTTATATCACATATTCTTCACAATATTGCCTTCCAACATGATGTAGGAATTTTTTGATTGTGTTCTATGTTCAAAGGTTATACATCTTTTAAACTCAAAATTGAGATAACTCCAACAAAAAAAAAATGTTCCCTGTCATATCCTAGATAATATTAAAGAAAATATGTTTTTTAAATTATAACTGCTGAACTATCTTGAGATATCATGTACACCACTTTCAAGAATATATTTTTAAAATAATCTTGGGGTCTTTTTGCTACGACCACATCCAGTTACTTTGAAGTATCTGTCATGATATTATACAGTGATTTTGGTACTTGCGAATTAGCTTACAAGTTCTTTGAGGTTATCTAAGGGCAGCAACCATGTTATATAAATATAGTAATGAAAAGTATTTAAAATCACTGCAATCAATACTAAAAGTAACTTTTTTTGACTACTATATTTATATAATATGGTTTCTAACTAACCCTTAGATAACCTTTATTTGTAAGTAATATTTTTAGGCTTGTAAAGCATAAATGAAAATAAGCGAATATATTTCAGCAAGCAATATTTACTAATAAAAAGGTTAATATTATAAAAATAATTGGTAATTGTGAAGTTTTGGGGCCTCCTCACTGATTTTTTTGTCCGGTTGTTCTATAATGTATTTATATTTATTTCACATTATGGGCATACATGCTATGCGTTTCTGCTAGCTCAATAAGATATCAAAACTCTATAATAGAGCCGTTGAGTCCTGCTTCACGGGATTACTCCCACCCTAGACTCAAGGAGGGGAAGGCCTACCCCCTCTCTCCAACCCAGCCTCCTACACTCTTATTCTGGCAAAGAAGCTGGATTATTTACAGGAGGAAAAACATCCTTGTCATTTATTCTTCACTAATTAAATTTAAAGAGAAGAAAATAAAAAACAGGAAATTTTTAATGGAACAAAGGGATATCGTGACTGCCAGATGTTTATTTTTATGCAAAATCAGAGAATGCAATTTAGAAGAAATGGTATTTCTGCATGAGACATGGATAAATGCTGGAAACACGATTAGCAAATCCTGGACAGATGACTCACTTCGGGCTTCCTGAAAACTACTGGGAAGGTTGACGCTTTATCATGGCCCATGCAGGTAGCGTGAACAGTTTCATACCTAACAGTATATTATTATTCAGGTAAAAAAAAAATACGGGGTGGAGAAAACTTGATATTCAGCAACGGCTATCTCTCAATAATATTAATTGGTCCCCCAATCTGTTGAAGCTCGAATTATTGAGCATTGTACAAGATAACAGGCCCAGAAAAATAGTATACAAATTGGATGATCTGGCTAGCAGAAAATGACTCCAAGTCATCAGACTTCCTCCATTTCATTGCCAGTTCAATTCAATTGAACTAATTTCGACACAAATAAAAGGGAATGTTGCCAAGGAAAATACGACCTAAATCACCGATGTAGAGTGACTGACAAGAGAGGCATGTGATGCTGTTTCTCTAGAAAATTGGAATGAACCAGTAAGGCATACAAAGGAAGCAATTGAAGAAGCTTGGCAGAAAGAAGCACTGCGTGAAGAAAATATAGAACAAATGATTCGATGTTCCTCTTCGAGGAATTCTAGTTCATCTGATTCAGATAATTCTTCAGAAGATGAATGGGACAATTTGGATTATGGTAGAAGTACCGCTGTGTCTCCTGATAATTCAGGAGATATGGGTTGCTTTCCCCTCCCAGGCGATGACCAGATTTAAAAAAAAAAAACAGGTTAGAATAACTAACTAAATAAAAATAATTGTTTTAATAAATGTCTGTTTTTATAACTAATACATTGTTTATCTTCATTTGAAATATTTATTTAATCAATAGAGAAGTAAAAGAAATAAATATTAAACAAAACTAGGACAGTGAAGAGTGTATTAAAAGTATTCGCATGCACTGAATCACTTCAGATACTTCACAAGTAACTGGCTGTGGTCTTTGCAAAAAGACCTAATCTTGAAAATAGAAACAAATTATCCAGCCAAAAAAAAAAACTGATTCTTTTAATTGAATTTGAGGATGGTGTAGCCCTTTAAGTTAAAGGATTTATGACTAACAAACTAATATTTTTATAAATGAGTAAGGTTGTTATCTAAAGTTAACACCTCCACTTTTTGATTCAGTAAGGTATAATTAAATTCAGATTTATAATGAAAAGTATAATATTTTTAAATGTATAAAAATCAACATGCGCATTAGAATTGTACATGCTATAATGATCTTAGATTCGGCAGTCTAAAATACTAGTAAAGAAGAAAAACACATAATTATAGGTAAAACAAATCTTAGAAATTCATCGAATAAAATTAAGTTACAGTCATATAAAATATTTGGTTTTCTTGGAACATGAACCATTTATTTACAAAATAAAAATATAATACACATCATCAATTAAAAGATAAATGAGAGGATTAACAAAAACAAATTACATATATACAAAAGATTACCTCAGGTCTTGGATACAATACACATTATAACGTATAGAAAGTACATCAACAACCAGATAGTTTTCATATAAAGAACTAATATTATTATTTGATATAGAATTAACTAGACAACAAGCACATTGATTAGCAATCATTTATCAAACAACAAGAATTTCTACTAATTTAAGATCAATAATACAACATTTAAATACTTCAAGATAAAGTGGTAAGTTTAAAAACATAAATTAATAAGTACTAACAATCACTAAATATATTAATTTAAGTCATATCAAAAAGTCTTTAATAATAAATAATTTAAAAAGAAAATATTAAATGACACATTCTTTGGATTTTTAATCTAGGACTAACAATAAAAATGTCAAGAGAGCAAAATAAAAAATTAATTCTTCTAACAGTATGTACACATATTTACAGATAATTCAAGTAAGTAAAATATTTTAGTCTATAACCACTGTGTTATCATCACACAAATTTACTATTTCGTCCAAGGGTCATGTGGCGTTTTGGGCAGATTGCCCATTAGTCTGTGGCGGTCGGGTAGCACTATTACTATTGCTGCTACTACTAGTGTTACTGTTACTGCTGCTGCTACAACTGTTACTATTACTATTAGTATTGTTACTATTGCTTGTAGCAGTATTTGAACTGCTATTGCTGATGTTGCCCGTGTTGTTTGGAGTCTCAGAATGCTCTTGAAGTAGGCGTGTTCTTCTTTTAGTGTAGTGCTGCCACAGAAGTACTTGCTGGTCATCTATAAATTTAGCACACTGAGCACTGGCTAACTCCCTACGAAAATGTTCATATTGTAGTTGATCTAAAAAATATAGACACATTGGGTACTTTAGAAAATGAGCATACTGTGGTTCCTTCCAATAAAGTAAGTATTTCAAATAGTTCACAAAAGCTTGGTCTTTAAAATATCCTCTTTGAGCTAAAAAGTTCAAATAATTTGGATTTCCCAAACACTGAACGAATTCCAATTCTACTTGAAATCGAATTCTATCTTCAGATGCGTCTGACATGAGACAACACCTAAGATATAACTTATTACAATTTACTTAAGATTTCGCACTGGAAACTCACTGGTAGCATTTCATATGTAACAACTGATTTAAATGGCAACAGCTAGACAACAACAAGGCTTTCTTTCCTCGTTCATGAAGAAAGTATGTTCACCAAAGAGCATAAAATATTAAATCGTTTATCAAAACACAAATGATCATTTTTTTTTTTTTTTTTTTTGTTTGAGCCTCTTTACCTATTTTAATTTGATAATTATACAATAAGAGAGGTATTTTTGAATTCCTATGTTCAAGGATTAATTTGACATTAAAAACAGAGGGAAATTCTCTCAAGACTTCAATGATTTGAATATAGAACAGAGATATTTATATTTCGAATATTGGTCAGTTATTTACATTTCAGAGATTTACAGTATAGAGTTAAATGCAACAACACGCGCTTTAATGTTCTCTGGAATAGGAAAAGAAGGTAAGTTATTGATGAGCGGATGGCAGGGACGAAATAAAGGAAAGTAAAAGTTAAAGTATAGAGTTTATGGCAAAGGTCGAACCAATGGAGTTGTCACGGCCTCCAAGAGAAATTACGGGACCCTGTCCTAATAACTTCGAAATAACCTCACGGGCCCCTTAACCCCCCCCCTTTATTGAAATTACCAATAACTATTAATGGAATTATTTAAAACTGACATTTCTATGCAAATAAAATTAAAATTAGTAATAGAATGGAATGGAAAATGGTAGGTATATAGCTTTGTTATTTCAAATTATAATGCGAGTAAACAATTTTTTTGGAATTCGTTTAGAGCCTTCTTCTCAAATTTAGGAACCTAAATATGTTTTAGGTCCACCCGACAAAACTATGTAATGTACTGTATAACATACAGTCTTCTTTTTCGTACATGGTCACCGCGCATGCGCGAACGCCAGCGGACACCTTTTTGTGACACTTTTTTTTAAAGTTTTTTCCCCAGTTAATTCATAGCTAAAGCATATTTATGCTAAAATGGCGCCGGGCCCCCCTGAGTCCACGAGTTCCTGTCTTCCGTGCCCACCCCTAGCGGAGGCCCTGGCAATTGGCATGACATTAAAAACGTACAATGAAATCTTGGCTAGTTTGCTGAGTATTTTGACGTAAATGGATTGGATTCTGAGGATTTTGGTTGGTTTGGTAACTTCATAACATTTTGTAAGTCGAGGTGTATTTTACGATTGTGGTATATACACTTTCTAAAATGTACACCCCAAGCAATTTTTTCTATAGTACAGAAAAAATTAAGAACAGGTTTGTTGACATAATAGTCATGTAATTTTGAAAAGAATTAATTATAGTTTAGCCGTAATTGAACGGGGATAACAAAAAAATACCAGGAACAACACCATTGCACAAAGGAGTCGTATGCACGAGGTCACTGCCTAGGCACGGAGCGTGTCACGTACTGAGGCAGTGGCTAGGCACAGACTGGCTAAAATGGCTCTAGATCCGGCTGCTGTGTTGTATAGAAGCGTAGCCGGAGCCACTCCAGTGTTGCCACCAAATAAAACTGAGCATTTAGGGTTAGGTACCGCTACAATAGAATTGTGAATAATTGTTAAAGTAAGTCCTTATAATTTATTTTATTTTATTTTTTATTTATTTTTTTTTTTTTTATATCAATTAACGAATAATATGATGAAGTCTGAATTCACAAGTCTCTGCTCACCTTATTTTTTCGAACTTAAATCACCAACTGATACCAAATTTTTATTCAATATCTTTTAGATGCTTCGTTATTTCTAATCACATCCCACAATCTATTTAACATTGAGTAAACTCGGTCACTCTTCTTTGAGTAGAGTTTTTATTCTTTATTTTAAATTTGGCTTTCTCCCAACCCAATTTATCCAAGGAGAGGGGATGTGTTTTCAGTTGCTGTGGGCATTGTAGATCAACCAATCTTGAACTCTTCATACTGCATGTTATCCTGTTGGATAATAAACGCCCATAGGACATTAAACTTTACTGCAAATTTGCTTTTAAAATTTTTATACAAACGTGCCCACCTATTACTCCATCTATAAATTTCAAGTTCCCAGCTCCTAATGCACAATGCACCCCCCGACGAAGACACCTTTGCCTCCATACTACTGTCTCAATTAGATTCCTTCTAAAGTGGTATTTTTTTTTCTTCAACTTATTCCCCTTCCATCCGACCCAAAAATGTTAAACTGATTTTCATCTGTATATTGAACGCGTTCCTAGAACAATAATGGTTTATTTAAGTACTGTTCAGCAAATTGAAGCCTCACTTGCCGGTTAAGTGGCTTGCACCTATGCTTATTTCCATTATAAGGCAGCATTTTTCAGAACCCTCCTTGTAGTCTATGGTAACTCCTCAATATTATAATCTGTCTGTACCATACCTGCTAAAGGAGCACTGGTGTGTGGTTTTTTGGCTACACTTATTACAATTTCCCTCTTGTCATGAGCATGGAGCTTAGGGAGCGGCCAGTTCGGTATCTATTTTCAACAGAAACCAGTTTTTCGTGCCTTATTAGGATGAACCTATATTGACGATTTGTCCTATTTTTCTGTACAACTGGCCTGGTCATCTCAAATTTATAATTTGTTCTAGCATCATAGTTGGAAATTTCATTTTAAAAGAATCAATAGCTGGTTTGGCACAGAATAAGCACTGAGTTGTCAGGATTAGCAAGGGAATATTAGATACAGAATACAATCTGTATAAATCCCCTTTTCTTTGATAATTTCTCTATGTGCAGAGGCTTTTGTCTTTTCAATATTTTGACTTTTTATGTATTTGTCCTAATAAATTTAAAAGAAAAAAATTAGATTATATTTAATTATTGTTTATTTAAATAAATTAAATTGTATAACAAAAACTGTGTTTCCAATATTTTGTAGAATGTCTCTTTTTTGCACAATGGAAAAACTTGTATGTGGGTGTGCAGAGGCTTTTGTTAGTAAGTGTAAGTTTCTCGTTTTGGGGGATAAATTGAACAAGTAGTGTACATACCTTTTATTTTATTTATCAATGTAAACGGAACAAATATAATAGTCAAGGGAATTTAGTGAAAATGGGGCTCATCAATATCGTTGGAGAACACAAGGAGGTGATAGTGTAACTAAAAAGCAATAAATACGACCTTTCAGGCCATGGTACAATTTTGCACAAAATGAGAAAATTTAAGCTTTTTGTTTCTTTAGTCAAATCATATATATCATATAGAAACATATATTTGTTTTAGTGGCTCAATCAAAGATTGGGCTATTAACGCCGGGCTATTTATACATTGTCATCCTTTTATAATGCCAAAAGCAAGAAGGCGGTCATCCATTAAGGTACTGGCTACGCCCGACGTTGCTTAATATCGGTGTCTAACGGGAACCGGTGCAATCAACGTGGCTATGACCGTTGGCATAGAGATATATTGAAAAAATAATGGTTGTTGAAAACATCCAGCTCACTCACGATGCGCATTGCAAACCGTGAATTGACGTTAATGTTGCCCCAACGTGCACCCATGCGATTGGCGGGTGCGTTTGGGGGGGGGGGGGGAATCCATCGTATCAATCAGTCCATCGTACTGAGCACCAGCGAAAGGTCGTTAAGAAGAGCCAACCTTTGTATCTTCAATGAAGGCAGGCAGTGAACATGATTTTCAGGTTTACCAACCAGGATGTAGTATGTAGGCATTTTTTTTTATTATTATTAACAATAGCTAAAAATACGTAAGTAGTAATAAGTATTGTGTATTTTTTTCCGTTGTACTGTAACTTTGTAATTTATTGACTGATTTAAAATCAGGGTGCACCATTGATTCAGATTTAAAAAAATCTATTAAAATGATGTATTTTAAGGTAAAGTTTCTTATTTGAAATTCTAAAATATAATAATTTATTTTATTTTATTTTTTTGTTTTTTGCGGCGCACAGTGGGCCAGGTTGAAATTTTACCGCAAAAAATTGAAATATTTTATGTTGACAGAATGACGTAAAACCTACTACAATGTAACCAGAAGTCTTTCTGGATTATGTTCTCAAAAGTGGGGACTTGAATATCGGACTGTACACAAGGTAAATAACATCTTTTACTATTTTAAATGAACTAAACGTGTATTAAAATATCTATTCGACGTTTTTCTTATTTTAATATTGAGTTTTCATAATTGAAAAATGCATAACAAAATATGCGTAAAAATGCATGTTCTCTTACCAGCAAAAAATGGTTTCAAAAGTCGTCTTCTAGGTATCCTGAAAAAATCAGGTGCATACATGCGCGTAACTGATCAAGAGAAATTTTTAAATGTGTTGACATTTTTATTTTCAACTTATGGTTGAAAAACAAAAGAATTGAGAGATGGGTATTATGGAAGTGTTGCATTCTGGGGTTTAGGAATGAAGTGTGCTATGAGGGTGGTCATCAGGTTAATTAGAGGAGTAAGAAGGGTTTCGAGTTTCTTTAGGAAAGAGGAGAAAAGGATCATAGGATCTTGTCCTTGATGCTGAGGGATTTGCTTAGATGGGGTGGGAGTAGTTGGGAAGGTAGGCAGGATTTGTGGTAGGGACGGTAAAGTTGAAGAGGTAGGAAGGGAAGATAATTCTTGTGGTTTCTGAGCTGGTTTAGGGACAGGCGGCTTCTTTTTCTCGAGCGTAGTTAGCAGAGAGGAGTAGGTGACGTTCGGCCGACGATGGGACGATTCTTGTGCTGCAGAAACGGGTTGTAGGCTGGGGAAGTGGGATGGTCCGCTGGGTGGTGATGCTTTCTTGACGTCTTTTTGATGAATGAGCTGGGTTTTCTGCCGTTGCATTCTGATTGTTTTGAGTGCTTTATATACTTCACACCCTTTGTAGCTGGCAGTGTGATTTTCGCCGCAGTTCGCGCAGCACGCTGGAGCTTCGATTGGTTTGGGGCAGTGCTTAGAGGGGTGTTCGGAGCCGCATTTGACGCATTTTGATTTGTGATGACAATATGTGCGGGTATGATTGAACTCTTGGCAGTTTTGGCATTGTATGACGTCGCCCCTGCGTCGCGGTTCTTCTACTTTTATTTTTGTATATAGTAGGTATTGCTCGCGGAAAATTTCCTTGCTTTTTTCGTTTTTCTCCAGGTCGTCGAAGAAGAGCGGCAATTGGGCCTTTGTGACTGGGTGCCGTACGTTATGGGCTCGTTTGACAGAGTAACCTTTGTTGGAGAGCTCACTAATGATGTCTTCGGGGGGAGTTGAGTGGTGGAGGTGGCGGATAACCAACCTGTAGGATTTGTCCTCGGGTAACTGGTAGCAGTGAAAGTCAGCTTCCTTGCTTTCCAGGTGTCGGATGATGCTTCTGAAGGAGCCACTGTCAGTAGGCTTTATGACGATGTCATTGAACCTTGCCCGACATTCGAAATTATTTTCTCCAACGAGATCTTTCAGGGTGCTACTAAATTTTTTTAAATCCGATACCTTCCTGATGTAAATATTAGGGGGTTTCAAGGGATTTTGTGACGAATCCTGGCACGCTTGATTATTATCTGAGTGTCGGGAGTGAGTTGAGGGGCTATTTTGAGGTAGAGTCGACTTTTTTTGTTTTATCTTGGGTGGTGTTAGTACGTCACTGGCTCTCTTGCGTAATCTTTTACGTCTTCCTGTGGCGACTTTTTCGACATCTTGGGCTGAGGTTGATTCTATTACTGTCATATTCTGTTCACCTATTGAAGACATAGTCAACAGCTGTTTATAATATAATTAAAGAAAAAAAAAAAAAAAAAAAAAAAAATAGTTGTCTTCGGCGAGCTGCGAACCCGAGATAATTAAGTTTGCAGAATCGAACGCTGCCACTGAGCCAAGATGGCTGATGTACATCGACTAGTAGCGCAGGGCCTAGTTTTTTGCGGCGCACAGTGGGCCAGGTTGAAATTTTACCGCAAAAAATTGAAATATTTTATGTTGACAGAATGACGTAAAACCTACTACAATGTAACCAGAAGTCTTTCTGGATTATGTTCTCAAAAGTGGGGACTTGAATATCGGACTGTACACAAGGTAAATAATATCTTTTACTATTTTAAATGAACTAAACGTGTATTAAAATATCTATTCGACGTTTTTCTTATTTAAATATTGAGTTTTCATAATTGAAAAATGCATAACAAAATATGCGTAAAAATGCATGTTCTCTTACCAGCAAAAAATGGTTTCAAAAGTCGTCTTCTAGGTATCCTGAAAAAATCAGGTGCATACATGCGCGTAACTGATCAAGAGAAATTTTTAAATGTGTTGACATTTTTATTTTCAACTTATGGTTGAAATTAAAAAACTTGCCAAGAGATGCGACTGTCCAGGAATTTGAAAGCTCCCTCTTGGCCTTTTGAACACCGCAAACAGTTGTAGACATCTTGTGTAAAAAATAAATTAATTTTGGAAAGGCAGTAGGGCAGAGATGGAAGTCGTGTTATCGCATTGTATACACACTTGAAATGATAAATAGGGCTTGGTTGAACCGCGAGTTTTTTTTTTATTTTTATTTCGTATTTATTTATTTGAAATCTGTACAGATAACAGTACAATGATCAAGTATGTTGATCCAGATATTATGTACAAGTTGATAAAACTGACAAAAGTAAAAAAAAAATAAAAAATACAAAATTTGGAAGAAGCCAACCATTGTTGGCACTTCCAGAGGTGTCTCAGTAAATATTTTATTGATTATAAAAAGATCAGGCAAGTAAATTGTCTCGAGGCCACTGTCTCTTGAGCCGCCTGGGGGGATTGTCTGGATGGGATTGGGATGATAAGGATTGACCTTCAGGATTAGGATGGTGAGACAATTTGGAGTGGAACGTTTGGAAACGGGTTTTAGCGAGGTCAAGGACAAATGGGATGTTGAGGTCATTGTGTAGGGTTTTGTTGGATACATAAAAGGGGGCATTTACAATTTTACGGAGGACTTTTGATTGGAATGCCTGTATTCTGTTGATGTTTGATGGTTTTGCAGATCCCCAGAGTTCAAGTCCGTATGTCCATATTGGCCGAATGATTGTTTTGTATATCGTTAGTTTGTTCTGTATTGATAATTTAGATGAGGGTCCAAGGATTTGTCTAAGTAGTCCGTATCGTTTGTTCAGTTCTTGTCTTTTCAGTCTCGTGTGAGGGTTCCATGTCAGTCGGCTGTCAAGGTATAATCCTAGATATCGAACCTCGCTGGATACTGGTAGTGGAGTGTTTTTGAGGTAGACTGTAGGACATGATCTCCGGTTTAGGGTGAATGTAACCTGTTTACATTTTTCAGGGTTGATTTTAACTCTCCATCTTTCACTCCAATGCTGAATAGCGGTAAGATGTTCCTGCAGGTGTTGGGATGCTACTGAGGGATCAGGGGAAGTTGATAGGATGGCAGTATCATCTGCGTAGGTGGTCAGTAAGGTATGAGGATGTGTAGGAATATCCGCAGTGTAAAGGAGGAAAAGGAGAGGACCAATAATACTCCCTTGAGGGACACCAGCGTTTATGGGGCAGGTCGGGGAAAGACTTGTACCTTGTTTAACTTGAAAGGATCTGTTTGAAAGGTAGGATTTGAGGATAAGGAAATAGGTGTGAGGAAGTATAAGCTTTACTTTGTAAAGTAATCCCGGGTGCCAAACCCGATCGAATGCTTGAGCAACGTCGAGAAAGGCACTCGTGCAAAAACTCTTACGTTCAAGCGAGGAGGATATTGAGTCTACAACTCGTAAACACTGTTGTATGGTGGAATGCTGGGAGCGGAAACCAAATTGGTGGTTGGGGATTTTCTTCGAGGATTCTATGATAGGAAGGATTCTTTTGTAAAGGAGTTTTTCAAATATTTTGGACATTAACGGTAGAAGGCTGATTGGTCGATAGGAAGAAGGGCAGTCGGGAGGTTTAAAAGGTTTGGGAATAACAATAATAACTGAGTGTTTCCAGGGGTTCGGGAAATGGGTTGTTCTAAGGATCGAGTTGTACAGGTATGTAAGGAATATAATGGCCTTCTGGGGGAGGTTTTTGAGAATTGTGGAGGTGATGAGGTCATAACCGGGAGATTTCCTAGGGAGGTGTTTGATGATGTATTTTACTTCGGACGGATGGAAAGCTTTGGGAGGGAAAGACAAAGGTAAAGGAGAATTCAGGTAGTCTACGATATCTTCATCATGGGAGGGGTTCGTTTGAGGATTAGGGGAAAATGCTGAAGTAAGGTGTGTGGAGAGAAGGAGCGCATTTTCTTCATCACTTCTGGCCCAGGACCCATCGCTGCGTTTGAGTGGAGAAGGAATATGGTGAAACCTGAGGATTTTACGAGTGACTGTCCACAAAGAACAGTCTTGTGTAGAGAGGGATGAAAGATTTTCGTTAAAGGATTCTGAACGGAATTGAGATATTGAAGATTTTAGTTGTCGCGTCAGTCTGTTGTATGCGTTTCTGTCGGAGGGATAGCGTGATCTTTGCCATAGAGCTCTGGCCCGACGCTTGGCTGCAAGAAGTTCTTGGATGTGGGTTGGAAGTTGCAGTTTGGGTGAAGGAGGTAACCTTGTCCTTGGTCGGCATGAATTGCGGGCACTGTCCTGAATGGCTTTAGTAAACAATTCAGTGGCTTTGTCTAGGTCTGAAGGGGTTTTTAGGGATACGGTTAGGTCTATGGAGCGCTCTAGGTTGAGCTGAAATGATTGCCAGTTGATAGGACCGGGTGTAAGGGTTGGTTGTAGAGGACGGGGTACAGCGGATGAGAAGAGGGTTAGAAGGATCGCAGAATGGTCCGACGATAGGTCGAGGAGCGAATCAACAGAAGTCGCTATACCTCCCAAGCCAGAGGAGATGAAGAAATCGACTAGGTCAGGATTGCGGGATGGATCAGTTGGCCAGTATGTTGGTGTGTTTGGTGATATAGGGAGATAATTCTGGGAATTGAGGATATCATAAAGGATTCTGCCACGGGAGTTAGCTGAACGGCTTCCCCACATGGGGTGTTTCGCGTTGAAATCACCCCCGGTGAGGAAGCGGGGACCAAAGGATTGGAATATTGAGAGGAATTCAGGATGGTAAATGGTATGATTGGGAGAACAATACACTGCGGATAGTATGATGTCGAAGGGAGAAAGGGAAAGAGATATGGAAGTTACCTGCAGGCTTGCTGAAGCGATGCTGGACTCTTGATGGTGTTTGATCTGGTTCTTGATTAGAATCAGAGTACCATGCTGCGCCAGAGATGGATGGTCGGTTCGATAACAGGAGTAACCCTTGACACCGAATGACATTGATTTTTTCAGGTGTGTCTCCGTTATTAGTGCAATGTCAATGTTTTTGTCAGTTAGTAAAAGTGTCAGTTCTTGTCGTCTTGTAGTAAGTCCGTTGGCATTCCACAAAAGAATTGAGAGATGGGTATTATGGAAGTGTTGCATTCTGGGGTTTAGGAATGAAGTGTGCTATGAGGGTGGTCATCAGGTTAATTAGAGGAGTAAGAAGGGTTTCGAGTTTCTTTAGGAAAGAGGAGAAAAGGATCATAGGATCTTGTCCTTGATGCTGAGGGATTTGCTTAGATGGGGTGGGAGTAGTTGGGAAGGTAGGCAGGATTTGTGGTAGGGACGGTAAAGTTGAAGAGGTAGGAAGGGAAGATAATTCTTGTGGTTTCTGAGCTGGTTTAGGGACAGGCGGCTTCTTTTTCTCGAGCGTAGTTAGCAGAGAGGAGTAGGTGACGTTCGGCCGACGATGGGACGATTCTTGTGCTGCAGAAACGGGTTGTAGGCTGGGGAAGTGGGATGGTCCGCTGGGTGGTGATGCTTTCTTGACGTCTTTTTGATGAATGAGCTGGGTTTTCTGCCGTTGCATTCTGATTGTTTTGAGTGCTTTATATACTTCACACCCTTTGTAGCTGGCAGTGTGATTTTCGCCGCAGTTCGCGCAGCACGCTGGAGCTTCGATTGGTTTGGGGCAGTGCTTAGAGGGGTGTTCGGAGCCGCATTTGACGCATTTTGATTTGTGATGACAATATGTGCGGGTATGATTGAACTCTTGGCAGTTTTGGCATTGTATGACGTCGCCCCTGCGTCGCGGTTCTTCTACTTTTATTTTTGTATATAGTAGGTATTGCTCGCGGAAAATTTCCTTGCTTTTTTCGTTTTTCTCCAGGTCGTCGAAGAAGAGCGGCAATTGGGCCTTTGTGACTGGGTGCCGTACGTTATGGGCTCGTTTGACAGAGTAACCTTTGTTGGAGAGCTCACTAATGATGTCTTCGGGGGGAGTTGAGTGGTGGAGGTGGCGGATAACCAACCTGTAGGATTTGTCCTCGGGTAACTGGTAGCAGTGAAAGTCAGCTTCCTTGCTTTCCAGGTGTCGGATGATGCTTCTGAAGGAGCCACTGTCAGTAGGCTTTATGACGATGTCATTGAACCTTGCCCGACATTCGAAATTATTTTCTCCAACGAGATCTTTCAGGGTGCTACTAAATTTTTTTAAATCCGATACCTTCCTGATGTAAATATTAGGGGGTTTCAAGGGATTTTGTGACGAATCCTGGCACGCTTGATTATTATCTGAGTGTCGGGAGTGAGTTGAGGGGCTATTTTGAGGTAGAGTCGACTTTTTTTGTTTTATCTTGGGTGGTGTTAGTACGTCACTGGCTCTCTTGCGTAATCTTTTACGTCTTCCTGTGGCGACGTTTTCGACATCTTGGGCTGAGGTTGATTCTATTACTGTCATATTCTGTTCACCTATTGAAGACATAGTCAACAGCTGTTTATAATATAATTAAAGAAAAAAAAAAAAAAAAAAAAAAATAGTTGTCTTCGGCGAGCTGCGAACCCGAGATAATTAAGTTTGCAGAATCGAACGCTGCCACTGAGCCAAGATGGCTGATGTACATCGACTAGTAGCGCAGGGCCTAGTTTTTTGCGGCGCACAGTGGGCCAGGTTGAAATTTTACCGCAAAAAATTGAAATATTTTATGTTGACAGAATGACGTAAAACCTACTACAATGTAACCAGAAGTCTTTCTGGATTATGTTCTCAAAAGTGGGGACTTGAATATCGGACTGTACACAAGGTAAATAATATCTTTTACTATTTTAAATGAACTAAACGTGTATTAAAATATCTATTCGACGTTTTTCTTATTTAAATATTGAGTTTTCATAATTGAAAAATGCATAACAAAATATGCGTAAAAATGCATGTTCTCTTACCAGCAAAAAATGGTTTCAAAAGTCGTCTTCTAGGTATCCTGAAAAAATCAGGTGCATACATGCGCGTAACTGATCAAGAGAAATTTTTAAATGTGTTGACATTTTTATTTTCAACTTATGGTTGAAATTAAAAAACTTGCCAAGAGATGCGACTGTCCAGGAATTTGAAAGCTCCCTCTTGGCCTTTTGAACACCGCAAACAGTTGTAGACATCTTGTGTAAAAAATAAATTAATTTTGGAAAGGCAGTAGGGCAGAGATGGAAGTCGTGTTATCGCATTGTATACACACTTGAAATGATAAATAGGGCTTGGTTGAACCGCGAGTTTATAAATATAATTTTAAAATACGTAAAATATAGAACGTGGAAAAAAAGGAATGGATGAATCGTTTATCGAGGTATGATTTTTCAGTTTTCTAAAGACATTGACGTAATATAAGGCTTGATATAATGAATTAGCGTTTTAGGTTACCATGAAATAAAAAGAAACTGCGAACTTTTTAAAAACATGTATATATTGAAGATTTAAAAAATATACAAAATGTAAAAAAAAATATACAAACTGATTATTCCGAATCATCTTCAGAATCAGATGATCTCTCTGCGCTCGGAGGTAGGGCGTTGAGGACCTAGATGTTTTCTGCCCTTAAACACCCAATCCATCCATCCATCGGAGGTAGGCCCCCCCCCTTTTTTTAACGATTCTGGAAAAAAGTTTTGGGCTCGAAGATTTTTTACTTCACACACTGAACACATAAAGGCATGCTGTACCAAGTGAATTAGTTCAAATAATGTTTCGCTGTTTCATGACAACATTCTTCAAAACGATGGGGATTAATTTGTAATTCGCTTGAAATTGTTTTAGGAAGACATGGAAACGATGAATGAAATGATCGATTGTAGCTACTTCAGCAGACATTTGAATTTCCGTCATTTGAATTTCCCACATCTTGTTTCGGTGTACCGATTACTAGACACAGTCGTTTCCGAAATTCACGCTGTATTTCCCGTTTTCGATCCTCAACCAACATTTCTTCGTCCGCAGATCGAGCTAAACATTTTTTTTTTTTTTTTTTTTTTTTTTTTGCGTATCAACACTTAAAGAACCTAATTCAAGCTGCCATCTGTGCAGCATAAGCACGTTGTTTGCTGGATACTTGAGATCTCAAATCCTCAGTCTTTCGCTCACTAGCAACGTCGAAGTCGATTTGCGGCCTGTCGATTGGGAAAGTGAAGGGTTCCAATAAGCCACGACTCCCTTTTTTTTTCTTTTTTTTAAGGGTTTGTTTCCAGGAGCTTTGGCCACTTCTGTTTGATGCTTGGCGCAAACCCATCAACTGTAATTTGCCTTTTGTTGATTTGTTGGGTTGCAGGAACTCAAAATTTACTACACGATGCTGATCCCACCAAATACAGAATATGAGCTTCAAAGCATGGATATTTGGCAGTTGATCTAAGGCCAGGCTTACACTATAATGTCTGTGCTTTGTGTCAAAATGTATCCACTTTTCATTACTAATAGCAATAAAATGCAATAATCTTTTATTTTCTGCTGTTGGGCAGCTGTTCAGATTTGCAATATAATGGCCAATGCCTCCTCAATATGTACGACACCAAAATTCCCTTTCTTGTGAATATTTCCTAATGCTTTTAAACATGTGGCAACTGTTTTGTTTTTCTAATGGCTCTGCAAGATGATTTTGCATCTGACATGGCACTTCATAGTATGATGCTTCCAATTCTGAGACTATAATATTTAATACACAACAGGTTTTGAGAACTCCCTTAGCCACCTAGTGTTTAGCCCCTAGTTGGGATTATTCATTGACTGAAGTCTAAAAGTTCTATCCTCTGTATTTGGCCTCCAGTCTGCACTTAAGACACATTAAATCAATGAAACATGGAATGATATTTAGCCAGAGGTTCAAGAAATGAATATAAAAATGGTGAAAGAGGCCCTGGTACTCCGAGTCTTCTACAAGACTAACAGAGGAACTAGTAATAGCAAACCTCTGACCTGCTCACACTGGACTCCCACATGTTTTCTACATGTATGAAAGTAAATATCTGTTCTGGAATGGATAACAAGCATTTTTTTCAAGCTTGCCGAAAATAAATAGTTAAGCCCAGTCCACCAAAACTTACCAAATATGGATATGGATATGGATATAAAAAATAAGTAATGAACATGTAATTCTAATAATACATAATTTTGAAAACAATTTAAAACATTGGAGTCTTATTTTATTTTATTTCTGGAATAAATCCTTAAAACCTTACTTGATTGTGATGAACACATGCATTATTATGTAAAAACTTAAAAGAGAACTAAATTTATATTTTACGAGTAATTTCCTAGAGGCAAACATAATATTCCTTCTTACGGTTGCTTTGCTAGGAATTGGGGATAGATTTGGGGAGTATACTACAGCATAGAGGTCCAGATGATATAAGGTGGAGGTTGGTTTACAGTATGTTGTCATTAAACAACAATAAATGTGATTTCCTCTGGCTGAGATTGTCTTATCAAAGTTGGCATGCTCACCTTTCTTTGTATGTTTCTTTTATTTTTATTTTTTTTTTAAATTTAAGGATTTAAATTGCCCCCTTCTTCTTAACCCAATTTGCCAATTTATTTGAAAGTTTTAACTTACTTGCTTTGCTTCAATCAAAATGAAACTGTACAGCTCGCCACAGAAAAGGTGGAATAATCCTGCAGTTGATCGCCCAAAAAAAACCTTACCCAATTTATAGCTCAGACCCCATTCAATTCCTGACATAAAAATAAAAAACAGAGTAGAAAGCGTGGAAGGATGGATAGGAATAATCGAACGATTATATCTTTATTATTATATTTGTTCAAAGAACTGATATGCAGTAGTATGATTCTGCTTTGAATTTGATCCTCCAAATCAGTTAATACATTTTGCTCCAAATTAGTCCACTTTTGTAGATGCTTTCACTTGAACAGATTTCAAACCTGTTTCTCAAGATGCTATTCCAATCAGTGCATCAAATTTGTTCTACGTGTTTTATTAGCCCTTCACATGTGAAGCTACCAAAATCTTTTTAGGGCGGTTCCTCCCTCCCCCATAGGGAGGAACCCCGCTTATAAGGTTAATACAATGAAACAATCCGGAAGTGCCGACTAGAAAATTTCGCGTTTCAGAACCCCTAGAGACCGAAAAAAACGGTGGTTCAAATTTGTATGTATATATATATATATATATATATATATATATATATATATATATAAAAAAGTCCGACTCGCAGGAACTGCAGCATCTTAGCGCGGTTCCGTTCATGTCCCTAGTGCCATTTGATAAGCTTAGAAAAGAAATAAACTTATTTTGTTTTATATATCTCGTGAAAATTGTCAAAATCCTCTCGAACATCTCGAATAAAAGTGATATTAAGGCGTCAGGGACAGCGACAGTAGCTAACTTTTACACAGAAGCGGAAATTACAGAATCTGGCTCTCATTCTAAAGCAAAGCTGCATAAATCAATACAAAATATGCCTAATAAAGCCTTTCTAGAGGATACAGAAGCATGGGCGTATATGAGGGGGGGGGGGGGGGAGCTGAGGGGGCTGCAGCCCCTCCCGAAATTTTGAATTGATGATAAAAACTTCTCGTAAACCCCTTAAAAATAAATTAAATCACTAGATCACTTAGTTCATAAAACATATTTTATTTTACGTGTAATAGCGTTTTAGTTGCCTAAAACTATTCCAAGCTCTAAATATTTAGTATTCCATACCCTGGAAATGGTCTCAGCCCCCCCCCGAAATTGTTTTTATATACGCCCATGTACAGAAGGATCAAGAAGAAGTACACAAGATTGAGTAGAATACCCTGCCTAATATAGCCTATATAGAATAATATGCCGAATAAAATCTATCTAGTAAATACACAAGGACAAATAAAAGTCTTGACGAATAACAAGTCAAGAAAAAAAACTTTATTTAACAAAATAAAACAAAGTTTAGTTGCCCAACTACAATAGAATAATATACCTAATTAAGTCTATGGAGTAGACACAAATGGACCAAAAACAAGTCTTGTGGAATATTGTTTTGTTTTTTCTAATTAAATACTTTTTATCAATATTTAGTATATAACCTTTGTTGAAAACTATTGATTGCTAATTGATGAATCGGTTTACAACTAAGTAGTGTTTATGAATATTTAGTATATAACCTATGTTTGGATCTGTGTTTTTGGGGTGCTCTCCGCCTAGGCTATGTATTTGTGTCGGCAGATACCTGAGGTATATTTACAGCTCTTGAGGATTAACTCTTAGCAGGTAAATTTCCTGCGGCCCCCTTGTTTCTACGGGCATTGAACAGCCATATTCGCTCATAGTATCTAACCGTTGTGAAGTTTATTTTTTGGATTTAGGACTTAATATACATATGTAGACTAAATCATAGCAAGAAGTAATCCTCCGTCGTCGGTTCTTAACTATGTAGACTCGCTAATGTTATCCAATCTTAGATACATCGTATTTAAAATCCACAGCAAAAACACGACATTTCATCAGAATCCCCTGCTGAATAAAACTTATATAGAATAATATGCAAAATAAAGCCTATCTAGTGGATAAAAATAGAGGAAAAAAGCCGTTCGTGGTGGTAGAAAATCTTAAAAGCATTTCGCTCAGAAATCTCCGAAATATTGTCACTAATTTTACGTATCCTGTTTTATAGCCAAATAGATTTATATTCTATAATCAATAAGAAAAACCTACTAACAATAAAAAACTATGGGTAACAGATGAAAATAGGGAATACCAAGAATAATTCTAAAGAACGAAATCAACACCAGTACTGTAATCTAGATATTCATATGGCATCTTCGAATTCTAACAAACAAAATATTGATTCTAATTAATTAACGTATCCTGTTTTATTGACAAATACATTTGACTACTATAAGCAATTAAAAACACAAGGGAATATGCCAAAGAACTCGGAGTAGGAGCCTCGACAGTTTCAAGACATTTGAAGGAAATCGACAAATCCAAAACTGACATTTCATACGGTACAGCCTGATATATTTTTAACAATGAATTGTTTTTCTTATTTTAATTAATCTGTTTTATTGTCAAATACATTATCCAACTTTAAGCAATTAAAAAATAACAAGGAATAAAAACAAACAAAAAGAACCGTTCGAATAGACGAAATCAATTACTTCAAAGTTTAAGCACTTATTTCTCCGATTGACATAGCCTAATCAAAAATTGTTTCAGAATCTTTTTTGTAGAACATTTAGTAAGCTTTCGCATGGTAACCCTCCGTTTACCAATATTCCTAACCGTCTTCGAGATATTAGGGAATGTATACGAAGTTCCCAAAACATTTCATGTCTGTTAATAAAATATTTTATTCTAATCCTTCCTTAGCTCCAAACGCAACCAAAATTTTAACATATTAGTGCTGATGAAATTCAAACATGCAGAAAATGTTTCAACTGAATCCCATAATTTTAAGTATCAAAATCAAAGACAAAAAGAACAGTTCGAATAAGCGAAATCAATTACTTATATATATATATATATATATATATATATATATATATATATATATATATATATATATATATATATATGTATGTATATTTGTCTGTCTCATTTCTGGCTTCCCTGATGGTCCGATTTTGATGAAATTTGGTACAAAAATCTGTCGTCCAATTTGAAAAGTCAAGTTCGTTAACCAGCAAAATCCGCCCACTGGAAGATGGCGTTTGGGGCGAAATTCGCGAAAAAAAAATCGTAACGCTTACGTTTTTGAGTTCATAAGCTTTTAAGTACTCTTTTTATAGGCTTCTTGGGCTAGGAAAACGAATGGAACCATTTTCAAGGCGATAGCTTTAACCGTTTTCGAGAAAACTGAAAAAATAATTTTTGAATGCCGTTTTTGGTTTGGGTACTTAGAATCATGGGATTCAGTTGAAACATTTACTGCATGTTCTACTTTCATTAAAACTAATATGTTGAAATTTTGGTTGCGTTTGGAGTTAAGGAAGGGTTAGAATAAAATATTTTATTACCAGACATAAAAAAGTTTTGGTAACTTTGTATACTTTCCTTAATATCTCGAAAAAAGTTGAGAATTTGGGAAACGAAAGAATACCATTAGAAAGCTTACTAAATGCTCTACAAAAAAGGTTCTGATGAAAGTTTTGATTAGGCGATGTCAATCGGAGAAATAATAGGTTAAATCTTTAAAGTAATTGATTTCGCTTATTCGAACTGTTCTTTTTGTCTGTTTTTTATTCCTTGTTATTTTTTAATTGCTTATAGTTGGATAATGTATTTGAAAATAAAACAGGTTAAGAAAAATAAGAAAAACAATTTAATGTTAGAGATATAGATTTCCAAGATATAGCTTTTCAACTGCCTAGCGTCTTTCCTAGGGAGGGTTGTTTGTCTTTGATTTTGGTACTTAGAATTATGGGATACAGTTGAAACATTTTCTGCATGTTCGAATTTCATCAACACTAATGTATTTGAAAATAAAACAGGTTAAGAAAAACAATTTAATGTTAGAAATATAGATTTCCAAGATTCCAAGACCTTGTAACTAGCGGGACCTAGTGTTAGCCGACCCTTCCAGGTAAGATCGTATATCATGACCTTTCAAGACATTACTACACACAGGAATGGCGTTAGTGACCTTAAGGGTTGACACGCCATTATAATAATTAATTTTAAAAAAAAAAAAGACTGGTGGAACCAAAATAATAACTGCTTCTATTTTAATCTTTCCAAATTAGACTAGGGATATGAACGGAACCGCGCTAAGATGATGCAGTTCCTGCGAGACGGACTTTAATATCTCACTTCTATTATTTTAGCGCGGTTACTCCCTGTCTCCATAGGAAGAACCCGCTTATGAGGTTGACCTCATGACGCAATCCGGACGTGCCGACCAGAAACTTTCTCGTTTCAGACCCCATAGCATAGATCACGAAAATATAGGTGGTTCAAATTTGTATATATATATATATATATATATATATATATATATATATATATATATATATATGTGTATATATTTATATATATGCTTGTCTGTTCGCGCTCCTGACGGCTCAAACATGGTTCAATTTTGATGAAATTTGGTACAAAACTCTGTCTTCTAATTTGAAAGGTCAAGTTCGTTAACCAGCAGAATCCGCCCACGGGAAGATAGTGTTAAAGGCGAAGTTCGCGCAAAAAAAAATCGTAACGCTTACGTTTTTGAGTTTATATGCTTGCAGGTACTTGTTTTATAGGTTTCTTAACATACGAAAACGAATGAAACCATTTTCAAGGCGATATCTCTAACCGTTCCTGAGAAAGGTGGAATCAATGTTTTCGCATGTCATTATTTTTTTGTGGGTAGTTAGAATGGCGGGATTCAATTAAAATATTTTCTACATATTGGAAATTAATCCCAACTAAGATATTTAAATTTTGGTTACATTTGGAGTCAAGGAAGTATGCGAAAAAAATTATTTTCCTAATAGATGTAAAAAGTTTTCGGATCTTCATACGTTTTTCGTAAATATCTCGATAACGGTTGAAAAATCGTGGTAAGTGGAAAGTGACCATTCGAATGCTTACTAAATTCTCTACAGAAAAGGTTCCGAAGCAATTTTCGATGGGGCTGTGTCAATCAGAGATATAAACGCTTAAAACTTAAGAAGTGTTTATTTGTTGTCTTTAACGGGGTTTTGTCTTTGTTAATCTCACTTTTTAATTGGCTGTCTTTTGTTTTAAATTGCACTTATCAGTGAAATTAGTATTTTAGTTAAATAAGCCAAGAAACGGTTAAAGGTATTGGTAATAATAAGGTTGGAGTGGCTGTGGTAATCAAGATGGCTGTGGCTAATCATGATGACGTAGTTTGTTTTGAATTCTCCTGTCTATATAACCTTCCTCATAGCCTCTAACTGAAGTTATCGTTATTTCTTATTTTATAGAAAGATTTAACCCACGACCGAATAGAATTTTATTAGCCATGAAGCACATATTTACAGTTGATTATAACAGTAAAATGAATTTGCTAGTAAAACAAGATACTTAAAATGACAACGAATTTTTGGTTGCTTAGAATAGAGCCTTCTCAGCAGTAGTCGAAGAGTAAGTACGTTTTCAGTTCATAATTGTATTGACTTATACAGATTAAGAATTATCCGCTTCAGTGTTATTTGGCTACTGTCAGTTTACTGTGATTTGTGATGCCTAATCTACTCCACTTCTTCGAGATGTACGGAACCGCGCTAAGATGACGCAGTTCCTGCGAGTCGGACTTTTTTTACTTCTGTTTAGCTGTTTAGTGGGACGAGGTTAGCTCAGTGGTAGAGCACTGAACTAATAAGCTGGAGGCCTGAGTTCAAATCCCGAGCAAGCGCTAACGATTTTTTCTTCTAGTGTCTTCGTTCATGGGTTGAATTCGGCCTCCCTGACCGTCCCTAGGCCAACCCAGCCTTTAATAAATTTAATAATGGGTACCTTGGTTGCTAAAGACTCTAGCAGTTGAAGCGGCCAAGGGGAAGATCAGGCGGCCGGAGCATAGTACTGACCATACTATCTCCCTGGTGTGCCTCATGGTCATGAATCAGATACCTCTATTGTATCTGCCCTGTTACGGGACTGATTTTTTTTTTTTTTTTTTTTTTTTTTTTGGTTTTTTTTTTAGCTGTTTAGTAATTTAAACAATCCATAATGTCTAAAAGAGGTTCCTGCCTGACTGATATTTAAGTAACCTTTTTCTTCATATTGATAGAATGTGCTGATACATCATGAATTGAATTTAAATACATTATAATGAGGTGTAGATAGTTAGCCGTTGAGGTGATAAGCAATCAGATAATAGTTTGGATTCAGCTAAGAAAACATCAATACGATGTTTGTAAAAATCTTACAAGGAAACGTCCTTAATACAGATTTTTACAAAAATCATATTGATGTTTTCTTAGCGGAATCCCAACTATTCCCTGATTGCTTAAATACATTATGTTGGAAACTATACTTACCTGCTTATTTGCTTTGACACAACTTGACTTTATTTTCTGATGATAAAACTCTTTTGAGGATCTATTTTAATAAGACGGTTTATTTTTTCATTCAATATTTCATAAAAAATATAAATGTGCTTTTGGAAAGGAAAGGAAAGCATGAGTATACGTTCTCAGTTTCAAATTTTATTTCATTTGAATTTATTCATTTTATTGTAAAGCTTTTTGAATTTTAACTGTACCAATTTCATTTTTCTGTGGCAAAAATTTCATTTCATTTGTACTTTATAATTCCAAACTTCTTTTCTTTTAGAATAAATTTTTGTAGTATCATATATCATTCATTGAATTATACAATAGTTAATTATTATTTATTAATCAGCAATTGTTTCCTCTTATTTAACATGCTATGAATAACAATTTCAATAACTACTGAAATAACAAGAAGGAATGTGCTATTTAATTTTCTTTCCCTTTTAGAATAAATTGATAAATTATAGAAAAACTTTATAAATCGTAAAATCCAAGGCATAATGCAAATAGATAACCTGTTTGCACACTAAGAATATCTATGATTAAAATAACATCTGCTTATACTCAAATCAAGATTTTTTTTTTTAAACTCTAATGCTACATTTAATCTGATAATAGAGACTTAAATAACACATTCCCTATACATAATGCTCTAGTAAGAAGAGTTGCTATAACAATATTTATACCATAGTAACGTGTAACAAGTAAATATTTACACATTTTTCTAAGGTTGCATTGCAAAGTACTGTTTGTTTTCAAAGGTTCACATTGTGAAGCTTTGACCACTCCAAAAAGTAGTTAACAGTTTTTATTCATTTATTTATTTTTTATACAAAGTCAAATATTACTTGTAATTTATTTCTATACTTAACATTATTACTGCTCTGTAACTAAAGTGGAATTACAGACATTTTTTATTATATTTAAGCAGATGTTAATGCTCAAGTGGTGTTTAACAATCAAAATTATGAGGCACTAAATACAGTATTTTTCTTGGTATAAAAACACTTTGCATGCTAAAAAAACTATTCATTCCACATTTTATTCCTCAAAGAACGTGAACAGCACAAAAGTCACACAATAATTGTACATTTCATTCTATATTATCTGAAGTTGTATAACTGGTTCATACTATAAGAAAAAATAATGAGTACAACCCTCATATTATATACAAGTCAGTTATAAAGTATTTTCTGTGAGTTTTTGGCTAAATTTCATTGGATAAAAACATTCTAAAACATTTATGATTCTGTTTTTAAATAATATATGTAGGCTGAACCTTATGAGACTTTGAGGCATATACCCATAAACAAAACTTTAATGTTCCTGAATTTTCAAGTGACAAAACAACCATAAATATTCTATTACATATTAAAATGTAGTGTAAAATTATTTATTTACACAGAAATGCTGCCTCCTGGCCAATTGTCTTAAAAATGAAACACTTTTTAGACGTAATATTACATTATTTCATGTGTAACAGCAACTGATCTGAGAATCATCCACCCAGAAAATATGAATTTTTAGCTCAATGAAAGTCTCATATTGGAATCAAATATTAGTAGCAACGATTGGCAAGACTCAGGTCCGAAAACCTGAATGTTTAATCATAATAATAATATATACATCTTTTAAAATATTTTAACCAATAATATTCATCAAACAACATCTTTTGAGACAAAGGATCAATGAAAGTAGTTATATGTTCTATTTCGTAATTACTCTATTTCATATTGCACTTGTATTCAATATATCCTTCTCACACATTTTCAGGAGCCCATTATATTTAGTACATGTTTTTATTTCACAAACATTTTTGTAATTTTGTAAAATAATTGTCCCCTAAAGACGCTTGAGGAGGAACGGTGTTGAACACGTTTGTTATTATATTATAAATCAGTTAACCCTTTTCTGCTAATTGCCGCTTTGGTGGCTCGGGGAGTGACAGACCCACTGTATTAAAAGCCACTGTGTTGGCTCACTTGCATGAGAGCCATCTGTACATGATTTCTAGAACTAGTACTTACTCTTGAATCCAATATTTGATGCATAAATATACTTTAGAGAGCAGGCCAGCTCCTAGTGGGGTTGTTCCAGCCTTTGTACAGGCTATTGATTCATTTTTGATTTCAGGGAAAGATTTATTTATTTAGTTTACAGGTTAAATGTATTACTTGATAATGAGGGCATTCAAAAACAGTGAAAAAACCGTTTAGGTAAGAAATTATTATTTTAAAATGTAGTAGGTGCATAAAAAAGTATATTTTGATGTATAAATTTCTTGATTTTCGAATATAAGGGGCTTACAACAAAAGTGATTTTTAGTTTAGTTAAAAAAATTGATTTTGAAACATTTATCTACTTGCGTAAAAATAGTTATAAATATTTTAGGTATCCAAAAACTAAAAAAAAAAAAAAAATGTTTAAGAGTCATTATATCTTTCTGGCAGATCATGCAATGTCTTATTCGGATCATCTCTGTCCCCTTCCTTCCCTCAGCTTGCTGGTATTCCATAAGGCGGCATCCTAAGTCCAATCTTATTCATCGTGTACTCTACGGACATGCCCACCCACGATTCCACAACCCTCTACACTTTTGCTGATGATACAGCCATCCTTTCATCCAATTCAGATCCTATACTTACTTCCAAACATCTTCAATCCCATCTCCAACTGCTTGAACCATGGTTCACAAAATGGGGAATTAAAGTCAATCCTGAAAAATCCCCCCACATAACATTCTCCCTTCGAAGATCCAAATGCCCTTCAATCAATCTTTACCAGGGTGAAATCCATGAAAAAACCCAAGTTATCTACCTAGGACTTACCCTTGACAAAGGACTTACCTACAAAAGAAAATACAGGAAACAAATAGACGTCTTAGACTGATTAATAGACTACTAGATTCTCGCTCCAAATTATCTTTACAGAACAAGAGACGGATATACTCTACAATACTTCAGCCCACCTGGATGTATGGCTTGGATGTTTGGGGGTGTGCCAAGCGATCCAATATCCTCAGAATCCAATCCCTCCAATCCAAAATACTCCATAAAATAGTCAATGCCCCTTTCTATGTTTCAAACTTAACTATCCATAACGACCTATAAATCCCCTTTGTCCAAACCCTATCCAAAACCTGAACTTCCACTCCCGTTTGCCTGGTCACGACAATCCCCTAATCAATAACCTATCCTCATCCTCCATTCCCAGTTACCCTCACCGTCACCTTAAGTGCAAATGGCCTAGAGACCAGTTACAAGCTAACCTTGTAAGATAATGTAAATATAAAAAATGTAAATACTGTAAATAATCACCCTAAATGTAACCTAAGATAAAAATGCAAGCAAATAGGTTTTGGCCAATGGGCTTTTTTTCTATCGGTCCTTCTTGTCATCTAATCATGAACATAATAATTATAAAAAAATACTTATTGTATTGTATACTTGGCAAATAAAGATATTTACAAAAAAATAAATAAATAACATAAAAGAGTCATTAGAAAAATACTTTTAACATTGGTAGAAAAAAAAATTTATCCAAAAACTTTATTTACTTTCTATTATTTTGAAATTAAAAGAATAATACTTCTTTAATTATTGAATAAAAAAAAAGTTAGGCAATATTCTAGTGAATAAAAAATAATTTCAGGCAGCTTTACAAATTTCAGTTATTATTAATAATTTATTCACGCAAAACATTTTTAAAAAGAAGATGGAAAAGCATTGTAATCAAACAGCACAGGAGGGTCAGCGAGGGGCAGGCCCTCACGCACCTCCTCACATCAAGGGGTCACGAGTGCCAACAGCGTAAGGATTAAATAGGAAATATATAACTACTTTCATAGCCCAATTATCTATAAAGAAGGTGATTTATAAATTGTGTTTGTGTGTGAGTATATTTATAAAAGCCACTTGAAACTTAATTAATTAGAGAAGTAAGAAATAAATTAAATACTTGCCATTATATGTATGTATTTGTGTACTTAAATTGTATGACAATGATTTTTGTGCTTCTATTATTTAACACTTCAGATTCATACCTAAAAATGTGAGCAATACAATATATATTTGACGGAAAAACATCAATAATACCACATAGGCCTTCCTTGGTCTAAATATCACAAAGTCATTCACACACAAATAAATGATCATTCATCTAAATCACAAAAGAAAATATACTAGGCACTTCCAATTTCTATAAATAAAATAACGCAGAGCATTTGTACGTAGTATGCAACAATATAATAATACTTAATTTCACTTAGTTCCAATAACTAAGTAAAATATGTGGTAAATTTGGTCTTTTTACATTTCTAAAATGTTGAAAAGGCTCCAGTTTCTTAATAAATGTACAAACAAGTGCACACAAACATATACACTATCTGTTTTAATGTGTCAGTGAGTGAGTGTATCTGTGTATGTGTGTGTGCACGGATATGTGTATGTGTATGCTTGCAAATATATGCACAATAACAATATAAAAACATAGGGCAATTAATTAGTTAAACAATCACATGATTTAATTTTTCTTAAATTAATGTTGGAGCTGATAGATAGGAAGCTGTAAGTTTTAAAATACAGATTTTGATGCCACTGTTATATTATTTATTAATTAACAGCAATAATAAATGTTGAAATCATTAGATCTGATGATGGAATTCTGTGGGAATCATTCGATTTGATAATGGTTCCAGTCTCAAAGCAACTTAAAAAGTCAGACTTAAAGCGAAAAGGTCGTATATTTAGTACATTTATTATAATCATCATCATCATAAACATAAGCCATCTAAATAAATATCAATGAAAAGTTTAGTATGTAGATGTAAATTAATATTAACAGGTCATCATCTGATTCTATATATTTGTGCTGCTAGAAAGGATGCTATTCATCTTTCAATATTTTCATAAATATTAAGTAATATATTTTTTTTTGTAGTAAAAATTCCTATTTATATTCTAGATAAACTTTTAAATTAATCACAAAAATAACAACAACCAACAACAACAATGGAAGAAATTATAAATGTCTTAGAAGACCATGTTATGATTTCAGCTATAAATATAATCTATTTATTGCTATTTTTTAAACTTTAATCTATTAATAAAAAAAATATTAATAACTAACCATCTACTAAACTATATTTGCCATAGAAGGTATATTTTTAGGCAGTTAGTTATAATTGCAAAATATATTTTAAAATGTTATACATAAATAAATACATATGGAGTAAATAGAGTATATCACATGTATTTAAATATGTACTCAAAACAAGTTGTGCATTTTTCTTGTATATAGACTACAATAAAGTATATACTTATTTTTTTAACTGGAAGGATGCTCAATATTACAACTTTAAAGAGAAAGCAGTTTTCATCTGGTTCCAATAACAGTCCTATACAAAATACATTAATTAACCCTTATTATAAGGATTTAGTATGAAAAAGTGGCAAATATGAACCATGAATTTCTGATAATAATCCTTTTTAAAGTTGTAACAACTTGAGCTCCTTTTATTGCTTAAGCAACTTAAATACTCTTAACATATTTTGTAATTAATATATAAATCTATAATACATACAGAAAAGGTATATGCATTCGTAATCCATACATATATTTATTAAATAAAGCAAATAAAAAATGACTACAATACTATTTCTTTTGGTGGAGAACATTGCAAGTCATCACAGCCTGTTGTGCTATTATACTAAAATTGAAAATATTAACTAAGTTAACGCTTAATTTGCTTAAAGATTTATACAATTCTACATACTGCCAAAGACAGCAAATGTACACAAATCGTAACTAGTAATATTTCTATCATTTTAAAAATAAATAGGATATGTATAACTATATATATTTATATATGTTCATATATAAAAAAAGTAAAAAAGTCAATGAACTCCATTTCATTGTATCAAGTGTACATTTACTACTGGGGATAAAAGAAGAAATATGAGTTAATAAAGGGAATATGAAATAAAGGAAAAAAAAAAAAAAAAAAAAGTATAGAAAACTGACATCGGCAACAGAATTTGAGCGCAGACTTATAAATTTGGCAAGAAGAAAGTATTGACATTTGGGAAGAATGATTTGTCAACTTATTGTCAGTTATAAACGAATAAAAATAAATTATGTACATGTAAAACTTAGTATTACAGGTTAAGTGTGTGTATTTGTGTGTTTCTCTGTATTACACACATATATATATATATATATATATATATATATATATATATATATATATATATATACATATATATATATGTGTGTGTGTGTGTGTGTGTGTGTGTGTGTGTGTGTGTGTGTTTGTATATATAAGTATTCAGTCCGATATTTTTATTAAAACATAGAACATTTTTACACTATACAACATAAAAATTGTGGGTGGAAGTGAGGGGCTTGTAATCATGTGCTAATAGCCAAGGCAAAATGTTTATTAAGCTTTGCAATAACTCATATCTAAGATGATCAAAAGTCCTTTTTCTTGTATAGTCTATTATTCTTCCCTTCACTGTAAAGAATGCGTCTTAGCGAGTTAAAATTACCTGCACTTAACATTTTAGTATCATTAGTAAACAAACCTTTTAAATATTTGTTTGAAATTATTTTTCAGATAGTTTTTGTATATCAATAAATATAGTTGTTTAAGCATGGAACAGTGATATATTTATTTAAAAGCATTAAATGTTTAAGATTCTTGAGAATAATTTTATTTTCATCTCTCTTAATTTTTTTTTTAAATCATATTTCTACTTTTAACGTTAAGTATAGTAAACCTAAGCCAATTTTATGGAGTAATTAGAGACTTTAGAATTACTTATAAATTCAATCACGATTTAGAAGGGATTGGAGTAATGCAAAAGCCCTGTCTATTCAATTTATAATTATGTTGATACACTAACCTGTAGTATTTAATATCATATTTATTAAAATTAACATAATTAAATTCAGATCTCATAAGATTCAATGCGAAGATGAATTATTTCAAAGTTATATATTGAATACATTATCTGAAATTACACACTATAAGGATATTTCAATCATCTTATATGATTTGACTCTAATTTAAACTAAATTACTGTGTAAAAGTTTATTTACAATCAATTAACTTCCTTCAAACCTTCAATATTTTTTTTTTTATTTTTAATTATTTTTTAAACACTAATTTTTTTGTAAAGTAAAGTAACAGTATTTTTTCAATTGATAATGAGCTGAAATTATACTTAGCTGCCTTTAGAGTTTAAATAAAATTCCCCGTCTATCATTTTTTTTTAAATAACTAATTTTAATATTTCCTCTATTTAGTTACTACAGTGGACAATATGATCCAGCAGATAGGACTGTAACTGTGCATAGTGTTAACAATTCATAATGAAATGTTTAGTTAGTTCATAGAATTATTTTAATAATTATGAATTATGTCATTTTGTATTATTCAAATTTTTATTATAACAAATGACAATTTTTATGTATATATATATATATATATTTATAAAAAATTATGTAATTGTATAAACATCCTGTTGTCAATACTATGTATAATATGCATTATCTCCCTGATTCTAGAATTGCATGCATCTATTGAATAATATTATAGCTATAAGTATGAATATTAAGTGAGGGATTGTAAATATCTTTTTAGTAATTTCATTTATTATAAACAAATATAGAACATTAATGTTGCTTAAGAGCAATTAATTGCAACCAAAGGGATTAATGCCTATTATGTGTCATGATAATATTAAACAATGATATTATTTTTATGAATTATTTATAGATTCGAGAGATTTTAATTCTTTGTAAATCGAGTGTCAACCTCTTAGAAACCAAGATAGCTTTATGTATATTTAATTCAGATAAAATATTTATTACTGTGGACTTAACAAGGTGACCACAACAAAGAAATCCCCCCACCAGAAATAAAATTTGGTTATCTTCATAAAATTGCAATTAAGAAATTCACTTTTCCATAAATTGTAGCTAACATAACTTGTGCATATTTTATATATATATTTATTTATTTAAATCCCTACCTCTCCGAATAAACTCTCTCTTTTCCTGCTGCCATCAAGCTATCAATGCATGGGAGCACTCACAAATTACAAAACGTTTAATTAATCTTCCTGTATCATATATATATATATATATATATATATATATATATATATATATTAGTAAGTTAGCTTTGCGAAAGTGAAATAAAATATTAATTTTGAATTTCTGCTATCTATATCAACTATAACAATACCAATATGCCACAACTGTTGAGATTGTGGTCACCTTTATCTATCTATCTATATATATATATATATATATATATATATATATATATATATATATATATATATATATATATATATAATTTTTTTTAGTATTAGTTAAAAGAGTTTATGCTTCTATTCTCAATTCCAAATTTAAATATTGTTATACGTTGGCCAGATTTTATAAATAATAAGTGTAATGTAAAAATTGTTAAATTATTTTTGGTACTATTAATGCACCTAATATGTCCTACGCAAGTGAATATAAATATTATATTCTCAGTTACCGAATAATTTAAAAACGGAGTGAAACATTTTTATTTCAAATAAATATTAATTTTATTTATGCTTTTCTTTCCTTTACATCTCTCATATCATTATTCTTCACTTTCTGTAATTATGATGATAATACTTACGACTGTGCAATATGATTTCAGATATGAGCATGAAAAAAAATAATACAATAATAAATAATTGTCTTTCATTGTTCAAAGAGATATATAAAGATATGTATGGGGATATGTTTTAGTCTTAACTTACATAATATTAAAATGTTTACACATTTGCGTAAAAGGCTGATTCATATTATAATGATACTTATATCTGAAAACATAGCTTTGCATAAAATTGTAACAAGCCAATTCTAAAAGTTAGGAATATAATAAGTTTTCATTATGAATTCAAATTGTACTTGATATATTGTCACTATTATCAAATACTTTGTTCTTTATATTGTCTTATGTTTGATTCCTTATGTAATTTTACAAATTGATTAATGACAGTTCAAAAGCTAAATACATTTATAATGAAGTACACTCATATACAGAAATACACATGCATACCCATTCTCTCTTTCCTTCGCCTCATCTCTTCTAATCCTATTTCTCCCCCCCTTAAATATTTCATAAATATGCAACAGCAAACTCTGAATTAAGATATAACTTAAGGGCTTAAAAATGAAATATTCTTTAAAAAAAAAAAAAAAAACTTAATCTAGAAGTGTTGTAGTTTAATAAAAAATCACAAAATGCAAACAACAAAATGTTGATAAACCTTTGCTATGAAATGTATCTTTTAAATAAATTCTTATTTTTTTTTCCAAACTTGAAGCAACATTTATTTTCTTCTCCTGTGCTCTAAATTTATTATTATAGCTGCATGAAGAGCATCTCTGTCTGCTCTCTCTCTCTCTCGGGGAAAAAAAAAACGCTCGCCCTCCCTGTCTCATGTTCTAATTTTTCTTTACCAGAATTTCACAGAGAGCAATCGTTAAACTTTCTCGGGAATGATTTAATTTCATACATGCAAATATAGTTTATCTATGACAGAATTAGCATACAAAATTTTCTGGGAAATGACCATACTGTTCTTTAGTGCCAATTAGGCTCATACGTTATAAGTTAAATTTCCATTGAATTTTCATATTATTGATATTAAAATTATTGAATTATTTATTTATATCTTGCATTAGTTGTTCTCATAGCCCGAATAAAGGTCTTCTAAACATTAAAACACATTTATATCCCTTATATTTCACATACATAAAAAAATTATAGAAATTAAAATTGTTATAGCTATAAATATATTAATTTTAGTACTTCTTAAACGCCTTTACTTGAAAAGATCATTGCATTTTATTTTTTTATTTTTTTTAATTTTTTTTTTTTTTATTTTTTTTTTTTTTATTTTTTTTTTTTTTTAGAATCCTATTAACTGACTGAAAATCATCCAAAAACTAAAAATAAACATATGAATCTGTTTTTTACTTTTAGAATAATAACTGCATGCTTATATGCAATTTGTGGGCATCTATGAGTTTTATTTGAGAATATCTTCCAAATGAAATGACGTTTCTATCCAAAAATGTCCATTTATATTTTTTTTTATTCAGTTTATATTTCCCAGAATGATATTTTCCCAGAGTTAGTGCTAATATCATTCAACAAATCTATCATCATGTTATATAATAGGTTCATGACCTGAAAAAAATAGGCCAAGAACATTGAATAAGTAGTATTATGAGGTTACAGTATTTTACATTACATACTTTTTACCTTCTTCTTGCATTTTTCAATTATTGATGTAACCCTTATTAATATCCGTAATTCAATTCTGCAAAGTATAGGTGCCAGTTAATGTCTCTACAACCAATACTTTATAATTAAATGTTTACATTAAATTATTTGTTTAATGTATTTTTAAAATGTTTCTAATATAATGAAAAAAAAAAGTTTTCTTTATTTTCTCGTTCTAATTTTGAGAAAAAAACTATTTATTTATGAATATGACAACTTTGTTCTGAAATCCATAAACTTAACATTATTTTGTAAATACATGTTAAACAAGTTATTTTTTTCACTATTTGATTTTATAACTATAAATTAGGATCACTGGCTGAAATACAAACATCTACTCATACATATTTCAGCAGATGAGAATTTGTCCTGATGTCAATAGACAGGGATTTCATTTTTATGTCCAAGAACAGAAAGCTTTTAACAAGGATACATCATTGAACAAAGAAAAAATATTTGAAGTCATACAAAATTGTTATTATACTGGACATGATAGTTTTCCATATTCAAATAATAATGATACAGTAACAAAAACTATATATAATAAGAACATTGTAAACCCAAGACCTTTGTTCATTTTCCAATTGAAACAGGCTATGGACATGATTACAAACATGAGCATAAAAAAAAGTATTGCTATGGAACAAACCATTCCAACACTATTTACTTGGACTGGAGTACCTTTAATGATCCCAAAAAGTAACCATGGCACTGGTAGTCTAAAAAAAGAAGAAAAAAAAATTAATTTTGAAAGCAATATACACATTCAATGAATGTAAGCAATGAGATTATTTTATTAGGAATCAAAAAACATTTTATATTGGCAATCGAGAAAATTTGCTTGTTAAGAAAAGCAGATAAGATTAGTGGAGTTTAGTTGATTGTTTCAGAGCTTCTGCTACTTTTGTTACTGTTGATCTCCTCTCATCATGGCTGGTTGTAACACAAATAGTTGGTTTTCAATAAACCACCTACTTGTATAATGTTTTCCTTAATTTGTCCTGTTCTGAAAATCCTCCAATTGATTCTTTAATTATACATATCCTTGATGGAAACAAGGTAAGATGATTGGATCCAAGGTACAGCCTTAATCATGGGAATATGGAAATTAGATTTATCACTTAGATTGTGGAGCTTCTTCCATTTTCATAAAACTCATAAAGATTATTGAAAAGTGACCCTATTATATCTACTTATTCCTTTATCGGGAAAAAGGTAAAAAAAAAAAAAAAAAATAGGTGAATTAATAAAACTAATTTATTAATCCCTGCTCAACATTTATCGGACCTTTAACCCATTAGTGGCCAGCGGGCTAGTAGAGGCACAGCTCTCCAGGCCTTACAATTCTGGGAATTACTGTCTAGTGATGGACTTTGACCTATCATCTTCGTTAATGTTTAATAGTTTAGACATACACCATGCCCAGGATTGAGTTAGTTTGGTTCCAGACACTTCCCAGTCCTGTGTATGTGCTTTTAAAAATGAGTGAACATTTCAACAATTCAAACTCTGCGGTTCATTTGGGTAAGTACTCTAAAATACAAAACCAGATATTCTTTTGTGGTTTGTTTTACTTTAAGATAGTCACAGAGTATTTATAAGTAGATAAAAGTGAAAATATTCTAGTGCAACTCTGGGAAATACATATTACATTGAAGTGTTCCCTTATTATCTCACTGGGCACTTGGCGACATTTTCGAACGACCTTGGCATCTTTCATGCCACCTAGTTAATGCTACATTTCCACAATTAAATTTTGTTGTAGCTTATCTTTTTTATCCCAAACATACCTCACTCGCTATGCTATAGCACATCCAGGGCCTTTGGGAAGATATTTCTTCTGAAAGTGTCATCGATGCAATTTGTTTTGACCACGAAGACCCGTATGCTACGCAGAGATGAAACTGAATATGTATGGTGGAATAAACTGCACTTTACAAGTATGCATGATTTGCAGCAATTGTAAAGTCGTTCTTTGTATTGACTATTTTCAGTAATTTCATAGAAAAATGAAAATAATTGAAGTACCAAAAAAAGCTTTCAAGAAAAAATGTTGAGAAAAAACGTTACACTCACTAATGGGTTAATGCCTCATCACGAGCTAAAATCTAGAATATTTACTGCCACAGTGAGCTAGAGAACCTTCTACCTTTCCACTCATAACTACTATGATGTAGCCTGAATCGGAGAAGGTTCTTTCGCTCACTGTGTCTGTAAATATACTAAATTTTAGCTTCTGACTAAGGGAGGAAAGTATGTTCAGTAGAAATAAATAAATTATTTTTATTAATTCATTTATTCTTATTAGTATATAAGATATATTCATATTGATCTTCTGACTGATAATTGAATATAGAGATTTATGCTATGAAAGAGCTCCATTAAAGACATCCAATAAAAACCCAGAAAATTAGTCCCATCTTAATGACTAAATATTGCATGATTTACGCTCAATTTCAGATTGAGTCCCACAAAAACTTCTGATATTAATTAAAACTTGATAATTTATAATTATAAGCACATAGCTCGTTCTTCGCAGTGTTACTTCTTTATATTTGGACTGTTATTTATTGTATTATTGTGGCAATTATTCTAGTTCCCATCTCATTGCTCCCATGCTCTCGTAGAAAATGTTGTAGCGGTGACGCGCTCGCGGACTATTGCTTCAAGTCAGCGGAAATTGACATGGAGCTTATTGGGCATAGTTTGCGAGCGAGTCATTCGCTTGTTACAAATCAATCTGGTAATCTGACTTAGGTTACTCAGATGGTAACGAGAGTTGGTTATGAGTGGTTGCTAAATGTTCCTGCCATTTTGTATTCTAAAATATGCGATTTACTGTGAAAGGCAATATACGCATAATTGAATTTTATTTGTGTGTTTATTAACTTTAATGTGCATAAATACGCAAAAGTGGTGACCCCGACGTCATCGTCTTTCACGTGAGTAGAAAATTACGTATTATAATATGGACTTGAATGTAGCTTATGATTTGATCACTATGGACGATGAAAATCCACAGGATCTACTTCAACAGCCAGCCTTAGTCCCTCAGACGATTGAATCAGCGTCCATGCTTACTGTGAGAGCTCAATTACCATAATTTTGCAGATCGGATCCCGAAATTTTTATCTTGCAAGCTGAAGCGATTTTTAACCTTCACAAAATCAGCAATTCGCTACGTAAATTTATGTTAACGGTAGCCCAGCTTGATAGAACAGCCGTAAGGGATGCTATCGATTTAATTAGAACTCCCCCTGCAGATAACCCTTACGAGTGTCTTAAGGCGCGTATTATTAAATGTTATGGACGATCGGAAAGAGTACGCGTCCGGAAACTTTTGGAAGACCAGCAGCTAGGCGATAGGCGCCCTTCTCAGTTTCTAAGTGAACTTAGAGGGTTAGGTGGAACCGAATTGTCCGAAGATTTACTTAAGTCAATCTGGACTAGGGCCTTACCTGATGGCATGCAGGCAGCTTTTGCGGCAACTGACCACACAGATTTGCTTAAACTGAGTGAGATAGCTGACCGGATCGCGGAGCTGACCGTCCCAAAGGCTTATGACGTGGCATCTGTGAGGCATAGCAACGATGCCGATCGAGATGACCGTATCCTAGCAACCTTGGACCGACTCACCCAGCGAATCGCGGCTTTAGAGACCCGGAGCAGTCGATCTGTAGGACGGAAAGATTTCAGGCAACGGAGTAGCGGCCGAAGCAGGAGTCAAAATCGCCGATTTTGCTTCCATCATGAGCGGTTTGGTAAGAAGGCCACTAAATGCAGATCACCCTGTAATTGGAAACCTGCTAAGCCTCAGGGAAACTAAGAGTAGCGACGGCAGAGGCGGAACCCGTCGCTAATACTCCCCAGCGCCGCCTATTTCTTACTGATCGGAAGTCCCAGCTGCGATATCTAGTCGACACCGGTGCAGCTGTGTCTGTCCTCCCCGTGAAGAACACAAAGCGAGCTGTGGCTAGCGAATTCGTTTTATTTGCTGCCAACGGAACTCCCATCCCCACCTATGGAGATCAGCTAGTTGAGTTAGACCTTGGTCTTCGAAGGAAATTCAACTGGCGATTCATCGTAGCAGACGTAGGACAGCCGATTATCGGAGCAGATTTTCTTTTCCATTACAAGATTATGGTGGATCTTGCCGGATGCCAATTAGTGGATCGGATTACAGGTTTGACGTCTCGCGGGAGACCAGCTGATGTCCCTGTACCAACCATCTACTCTGTTCCCCGAGGCGAATGGTACATGGATCTTCTTCAGAAGTACGTAAGCATCACCCGGCCGACAGTCTACACCAAGAACCCCATCCATTCCGTTGTCCATCATATTGAGACCCGCGGACCACCAGTGACGGCGAAGGCGAGAAGGCTTGCACCTGAGCGTTATGCGGCTGCCAAGAAGGAATTTGAGCAGATGATGGAAGAAGGCATCTGCCGCTCTTCGAAGAGCTCATGGGCGAGCCCGTTACATGTTGTGCCGAAGAAGGATGGTGGAATAAGACCCTGCGGAGATTATCGGCGCCTAAATGAGAAGACCATTCCCGACCGCTACGCAGTTCCAAATATAGCGGACTTCAACATTAATCTCCACGGTAAGAAGATCTTCACCAAGCTCGACCTCACTAGAGCGTATTATCAAATCCCCATCGCCGAAGAGGACATTCCAAAGACTGCGGACTCCCTTCGGCCTTTTTGAATTCACTCGCATGTGTTTCGGCCTACGTAATGCGGCGCAGACCTTTCAGCGATTTCTAGACGACGTACTCCGAGGCCTGGACTTTGTCTTTCCCTTTATCGACGACATGTGCATCGGATCTAAAGACGAAGAAGAACACAAAATCCACCTTGAAGAAGTCTTCCGCCGCCTTCAAGAACATGGCCTTACCATCAACCTGGCTAAATGTTTGTTTGCCAAGGAAGAAGTTGAATTTCTTGGGCACAAGGTCAACCAGCATGGAATCACCGCTATGCCTGAGAAGGCTGAGGCCATTACCACCTATCCTCGCCCGGCAACCGTAAGTGACCTCCGAAGATTTCTAGGCATGGTGAATTTATACAGGCGCTGTATTCCCCATGCATCATCCCTTCAAGCAGCACTCAACGTCTACCTTTCCGGAGCGAAGAAGAAAGACAAGACTCCGATCGCATGGAATGAAGATAGCATAAAGGCTTTCGAAGCATGCAAAGAAGCTATCAGGAAAGCTGCCATCCTTGCTCACCCTATCCCTACTGCGGAGTTAGTGCTGGCCTGCGACGCGTCGAACACCGCGATGGGTGCAGTGCTTCAGCAGATGGATGCGTATTCTTGGAAGCCCTTAGGATTTTTTTCTCGGAATCTCAACAAAGCGCAACGTGCATATTCCACGTACGACCGAGAGCTCCTCGCCATTCACCGGGCAATAATGCATTTTCGTCCCTACGTCGAAGGCCGGAATTTCTGCATATGGACGGACCATAAACCTCTCACTTTCGCATTCCAGCAGAAGCCCGAATCCTCTACACCCAGGCGAATCCGGTTGGTAAACTATATCAGCCAGTTCACCACCGACATCCGCCATGTAGCTGGTTCGGAGAACGAAGTGGCTGACGCTTTTTCAAGAGTTGAGGAGATCACCGGACCCGATGACATGGAAGCGATAGCGGAAGCACAGGCCAAGGATACTACGATTCCAGAACTTTTCAAGAATCCACGGCTGCAATTAAAGTGGATAGAACTTCCTCACGTCACTAAGCCTATCTTGTGCGAGGCGTCAACTCAGAAGGCCCGACCGTATGTTCCAGAACGCGCGCGTCGCGGAGTGTTCGCGAGCCTCCTTGGGCTGAGTCACCCAGGTGTTCGCGGATCGCGACGGCTCATTGGGCAACGATTTTTTTGGCCAAACCAAAACGTCGACATAGGAAAGTGGGCTCGATCTTGCCTAGCGTGCCAGCGTTCCAAAGTCCAGAGGCACACAGTCTCACCTCCAGGTAAGTTCCCATTTGCATCAAGGTTTGAGCATGTCCACATGAACATTATTGGCCCTCTTCCTTCTTCTTGCGGCAATCGGTACTGCCTGACCATGGTTGACAGGTTTACTAGATGGCCAGAAGCTCAGCCGATCGAGGATATATCTGCGTCTACTTGTGCTGAGGCCCTCATGTCAACTTGGATTCCGCGCTTTGGAGTTCCGGTTCGAATAACAACCGATCAATGGAGGCAATTCGAATCCGATCTCTTCTTGCAACTTTCAAAAACCCTTGGTTTCCAGCGCGTTAGATCTACCGCATATCACCCGCAAGCAAAGGGATGCGTCGAACGGTGGCACCGCACCTTGAAGACCACCTTGACTACACAACTCGATAGTGACAACTGGACCCTCAGGCTGCCATTGGTGTTGCTTGGACTCCGTTCCGCTGTCCGCGATGACAACGTCACCAGCGCAGCCGAGATGACTTATGGACAACCTCTTCGGCTACCTGGCGAACTTCTGGAAAAGTCCAGGCAGCCCCAGAGTACTAGCACTACGTCCAGCAGCTCATAGACAGTCTACCAAGAAGACCTTCGTGCATCGCGACCTGCAGAACTGCTCCCATGTCTTCCTGAGAGATGATACCGTCCACCGCCCATTGACCCCACCTTACACTGGTCCTCATGCAGTCATCAGCCGAAGCGACAAGAACTTCACCATCCAGCTGCCTGGAGGACCTCGCACGGTGACAATTGACCGACTGAAACCGGCGTACCTTCTGCAGGACGACGAAGACAACAGCTCCAGCTCGCCAGTCGCAACACCATCTACTGTAACGACTGCGCCAATTCCTAATGACTCTGCCGCGGAAGAGCACCATACCACGGTGGAGCGTCGAACTCATCTGGGTCGCTTGATTCGTCCTCCCGTTCGATTCTGCGACTGAGTCATTGGGAGGAGGTGATGTAGCGGTGACGCGCTCGCGGACTATTGCTTCAAGTCAGCGGAAATTGACATGGAGCTTATCGAGCATAGTTCGCAAGCGAGTCATTCGCTTGTTACAAATCAATCTGGTAATCTGACTTAGGTTACTCAGATGGTAACGAGAGTTGGTTATGAGTGGTTGCTAAATGTTCCTGCCATTTTGTATTCTAAAATATGTGATTTACTGTGAAAGACAATATACGCATAATTGAATTTTATTTGTGTGTTTATTAACTTTAATGTGCATAAATACGCAAAAATGTAAATAATAATATGCATTCTCTTAACTTTTATACAAGAGGTAGTGAACGAACTCTGAATTTATAAGGACGAAGGAAAATAACAACAATACAATCATGACTGAACATAAGAAAATTGTTGTTTTGGTAATAATTGGGTAAGAAAAAAATATCAACAAATTTTATTAATGTTTTTAATTATGGACATTTGAATTTTGAATTATGCAATTCAAATAAAACATATTTTTTCCATCATTATTTATATATTTATTTAATAAATAAATAATGATGGACAAAAATACGTTTTATTTGAATTGCATAATTCAAAAAGATTAAATTTTTCTTGAATGGGTTGAGATATTTCACAAATCTCTATAATACGGTGGAAAATATCAGAACCACAAAATGAGACCCAGAAAATGAGATGAGCATAAGGAGAATTGAGTAAGGCTTAGTGTATGCAAGAAGTCACATGGATTAAGCCATGTTTCTGGAGGGAGCTCAGAGGACAGAGGTTTGACAATTTTGGGAGCCTGCATGATGGAGGGTGGACTGGGTTTGGTTTCAGAGAGATTTGATTGTCCAATAAGGATAAATCAATATCTAGCTGTGTCGCATCTTCTCATAATTTCTGTTAGCAAGGATTCTATTGTCAAGCTAGGACATGAAAATGAGGTGATGGGAGGAGATAATAAGAAAGTAGTCAAGCCGGACCAATCCGGTGAATGGAACTACATGGAGACCATGGATAAGGGATAAGTGTTTATCAAAGTAATCGGATAGAAAATCGCTATTTAGGTCACTGGCAAGGATGATGGGATCATCAGAGAGGATAAGATAAAAATAATTACTTCTAAGCCAGGTTCAAAGGTAGTGTGACAAAAAGAATCCAAGAGGCTAGAAAGGATACTTTGGAAAAGAGATATTCTATGTAAGCCTGGTAGTGAGAGAATGTGATATGGAAAGATATGGGAAGAGGGACTCTCATGCTTGTACAGGCAAGGCCACCACCAACAGTCTTCTTTATTTCCTCTTTTGACAGAGGCGGGTGGGGTTAGGAAGGTAAAGAATGGAGGAAGCGATATAGGGTTTCAGTAAGGATTCAATATACATATATATATATATTCTCAGATTTTAGAAGGCTTGGGGTCTTTAATGCAGTAATCCCTCCTTCACACTACTTTATTTATTAGGCCCGACATGTTTCGTGCATATTTTTGCACCTCTTCAGGGGCACTTCTACAACAAAACATTATTTTTTTGTACATCCAAACAAAACAATTTTTAGAAACAAAAAAAATTAAAATGGTACTAACCTAAATTAAATGTAAGATCTACCCTAAATGTTAAAATAATGATACCTACATTAAATGTTGTATAAAAACTTTTTCAGTCCTACCTTGCTAGGAAGACCTCTCGTCACCATGAACTCGCTCTGGAGTCTGGCTTAAAACTAATAATGTACGGGGATTACCAAAATGGCAGTGTCTTTATCAGTCTTACGTAGTTGTCCTAGTGAGATCTACTCGTAAACATTTAAAATTTGGGTCTTAATCTTTTATTCTATGGGACACTTGGTGGACATTTTTAAGCTCAGTTATTTTATTCACTGCTATTTTTGAATTTCTTAAAAAATATATATTTTCTTTGGTTTTTCTTTTCAGCAAAATATACACAAAACATGTCGGGCCTAATAAATAAAGTAGTTTGAAGGTTTGAAGGAAGGATTACTACTTTAAAGACCCCAAGCCTCCTAAAATCTGAGAGAATTTATATATATTTTGGGTCACTTGCAAGAATAAATTATATATATGTGTGTGATATAAATAAATTTGGAGAGTAGTGGAGTCATATTTTCTTTATCAACCATTAACCCCCTAAAATAATAATACTAGAGTTTATATAATTACTTAATAATAACAAATATATTTAATAAATTCAGTCTTACCCGACAGTTACATCAAATATGTTGCTGCCAACTGAGGATGAAACAGCCATATCACCAAAACCTTTGCGAGCAACTATCACACTTGTTATCAAATCCGGTACCGAAGTACCTGCAGCTAAAAATGTTAATCCCATAACCTGTAAAACGATGATTTATTCATAACAGTTAAGTTATTAATCCTGTTTAAGAAAAACTATTTATAAATAGAGACAAAGGCACTTTATTTTTTAGGATATATATATGATTGCTCCCATACTTACTTAGAATATGGATAAAATTATATTAAAAAAAAAAGCATAGTGTTTGTAAGATATTCATAAACAAATTTGAGTGATTATCATATTTCTATAGAAGTATAATAAACATCTATTTTACCTTTATTTTCTTATTTAAATGACCATAGCAATGTTGAAATAAATAGGTAACAAAATAAACATAATTTATGTTCTCATTAATAATAGAGTATTTTTCAATGTAAAATCATTATGACAACTGGTAATTTTGGCAGTCATTATCATCTAAACGTTTTGCTGTCACTTATACCATTAACTAATATGACATTGTCTTCACATACCCAGTATCAATTTATCTTTTAAATACATACATACTTCAAATGTGCTATTAACTAATTTTTTTTTTTAAATAAATGTTTATTTAAAATCTGCACAATTATATAGTTCAATAATTAATTGTGCTCGTCTTGTATACATTATAGTGAATAGTATATATTATTGGCACTTCCTAATATATGCTTATATTTTGACAGTTTTTAACCTCTGTTAGGGGAGCTGGTCATGGGGCCAAACTCTCTTAAGCCTTCTGGGAAGGTCTGTAGGATAGGTCCGAGTGGAAAGGGATTATTGACCTCTAGGATTTGGGTGGGATGACAATTTGGAATGAAACGTTATGAATCGGGATTTTGCGAGGTCTTTTACAAAGGGGATATTAAGGTCGTTGTGTAGGGATTTGTTGGAGACATAAAAGGGGGCATTAACTATTCTACGAAAGACTTTGGATTGGAATCCTTATATTCGTTGTATGTTTGATTGTTTTGCTGTTCCACATAATTCAAGTCCGTAAGTCCAGATAGTTCTGATTATAATTAACTAAATTTAAACATAAAATATTCATTTTAAATGTATTCCCTTAAACAAAAAATGAAAAACAAAATAAAATATTAATATGCATTAACAAGATATTAAACTACCTCTGGCTCAATTCCAATGGTATTTCCTGAGACATTTGCCCACCATACCATGAGATAGGAGTAGGCTGCAATCCACAAAATACTGCCACAGAAGGTTACAGGAAACCACTTTTTTCCTGACAAAACACAAATTATTATTAAAATAATGAATTATATGTTTTTTATTTTTTTAAACACATAGGAATGGTCACATGGCGAGAATATATATGAACTAAAAAAATAATCATAATACTATTGCTCATTACCAGGAAAGATTGTTTGCAAATTTAACATAATGCAATTTTTATTGCTTTAAAACAATTTTGTATTAAATTGTAAATAAAAGGATAATTTTTTTGTAACCAATACAAAATCTAGTGTAGTCAACAGAGGAGTGAATAATAGTCATTTCAGTTATTCTATCAACTCTTCTTTCAATATAAAATTCCCAGGGTTTGAATCCAACTATTATTTACTTTAGATTTCATGAGTGTTTTGCTGCTGGTTTAAATTAATAAGAGAAGTATTTACTCAAGAGTGTCCCCAGAAAGTTCTCCCTGGGATGTATTTGTTTTATTATTATTAAAAATATTGATAATAAAACCTGACCTTAAATAGTGCAGATCAAATGTATAAAAGAGATTATTATTAATGGAAGCAGCTCAAAATGTGTTTAATGAGAAATATCTACTTTGATATCATAATGTCTTCTGACATAATGATGGTTCACAGTCTTACTACAATCTGTTTTTCGCTCCATTTGCTCTATCTTTAGGGTCCTATTGATTTTTGTACGTGAGAAGTTTCTCTCCTCTCTTGCTTGCCGAAGAACTGCCACAGACCACTCTTTTTTGGGTACACTGTATAAATAAAAGCAAAATATCTTTCAATCACTCATTCACTCCAGAACAGTAACAGCAAGGGGACTAAAGTTTTGTATGGAGTTCCAAATCAAATTGTAAGTGATCATTAGGAAGGGATATGAAAATCGGCTGACCGGAAACATGAAAGAATATAATGTTCTTGATTTTAATAAAATGGTAAAAAGTATCAGTAATTATTGCTTTAGACAATTACTTTAATGGGGTTTTGAGCATTCTAAATAAAATACAATGGGTTAAAAGTAAATTGGGTTAAGGATTGTCAAAAACCTAGATGGATTTTGGACTTTGAGAGGATTTTGTCTGAAATACTTTTCTAATAAAACCGAAGCACTGAAAATGTTCAAAATATTTACTAAACACGATTTTTCAGATCTCTTATTGTTCGTCTTGACGACATGCCCTTGTGCACACCCTGGATCCTCCCTTGTTCGAGATATGATGGCTTATTCACATTCGCTCATGAAAAATATTAAATTTTTTAAGGTCAAGGATAGATGCTGGAACCTTTAGGTATCAGTTTCGATTGATCTGAAAAATTGAAGAATCTGATGAAGTCGAAATTGTTGACCATTTTACATTTCAATTTTCCGATATAGCGGATGACATGGGTATTAGGAGATAACGTAACATCATTTCACAGTATTCTAAAATAATTCTGTAATGTGTTTTCCTTCTGAGCAGGTACAGTCATTTGATTTCTCTTTGTACCTATAGGGATCAATAAATTGAAATTATACGTTACCAAACTGCTTATAGCATTTTGCAGATATGATGAAGTCAGCAACAATTCCCTTGAGCCATGGGCGTATATAAGGGGGGGGCTGCAGCCCCCTCCCCCGAAATTTTTATTTGATGGTAAAAATATGTCATATCACCCTTAAAACTAAATTAAATAAGATAAAAAAATATGTTATTTTAGGTGTAGTAGCGTTTTAGTTGCCATGGGCGTATATAAGAGGGGGGGGGACTGAGGGGACTGCAGCCCCTCCGAAATTTTGATTTGATCGGTAAAAATTGTATAAAACCCTTAAAAATAAATTAAATAAGATCATTTAGTTCATAAAACATATTCTATTTTGGGTGTAATAGCGTTTATGTTGGCTAAAACTCTTCGAAGATCTAAATTGTTAGTATTCCATACACCGGAAATGGTCTCAGCCCCCCCCCCCCCCCGCCCGAAATTTTCCCAGCCCCCTCCGAAATTATTTTCTATATACGCCCATGTTAGTTGCCTAAAACTATTCCATGTTCTAAATTCCATACCCCAGAAATGGTCCCCCCCCCCCGAAATTATTTCCTATATACGCCCATGCCTTGAGCTTCCTTTGAAGCTATTCAAGGAGGAAAAACGAAAATGAAATTACATAAAAACACAAGTTAAATATTCCAAAAATAGAACAATCTACAAAATGTATTCATTAATATGCTTTGAACTGATATAAAGCAGCCGATGCACATTGGCTTATGTTTAGGGTTATTTTTTTGCCTAAAATGAAATTATTTTTATTAAATGTATAATTTCACTGCAGGTAGGCCTACATTTTAGTTTAAAAATTTCACATGTAAGATGTGATCCAAAATATCTTCAACAATCGCCATTTTCCCTAGCTCGCCATCTCCTCATGTTTAACTATCAATGAAGACTTTAACAACTACAGTTCCTGCAAACAGGAAGAGTCGCGAGGCTCGGCAATCTCAAATATCTGGGAAACCACGGTCTAAGGCGACTAATCTCTAAGCAACCCCTTCGGCCCAATATAACGTAGACGTTACGACTTGGGCCCCGACATAAGCCGTGTGCCAACCTTTTATGGGAGATACGTTTTATGTGGACGGGGACCGCCCTTGTCAACTAGCCCATCAGAAGATTCAATCACATAACCGTAGACTTCATCTGTCAGCTGGCCACCCCCAAGGGGAAGCGCTATTTCCTCAGGATCGTGACAGATTCTACTCAGAGTGTATTTATTCACCGTTCCCCGTGTTTCTCTTTTCGATGTTTAAGCCCGGCGAGTAGTTGACTTACGATTATTTAATTCTGTCATAACAAGAACAATTTGTATTTATTTGTACCCAGCAAAACCCATTTAATTATAAAATGCAACATTGTAAGTTCAATGAATTATAAATTTCTGAATTTCCTACCATAGAATTCCTCAAATTTTATCAGTAAATAATAAATTTAAATTATTTGCATTATACAGGGCCTCCCAGTTGCAGGGATGCCGCCAGATGCGCGTTCACTATTTTCAGCAACGGTCGCACTGAAAACATTTCCTACTTCACGATTGTTGATATTGGGCGCCCACCAGTAAGAGCCTAGCTAATATTCATAAAAGTCGATGAGCAGTAGAAAAGAAGTAAAAAACAAAAATAAATATCAGAGCGACGAAAATATAAACCATAATATATTGTTTATATTATCGTCACTCTGATTTTTATACTGTACTTAATAATTTTATATATATTTCTATGTTACCCATTTAAGTTTTAAATCTGTAATAATCTATTTTAATTTCAGCTCTACCTATAACACACTTTTACTATATGTAACATTCATCTTCGTCTATGTATAATGATTTTCCTTTCATGCCTTCTGTATATAAATTAGTATTAACTCTGTCCTTTTTTACAGTCCCGATGAAGTCTTGAATTTCAACCCGACACTTCGGCAAAAATAAAACATATTTTCTTATAAAACATGTAGTTTTATTAAGGCATCAAGTTTACTAAATCTGCCATCGTAAACGATAATGTATTTTCCTCATTCAGATTATTCACCTGATCCATGCTCTAGAACATTCATTGATGGTAAATGATAATGCAATTTTATAATACATTAACTAGCACCGTTACAGGTTAAACAATTTTTAATGACACTTACTAAAAGCCCGACTCCTAAGAACAGGATTATCTTAGCGCCTTTCCGTGCATATCTCTACTGCCATTAGTAATGGAATAGGAGCAGTGATTGGTAGGTTCTGATCTTTCGTGAAAAATATAAAAGTCCGACTCGCAGGAACTGCGTCATCTTAGCGCGGTTCCGTACATCTCGAAGAAGTGGAGTAGATTAGGCATCACAAATCACAGGAAACTGACAGTAGCCAAATAACACTGAAGCGGATAACTCTTAATCTGTATAAGTCAATACAATTATGAACTGAAAACGTACTTACTCTTCGACTACTGCTGAGAAGGCTCTATTCTAAGCAACCAAAAATTCGTTGTCATTTTAAGTATCTTGTTTTACTAGCAAATTCGTTTTACTTTTGTAATCAACTGTAAATATGTGCTTCATGGCTAATAAAATTCTATTCGGTCGTGGGTTAAATCTTTCTATAAAATAAGAAATAACGATAACTTCAGTTAGAGGCTATGAGGAAGGTTATATAGACAGGATAATTCAAAACAAACTACGTCATCATGATTAGCCACAGCCATCTTGATTACCACAGCCACTCTTATTATTACCAATACCTTTAACCGTTTCTTGGCTTATTTAACTAAAATACTTATTTTACTGATAAATGCAATTTAAAACAAAAGACAACCAATTAAAAAGTGAGATCAAAAAAGACAAAACCCCGTTAAAGACAACAAATAAACACTTCTTAAGTTTTAAGCGTTTATATCTCTGATTGACAATGCTCCATCAAAAATTGTTTCGGAACTTTGTTTGAAGCGAATTTAGTAAGCATTCAAATGGTCACCTTCCACTTACCACGATTTTCCAACCGTTATCGAGATATTTACGAAAAACGTATGAAGATCCGAAAACTTTTCACGTCTATTAGGAAAATAATTTTTTTCGCATACTTCCTTAACTCCAAATGTAACCAAAATTTAAATATCTTTGTTGGGATTAATTTCCAATATGTAGAAAATATTTTAATTGAATCCCGCCATTCTTAGTACCCACAAAAAAATAATGACATGCGAAAACATTGATTCCACTTTTCTCAGGAACGGTTAGAGATATCGCCTTGAAAATGGTTTCATTCGTTTTCTTATGTTAAGAAACCTATAAAACCAGTACCTGCAAGCATATAAACTCAAAAACGTAAGTGTTACGATTTTTTTTTGCGCGAATTTCGCCCCAAACACTATCTTCCCGTGGGCGGATTCTGCTGGTTAACGAACTTGACCTTTCAAATTAGAAGACAGATTTTTGTACCAAATTTCATCAAAATCAAACCATGTTTGAGCCGTCAGGAGAGCGAACAGACAAGCATATATATATATATATATATATATATATATATATATATATATATATATATATATATATGTATGTATATATATGTGTGTATATATATATACACACACACAAATTTGAACCACCTATATTTTCGTGATCTATGCTATGGGGTCTGAAACGAGAAAGTTTCTGGTCGGCACGTCCGGATTGCGTCATGAGGTCAACCTCATAAGCGGGTTCTCCCTATGGAGATAGGGAGTAACCGCGCTAAAAACGAAATTTCCGTAATAGGAAACTGACAGTATCCTACGCGGAACTTACTCCATTCTAATTCTCAACCTTTGGAAATTTGCTAAAATTGCGCATTAGTGAAATTATGCTAAATCATCGAAAATTCCCAACTTTCGACCCCGAAATATACCTATTGGGGAACAAGGAAAAATCTGGAACAATTTCACTATTATCTTCATGCGATGGACTGCAAAAGCCTCCAATAAAAATTATGTTTATTTTAGTCTTATTAGTGCGGTTCCTCCCTCCCCCATAGGGAGGAACCCCGCTTATAAGGTTGATACAATGAAACAATCCGGAAGTGCCGGCAAGAAAATTTCGCGTTTCAGAACCCCTAGAGACCAAAATAACGGTGGTTCAAATTTGTATATATATATATATATATATATATATATATATATATATATATATATATATATTTTTGTCTGTTCGCTCTGTAGCTCCCAGACGAATGGTCCGATTTTGATGAAATTTGGTACAAAAATCTTTCGTCTAATTTGAAAGGTCAAGAACGTTAACCAGCAAAATCCGCCTACTGGAAGATGGCGTTTGGGGCGAAATTCGCGCAAAAAAAATCGTAACGCTTACGTTTTTGAGTTCATAAGCCTGTAAGTACTCGTTTTATATGCTTCCTGGGCTAGGAAAACGAATGAAACCATTTTCAAGGCGATTGCTTTAAACGTTTTCGATAAAATGGGAAAAATAGTTTTTGAATACCGTTTTTGGTTTGGGTACTTAGAATCATGGGATTCAGTTGAAACATTTTTTGCATGTTCTACTTTCATCAAAACTAATATGTTGAAATTTTGGTTACGTTTGAAGTTAAGGAAGGGTTAGAATAAAATATTTTATTAACAGACATAAAAAGGTTTAGTAACTTTGTTTACTTTCCTTAATATCTCGAAAAAGGTTGAGAATCTTGGAAAACGGAAGAATACCATTAGAAAGCTTATTAAATGCTCTAAAAAAAAAGGCTCTAATGAAAGTTTTGATTAGGCGATGTCAATCGGAGAAATAAGAGCTTAAAACTTTAAAGTAATTGATTTCGCTTATTCCAACTGTTCTTTTTGTCTGTTTTTTATTCCTTGTTATTTTTTAATTGCTTATAGTTGGATAATGTATTTGAAAATAAAACAGGTTAAGAAAAATAAGAAAAACAATTTAATGTTAGAGATATGGATTTCCAAGATATAGCTTTTCAACTGCCTAGCGTCCTTCCTAGGGAGAGTTGTTTGTCTTTGATTTTGGTACTTAGAATTGTGGGATACAGTTGAAACATTTTCTGCATGTTCGAATTTCATCAACACTAATATGTTGAAATTTTTGTTACGTTTAGAGTAAAGGAAGGGTTAGAATAAAATATTTTATTAACAGACAAAAAAAGTTTTGGTAACTTTTTATACTTTCGTTAGTATCTCGAAAACCGTTGACAATCTTTTGAAGCGGAAGATTACTATTCGAAAGCTTACTAAATGTTCTACAAAAAAGGTTCTGAAGAAGGTTTTAATTAGGCGATGTCAATCGGAGAAATAAGTGCTTAAAACTTTAAATTAATTGATTTCGTTTATTCGAACGGTTCTTTTTGTCTGTTTTATTCCTTGTTATTTTTTAATTGCTTATAGTTGGATAATGTATTTGACAATAAAACTGGTTAAGTAAAATAACAAAAACAATTTATTGTTAGAGCTACTTCTCTAGACTTCGGATCAGTAGATGACATAACAAACGATTATAACGTTCCCTTCAAAATGGAAGAATTAAACAGGGCACTCAACGCTGCATCCCAGAGGACATCTCCTGGATGCGACGGAATCCCATATGAAATGCTTAAGAATCTCCCAGTTGAAGGCAAAAAAAAGTTGATGGAATTGTTTAATTGGCTCTGGACCAGTGGAGATTTTCCCGCTGCTTGGAAGGAATCGATTATAATCCCAATCTTGAAACCCGGTAAGGATCCCATGAACCCAGGGAGCTATAGACCAATCTCACTCCTCTGCTGTATGGGAAAGCTCCTGGAGTCAATGGTAAATTACCGGTTAGTTCATGAATTGGAGAAATGTAATCATTTATCGAAGTACCAGGCAGGATTTAGACAAGGCTTTTCTACTCAAGACCAATTAGCACTAATAGAGCATAACATCCAGATGGCTTTCTATTCTCGTGAGCATGTTACTGCCATTTTTTTCGACTTGAAACAGGCGTATGACAGAGCGTGGAGGCATGATATTCTCCGACGCCTACATGGATGGGGGTTCAAGGGCAGATTGCCTCTCTTTCTGAAGAGCTTCCTTTCAGAAAGGACCTTCAGAGTACGAATTGGCAGCGCCCTGTCCTCCATGAAAGTACAGGAAACCGGAGTGCCACAAGGATCGATCCTCAGCGTTACCCTGTTTCTTGTCGCAATAAATGGCATAGCTGACAATATAAGTCCGGAAATTGGCAGATCTCTCTACGCAGACGATCTGGCCCTTTTTGAGACCCACCCAGGTGAGGCTGCCGAAGCCCACAGATTACAAGAGGCAGTTAATACAGTTTACGCTGTCACAATAAGACGCGGATTCACATTCTCTTTGGAGAAAACTGTGGCCCTACACTTCTGTAGGCTTCGGCGACCTCACAATCACCCTCGCCTAACGCTGGGTGATCGTGAGGTTAACTTTAGTGAAGCACATAAGTTCTTGGGTCTAATAATAGATAAAAAGCTGAGATGGAAACATCACATAAATTATACTATTCAAAGGTGTGAGTCGTCTTTAAATGTTTTAAAGGCCTTGTCTAGATTACAATGGGGTGCGGAGAAATCCGTCTTGTTAAAAATATTTGACGCTCTGATTCGGTCCAGAGTCGATTATGGGTGTGCTATATACGGCTCTGCTCGCAAGTCGTGGCTCAAGCAGCTTGATAGGTTGTACATTGCAGGGCTGCGGCTTGCGATTGGAGCCTTTCGCACGAGCCCATTAGATTCTATCTATGTGGAGGCAGGCCACCTACCTCCAGAACATCGGAGAAATTTTATGACGCTGTCTTACGCGTCATCACTGCGAGCTAAAATTAATAACTTTATGCACGATATTACGGTAGATAATGATATTCCAGATATTTTCAGATTGAGACGTTCTGCAACCAGACCACTAGTAGTCAGAGCACAGGAAACCTTAAGGTCGTACGGTGGAGCCTGGGGGAATCTAATGGACATGCGCCCATCGGCCGCAAGTCCATGGATCCTCCCAGACCCATATATAGATCTTTCACTGGCTCAATTGGGGAAGCAGGACACTGCACCCTCGGTATTTCGAAATATGTTTCTTGAAAGACTACAGGTTTATTCAGAGCACGTTATAATTTTCACAGACGGCTCTAAAACGGAAACAGGAACTGGCTGTGGGATATTCATCCACAATCAAACACAATTGGCAGTCCCCTTAAATCAGTATTCTAGCATATTTCATGCGGAATTACTTGGAATAAAATTAGCTCTAGAAAAATGCCGAAATTTTGGAAAACAAAAAATCCTTTTGTGTACTGATTCCCGTAGTTCTCTTGAGGCAATGAAAAATAAATTCACAAGAGATCCACTACTGATGGAAATATCAGTTTTATTAAGTAATATCATCCGTAGTGGAAGTACTGTGAAATTTCTCTGGGTTCCAGGTCATGTGGATATTGAAGGAAATGAAAAAGCCGATATGTTGGCGAGACAGGCATCTTTGGCAGAAGCAGATCCTGCTTCGCCACTACATATCGATGATCAGAAACGATTCCTGAAAAACCTGATAAAAAAGAAGTGGCAAGAGCAATATAACAATAAAGACACATTCCTAAAGAGCATCGAGAACACTGTAATGTCTGAGAGTGTTACTGCTAGCATGCTCAGGCGTGAGGACGTGGTAATGACCAGATTGCGGATCGGTCATACCCGCCTTACGCATGGGCATCATCTGGTAGGACGACGCCGACCTCAATGCGAGCATTGTGATATCACCCTCGATGTTAAGCATATCCTAGTGGACTGCCCGGCACTCCAAGAAGCCAGGGAGCGGCACCAACTTCCCATTGGCCTTAAGGATATGCTATCTAAAAATGAGGCCTCTGTGAAAAAAATAATAGGATACTTGAAGGACCTAAAACTTTATAATCTAATATAGTCATAGACTGCATTTTTTATATATAAAAGTTTAAATTTATGTAATGTATATTTATTGTCTGAGTGCGTTTAATATAGATTTAAATGAGTAGTGCGTGAGTATTTATTTTATTCGTTTGTGTGTGTAGGTGTTTGTGTGTGTGTGTGTGTGTGTGTGTGTGTGTGTGACTCTAACAGTGTAAATATGTAAATAGTTACATTAGGCATAGATTTAGGCTTAAGGTTAGTTCTGATATATGTTAAAAGGAACTAACAAAATTTGTAAATGGAATCTTTAGCTTTAAACTTTAGAATTAAGTTAAATAATAGTGATATACGTAATAAACCACTAAAACTTCTACTAATAATCTACGAATTTCGAATTGAATTGCTTCATCATATGTTAAAAATGAGCAATTCCCAACGGTGCTAATGACCTAAGCAGTAGACGCACCCAAAAAAAAAAAAAAAAAAAAAAAAAAAAAAAAAAAAAAAAAAAAAAAAAAAAAAAAATTATTGTTAGAAATATAGATTTCCTAGATTCCAAGACCTTGTAACTAGCGGGACCTAGTGTTAGCCGACCCTTCCAGGTGAGATCGTATATCATGACCTTTCAAGACCATTCAAGACTTTACTACACACAGGAATGGCTTTAGTGTCCTTAAGGGTTGACACGCCATTATAATAATTAATTAAAAAAAAAAGACTGGTGGAACCAAAATAATAACTGCTTCTATTTTAATCTTTCCAAATTAGACTAGGGATATGAACGGAACCGCGCTAAGATGATGCAGTTCCTGCGAGACGGACATTTTTTTTAAATTTCGGCAGGGCGTGCAGTGCGGGGAGCCCCCACGATAAGGGGCCCCGGAGGGGCCCCCAACCCAATACTTTTATGAAATGTTTTGGATTTTCTGTCAATGTCAAATTAACCCTCCGTTGACCACGTGGGAGCGAGAAACACCGTCGCCCACGTGGGGTCTCCAAGGACCCCACTTACATTCATGGTAGTTGCGTACTTATAGTCTTTAAAACTAACTTAAAAAAGTATTCAATCAACTTGTAGGTGCGTGCAAGGATACCCTCTAAATATCGACATAAGACAATAATTCATCTCATAGGCCAACGACAACCTCTTTGTTGTGTATGTGTGACACATTTGGACCAAACAATCAACTCCTCCTTTCACCAAGTTGTAAAATTCGACGAATTCCGTTTTATCTTGATAGCAGATGAAAACTAATAAGAATGGAAAAAGAAAATATATGTAAATATCCTAAAAACAATGTTACAACAGAAGCCCATGTGGGGTCAGCTCAGACCCCAATCAATTCAAATAATCAATTTGAAGGGTGGGCTATCCCGTGTAAGCAATTTGACACTGCCGATCTCCGGAGCACTACTGAGTAGGAAGGTATTCACAGAGCAGGAAGGTAGAGGGACGGTGGCTATTAAGGAAGGGAAAACATTGTGCGTGGGGTCCGCCCAGACCCCACGTAGTTGACGTAGGGTTAACGTAGCGTAACGTTTAGTTCTACGCGATCAGATCGGGAATTTCGTAGTATTGTGATCAGCTTAACCTAGTATACACCACTACCATCACGACATACGTACTTAACTGCTGGTGGTGGAGTTGACGACTGCACATCAGTCCTCACTGCACTGCGTAGTTATTTTAAAACTGTGATATTTAAAACTGTAAAAATTTTTTGTTACTTTAAATGATAAAATCTGTCAAATTACGTTCAGATTTGAAGATATGACAATGAAATGTTGCAAGAATGTTCACAGTTTTTTCTCCAGACTTCCTTTCGTCAGCTTCAGATGTTGATTTACAGTTGAGGGCAACTGAACTTGCCGTGGCAACTGAAAGTGCCGTGCCCTAATTAAATTTTGAGCTTTAGAAGAACCTTCATAACCGAAATCAAGACAAAGAAGTCGCTGAAGGAAATGGTCAACTTCTTAGCGCGGTTCCTCCTTCCCCCATAGGGGAAACCCGTTTATGAGGTTGACACAATCTGGAAGTGCCAACTAGAAAATTTCATGTTTCAGAACCCATAGATTATGAATATAATGGTGGTTAAAAATTTTGTGTGTGTATATATATATATATATATATATATATATATATATATATATATATATATGTCTGTTCGCTGTCGCACCGTCTCAAAAATGTTCCGATTTTGATGTAATTTCGTGCAAAAATCTTTCGTCTAATTTGAAAGGTCAAGTTAGTTGACCAGCAGAATTCGTCTACCGGAAAATGGTTTTTGGAGCGAAATTCGTGCAAAAAAAAATCGTTATCTTTTATTATTACTTTATTGAGTTGATATGCTTTCAGGTACTCGTTTTATAGGTTCCTTAACAAAGGAAAACGAATGAAACCATTTTTAAAGCGATATATGTAACCGTCTACGAGAAAAATTGATACAAAAAATTGTCCAAACTAATTTTCAGCTTGGGTATTCGGAAACGTTTGATTCAGTTGAAACTTGTTCCAGATGTTTGATAAACATCGAATCAAAGATTTAAATTTTGGTTGCTTTTGGAGGTAAGGAAGTACCTATAATCAAAAGTTTTGGGATTTTCGTATATTTTCTAAAATATCTCGAAAACGGTATAAAAACCATGGTAAGTGGAAGGTGACTGTTCGAAAGTTTACTAAATTGTCTACAAAACGGTTCTGATGGAATTTTCGACGGAGCGATGTCAATGGGAGATATAAGTGCTCAAAACGTTGAAATTGTTGGTTTTGTTGTTGAGTCGCATTTTATTTTATATTTTTCACGAAGGATCAAACCTCACCAATAACTGATATTATTCCTTTACTAATAGCACTAGAGGTATGAACGGTACCACGCTAAGATGACGCAGTTCCTGAAAGTCGGACTGTTTGTTTATTGATAACTACTCAATGGCTTCTAACATTCCAAACTTCTGCACTGTTTTTCACTCTTCCTCTCACTGTGGCTTCAGTAGAGAGATCTTTCTCTAAACTTAAAAAATTATCAGCAAAGCACAACTACAGGGGACTAAGCGAACTAAGTATTTTAAGTGTGGAAAATGATGTTGGAAGAGCGATCGACATTCAGAAAGTGATTATTTTGAACTGTATTAGGTTCGCTGTTGGCGTCGAGATGTTCCAATCAGTTCTCATAGGTAGAGTAAGTTTCTTAATAGGAAGAATATCCCTTCCTTTTAAGCCACCGCACTCATGGGCGTATAAAAGGTGGGGGATGAGGAGGGCGCAGCCCCCCGGGAATTTGTTTTCATCGGTAAAAATATGGCCATAAAATAAATTTATTTTATTTTATTTGGCATAAAATAAATTAAATAAGATCACTTAGTTCAGAAAAAATACATTTTTTGTGGGTGTAATAGCGTTTTAGTTGGCTAATTATTCCAAGTTCTAGATTGTTAGTATTCCATACCCCCCCAAATGCTTCAAGCCCCCCTGAAATTCTCCCAGCCCCCGGCGAAATTATTTCCTATATACGCCCATTGCCCCAGTTTAATGTCTCATATATGCAAAATGAAAAGATTAAAAGGGTTCAGAAAAGGGGCTCGCGAGTTTGGTAATGGGAACGAAGAGAGGTATCTACGTGCTGTGAGGATGTGACCTTATGTGCGGGGAGGGGGCCCTAAAGAGAGTTTTGCGGGGGGGGGGCGTCAAAAACTGTTACTCCACTGTATAAAAGTTATTTCAGTAATAATAAAAAATAAAACTCATGGGCATAAAAATAATGTTAACAGGTTAAAATACATGTTGCCATCTTTCTTAAGACATTTTCTATCCGTGGAGGGATTAAAAGTGGCATTTTGACAGGTGAATTTCCTAAAACAGAACATGCTGTATTAACAGCCTTCAACCCGTATTCAAGTTGCATATACACATCTTCCAAATCCTCAGCAGATCCCCTAGAAATGAATACCGCTAAGAGGCTCATCATAATACTTATAATTTTTTATACTAGAAGATGCTTTTTGAAAAATAATTAAACGAGGTATTTTTGTGTAGGGCAATATCAGTAGAAAAAAAATTATCTAAATTCAGCTAAATTTGTCCATTGGAATGGAATGGTCCACGTATATTTTGTTAATGGTCAATCATTTCTGACCTTTGGTGCCGTTGACTATTTTCTTCCTGAAGAACATTTCAAGGTCTTTTTGGGGACCAATATGGGGGTTATTCTTTTCCGATCTCGCTTTGGAGAATCATCTGGCCCAAGGATGACTATTATTTTTCTGACACCCTGTACATTGAGTCAGCTGTTCATTACAAATATGAAAGAGTCTCAGGAGTGTATATATATATATATATATATATATATATATATATATATATATAAACATTAATAGTATGCCTTTGGTGGATGGACAAATGTAAAGCCTTTAGAATTTCTTTTCTTCAAATAAGGGTTGATCACGTATTATAAGGAGAACGGTTTCTAACATTTTTGTTTTTAGTTATTTTTTGTTCCTTGTTGTGAGTAAATAAGGAAAACCAGTCCTATTGTTTCCCTTTAGATACAGACAATAATGGGGGTGGAAAACAATGAAAAGAACACTCGAGAAAAAAGTGTAAGAGTTCTCTTCACCTAACAAGGGATTCTCCATTCTCAACTCTGACTTCTTGAAAGTAAATTTAATCTGCGACCTCCTTACCCTGAGGTTTTCAGCCTATATTGCTAAACAAACGAAACGAAATTTCGGGTTGACTAAACATCAGCTAATTCGGTTGGGATGTCAATCTTATTTTAGCGTGTTTTCGTCTTCCATCTAGAGAAGTAAACTGCGTATGTGTTCGCCTCTATGACGTGATAGTTACTGGACCAAAAAGTCCAGATTTTATTTACCAAAAAATATAGGTCAATTAATATATATATATATATATATATATATATATATATATATATATATATATATATATATATACACACATTTCATTTTTTCATATTTGTTTTCAAAGACAGGGGGTAGAAAAATTATTACACCGATCATAATCATTTACTTCTTAATTTTATATTTTTTCCCAACACGTTTCCTGCTTTATTAGCACCTCAGGGGTTTTCCTACCGTTATGTAATCTTGCTAGTGTCAGGCGTAATAGAAGTATGGTGAAGAATGTTGTACTACTTTGAAGAATGTTGTACTACTTAGCTGAACCTTTGTTTTTAAAAAGAAATAATCAGAAGAAGAAACTCACGCACTTTTGGCGCGTTTCCTTCCTTCCTCCATAAGGAGGAAATCCACTAATGGGGTTGACCTCATGACGCAATCCGGAAGTGACAGTGGTTCAAATTTGTATGTGTGTGTGTGTGTGTGTGTGTGTATATATATATATATATATATATATATATATATATATACATATATATTTGTCTTTTTCCTCTCTAGCTGGCTCAAAAATGGACCGATTTTAATGAAATTTGGTACAAAAATACTTTGCCTGATTTAAAAGGCCAAGTTCGTAAACCAGCAGAATCTGTTTTATATCTCGAAACCGGTTGGGTGGTAAATGTAAAGCATCTATTCAGAAGCTTATTAAATGACCGACAAATTCGGTTCTTATTAATAATTTTTGATTATTTCCGCTTAGGATACTGTCAGTTTCCAGTAAATGCTTGCAGGTACTATGGTTTTATAGGTTTTTTTATAACGTAGGAAAAGTATGAAACCATTCTTAAAGCGATATCTGTAACCATTAACGGGAAAAGTTCTCTAGAAAAAAAAGAAATTCTCTACGAAGTTCTGAAGTAAATTTTGATGGTGTAATGTCAATGAGGTTTTGTCTCACTTTTTATTTTATTTTTAAACTGCATTTATCAGTAAAATAAATATTTTAGTAATATAAGGCACGAAAATGAGTAAGATATTGGTTATAGTGTTGCCGCGAGTGACTATTAATAAAAAGATTCCTCTTCAATAATTTAGTTGACATTTAAATTTTGCAAGCAATTAAATTGTCACTTTTATTTTCTATTATGCACCGATATTTTTTAAAATATGAATCACAGTAATGTGTATGGAAATATACGTTAAGGATTCGTATTTTGAACACAATCGACGATTTAATATTCCAACTACTGTGTTTTATAATTTTACAGTTATTTTTACAATTTTATTGAAATATGTTTTTAAATTTGTTCATCTTCAGAAGTATTAAACGTCCTCAGATAAGTAAATAATATCGTATACCCCTTATTAGACTGAATCGTGTAAAGAACAGGTATATTAAAAATAATAACCAATTTTATAAAATATTAAAGTATAAGTAATATTGTGTTTTAAAATTGCGAAAACCGTAAACTTGTTTAACACTTAAATTTATGAATCTCTGAAATCATAAACTACCCTAGTGTTTATAGATAATTCATCAATTTATTTGGAAAGACAGACTGTATGTTGTGGAACAAGATAAGGAATGAAGTTTTCAAAGGAATTTTACTTACTATTGTCTTGTGCATGCTCATAATATACAGAAATATCCTAAGAGTTGCTTGAAAGTCTTTGTCCCTTGTAGACTTTGAGAATTGCTAGTCTTCACATGCAAGATCTTTACTACATTTCATTTGTGCAAAATGACTATTAACTTCATATTTTCATCAACATAAAAATTAACTTAGAAGAGTTAATCAGAATGGTGGAATCAATGTTTTGATCTGTTGTGGAGAAAATAAATTGATAATTTTTATTATTTTTTAATTTTTATTAATTATAAACTGAACAAATGGGTTATTTATATAAAATACTTCTATTTGGTCTAGCTTATTAAACAATTGTTTTTGCATAAGAGAATATAATTAGCAAATCTTGTTACAGAAAAATCAATAACAAATAAAAACTCAATTTCAATTCCTCCATCCTCAATAACATGTTATAGTAAACTTATAAATATTTTAGTAATTTGTAACGTGTATATGTAATTTTAATGTGAATTATGTTTGCAATGGGAACCAGGGGATGGAAAAAGAAAAATGGGAGATGATAAAATAAACGGACCTTTTGTTGAAGAAAATAAGTGATCATAAAAACATTTATTTTGCACAAAATGTTATTATTTTAGAATAGTTCTCAATTGTGAGATCATATCGTAGGGTGTTCGGTATTAAAATAGACCCGCCTTGCACCTGTCTTTTAAATACCGCGCTTTGTGAATCGAGCCTAAATGCGCCATCTAGATTGCTTGGAGAGGTAAGAGCTATGTATTTTGTGTTCAATTTTCTTGGTGAGACATTTCATCCAAATTTCGTGATTTGCGATCAAACATAGGATATTTCCTGAAGCAATGAGATCTTACAGGACTCACTGAGCAAGACCTGCTTCTTTTCAATGAGGACATATTATATTTGGAAGGGGCTTATTCATTGGTTCATGGGCGTATATAAATGAGGGTCTGAGGAGACTGCAGTTCCCCTCCGGAAATTTTGATTTATTCAGTAAAAATAAATTAAATAAGATAACTTAGTTCAGAAAAAAATATTTTTTTGGGGCGTAATAGTGTTTAGGTTTGCTAACTATTCAAATTTCTAGATTCCATACCCCCCAAATGCTCTCAGCCCCCCGAAATTCTCCCAGGCCCTATATTATTATTATTTCCTATATATTAATTATTTCCTATATACGCCCATGCATTGGTTGGCTCTATTTTTTATACAAATGTTAATCTAGAAGGGTGAAATATTTGGGTTTGTTAATTTTCATCATTAAAAAAGACGAGATGGACTAGATTGAGGGAGGGACTAGTTTGTAAGGGTGGGTGTGAGGCTGAAGTTGAAGTACGTTAAGAGGACATTATTGATGAGTCCGAGAAGGGATGAGGGCTTGAGAGAGGGCGAGTAGCTTTGCAAAGCAGAGATACCTGGGAAGAAAGAGAGAGAAAGACTTTGGAAGAAATCTTTATGTTCACTTTACTTTTCTCCAAGAGGAGTTAAATTTAAACAAATTAATGTTTTTTACATTGTTATAATTTAAAGTTAATAAAAATTGAGTAGGTGTAGAAATCGCAATAATGACAGGTATTAGGTTTCATTTCATATATACTAGGTCTGATATGACAAATAGTGTTGAAATCACTGAAATTAAATTAACTCTTCCATTCTAAAATATTGTACAGGGTGTCCCGCATTGACATGCCATAACTTTAGGGGTTTATTCTGCACATCATTTGTAGACGAGGGACGCAGAAATGAGCCTCTTATCTCAACATGTAGCAGAGCTATTCAAAATGTTGTCTATTTTCAAAACTATTGTTTTTTTAATGAAAAAATGTGTTTTCCAGATTTCTGGTTAATGTATCGTAAATAAAGACCACAGTTGTAGAATCTACATTAAATTTCCAATAGGAAACAACCGTTATTGAAATGTCGTCATGTAAATTAAGAGCTATACTAAGAGCCATATTGATGTGAACTATTGTTATTAGTGTTTTCTTAACTTATTCAATATTTTCTTAATCAGCTATTTGTAGACTTAAATGTTTGCCTTCGCCTCAAAAGTTGCCCTATTTAACAAGCTTTAAAATGGTACCTCGTTTCAACAGAAAAAAAGTTATTTGATTCTAATTTTTTCTGATTTCTAAAAAAAAAAAAATCAGTCCCGTACCAGGCCACAAAGGCCCAGAGGGGCAGATACTATAGAAGTATTTGATTCTTCACCATACAGCACAATAGGGAGATAGTGTTATAACATCTCAATGCGGGACACCCTGTTGACTAGACGGAATAGTTCAATTTCATGCGCGAACTTGGGAGATAGCAATTTTTCCTTCTGTTCAGCCATTTGCAAAACCCGTTTAGTAAAAAAAAAAAAAAAAAAAAAATAAAGAAAGAGTATAAAAACGATTATGGTTCGTTTAAGGCTGGGGAATGCTTTTAGAGGCCGGGCAAGAGAGATAGTGTAACATGTCAATGCTTAACCAAATCGAAGGCTGAAAACAATTCAAACTATAAAGTAAATGAATAAATGGGTTTTAAATTCGTGGGAATGTGAAGTTAAATGTAAATATCTCAGTTTGAATGAGGTAGTTAGAGCATTGTAGGTATACAGTTCATTCAGCTTTGCAAAAGGCCGAAAAGGAAGATAAATTTCCCTCATAAATTGGTGCATGCGCCATTCCCGTCACTCTGAACGGCCTATAATTGAGTTTTTAAAATTATAATATCATAATTTTGTTGTTTTGAGAGAGGGAGGGGGAGCGAGACAGAGAGTCGGAGGGGGAGAGGGTGAGGGAGAGGGAATGGGAGGGACAGAGGGAGAGGGAGAGGGAGTGGGAGTGGGAGGGAGTGAGAGAGAGGGTGTTGGTGAGGGTGATGGGAGGGAGGGGTAGGAGGGAGTGGAAGGGGGCGGGGACGAGGGAGAGAGAGGGAGTGGGTGAGAGGGGGCGGGGAGAAGGTAGTTAGGGGGGAGAGGAAAGTGAATGAGAGATAAGGCCAGCTGAAAGGGAATGATAGGATCAGTGAGGGAAATGAAGAGGGTGGAAGTAGTACTTCCTGTTTGTACCCCCCCCCCCCGTATGCAGATAGGCCCCCCTCCCCCCTACCTGCGAATGGGTCCAATATAGCACTTCTAATTACTTCCACTTCCGCGGTAATTCATTTCAACTTCCTCTACCAGGAACAAAGGGTGTTTATTGGACGTTTTTTATAAAATCACAACGCATATTTTTTTTTTTTTTAGAGACTTAGTATTTAATCTTGAGACTCGTTTTAAAGAATGAGCTCAATGACAAACTATGTATTTTACTGACTGGCTCATATGAATAGAATAAAGACAAAAAACGGTTTGGTAATGATTGCAAGCTGCCGCCAGAGGCCTATTCAATTCAAATTTCTCTCATTAGATACCAGTTGTATATATTGAGTTTTGTTGAGTTTGAAGACAGTAAAAGTGCCTCACGCAGGAGATGCGGCAAAATAAAAAGGTTTCTTTGGGATCACAACTGTATTTTTATTTTAGCCGTGGCCAAGAAATGTGTCCAGTTTACACTGTTTTATCGTATTGCGATTAATGTTCTGTATTTTAATATTATTTGACAACCTAAGTGGAATAAAATTAATTCTTAAAAAATATCGTTTGCGGGCAGAAAAATCGTACATTACGATATTGTAATTAAAATTACGCTTATTTTAAATAATTAAATTACTGCAATATTCTTCTTTTGTCAGCGGAAGCGGATTATGTTCTATATGTCACCGATACATGTTCTATATGAAACCGATCCTGATTAACCCTGAATATTCCAAAAACTGCAAATCTTCAAGTATCTCAAAAAGAAAGTGAAGAATGTCGAAGAGTCAATTATATAGCACCCTCACTTTTCAAAAAAAAAGGATATTAGATTTAGTTCACAATGGAAATATTCCATTAGCGGTTGAAAGGATCAATGGAGCTAACCAAATCTTGTTGTTTATCAACTATAAAATCAGGTGAAACAATGATGAGTGTGAAATTGAAAAAAATTAATTGTAGACAATCCTATGAGATTTTTTTTTCGCCCAACCAAAAATCTGTTTTACATAAAAATATTATTTTAAAGTATGTAGCCACTGAAACACTAAAACAGGATGTAGAGAATATACCAAATCTAAGAAAGTATGTAGCCACTGAAACACTAAAACAGGATGTAGAGAATATACCAATTCTAAGAAAGATGTCAATGGATGATTTTCTACCTGTTTATCTACTATTAAAACAAATATTAATAGACAACAAAACAGCAAGTTTTTTTGAATTTTTATTGTCAATAAAAGACGGTTTGCCACAGAAGTTTTGAAATGCATATGGATGCCAGTGTCTAATGTCAACTCAGAAAGATTTTTTTGTACCTATAATAATGTATTGACTGACAAAAGAACAAATTTAACGCTAACCAACTTTTTGTCTTCTTTTGCATTTGAAAATAAATTTAGTAAATCATGAATGAAGTTTATTAGATGTATTATTTATTTTACATGTTTTCGAGCCAAGAATTTATTTGTTTAAAACAAGAAATGTTTAATTTTAAACATTTACATTATTCTTTATTCTTTAACTTGATCCTCTTATTTCTGTAATGTTGTTATAATTCATCAATTTTTTTTTGTCATGACATATGCATATATATATATATATATATATATATATATATATATATATATATATACCAATAAGCATTTACTCGAGTATATTTAAATACTCAAATTAGTTTATATAATTGTTGCTACTTTTGTTTTTTATTTTATCTGTTTTTTTTTCCTTCATTTTACTTTTTTTCTTAATTCAGTTTATGGTGTTCTTTTTTTTATTTGTTTTGTTTTTTGTTTTCTGTTTTTTTCTAGACTGAAAACACTTCCTTCGTCATGAGCTCATCACTAAAATTGCGAAGCTCAAAATAAAATAAATAAGTAATTTTAAAGCCAGAAAAAGTTGTTTTTAAACCAAGATTTTTCTTTTTCCCCAGTCATAAGTATCTAAGTGTTGAAAAATAAACTAAATTGGTCCATTAGTGGGGGGGGGGGCTATTCCGGAACTACATTATTTATTTGGTCGTTAATTGTACTTCCTTGCAACGAAACTCGGTAGATAAGATTCCCCACTAATGAGGAGCATATATTGTAAAAAAAAATCAAAATAGGTCCATTAAAAGTTGGGGTTTACTCCCAAATAAATTAAATAAAAATTAATAACTTTGTGAGCTGTTCATTACAAATGTAAAATATCAAAACCTTAAATGTTTGTTTTGAATTTATATTGGTTATTTTAAGCAAATTATTCAGAAATTGAGAGTACACGACTACCTTTCTGAGAAGCATCCTGCGACTTCTTTATTTTTTCCTGATAATGTTTTTTTTTTCTATGACTATTGATTGGTTATTTCTTACTTTACTAAACTCGAAATGGTATTCAAAATAGGCTTTTAGAAAGGTGAATTGAGTTGGCGAACACGAATATATTCGTCCCCTGATCTCAGATCAACTCCTAGGAGCTTTTGCTTCTGAGAATAATCCAAGTATAACGTTTTTCTCATCCGCTCACTAGATCCCATCAGACCGACTAAAACGAAGATCTTGTTCAGCACTACCTAAGAATTCCCCCGGAGACTGTTCAGAAGGCAGCATATCACTCGGCCAGGCATGTAACTGTGATTCTTAATGATGGTTGGACCTTGGAACAAAATTTCTAAATACCACAAATTAATGTATTTTGCGTAAATATATTTTACTATTCAATTAAAATAAATACTATTGTACCTTATGAAATTGAAATTGCGAGATTAACATTGTTTAATTATTAATTAATCAATTAACAAAAGTAAGCTTCGCGAATTAATTAGCAGGATTTTTTAAAATAACTAGATAAAAACATAACAGTCTTTAAAATATTTTACCCACAATTCTTAGAAGTCTAAGGGAAGTATTGAATAATGGACATCATAGCTTTTTTTAGACCTTTTTAAAAACGTTCTATGAATATAGGTCAAACATACATTCAAACCTTGAAAGGTCTGTATCTGCTCTTGACAGGTAAGTTTATTGAAAACTGAGGGAGCTATTGAATAAAAGTCGAACCAGCCCTACAAGTTTGTTAGTCTGACATTTTTAACTAAAACGCTTCATTTTTTGTGATATTTCAAGAGTAGCCTTTTTATCTGGGGCATCCTTTGTATATTTATATATTTTTTTCGTGTGACGTCACTGATTAAAATCTTTAACATAATGGTCAATTCATTGAAATAGCTCTACATGTTTTGCATCAAGGACAACTCATGTTTCTACATGTTTCTCTCCGGGAGCCTAAAATCGAAATGCAGCCTAATAGAACATACGCGAACCTTCCGCTACAATGGCCACCCCATAGAAAAACATCTACATAGCTGAGACGTGACAAGAAGTTTTTAGGCTCCTGAAGATATATGTTGCGTAACATGTAAAGATATTTAAATAAATTTACTATTATGTTAATTTGGAATTTTATTCAATGACCTTCTACCTACATATGAAAAATGTTTGAGATTTGGTCGCTGTTTATTTTAATATATTTTTTTTGTGTGGTTACGTGTTTATGCTAACATGATACCTTGGTCTTTCACCATGAAAGTTAGTATAAACCTATAACTAAAGAAAAACGGAGCTCGTTAATGAGGAAAATTAGTCTATTTGGAGTGGGTTTTGACTCTAGAGGGGACCAGGTTAGCTCAATGGTAGAGCACTGGACTAATATGCTGGAGGACCTGAGTTCAAATCCCAAGCAAGCATTACAGGTTTTTATCTTCTAGTGTCTTTGTTCATGGGTTGGATATAGCTTCCCTGACCGTCCCTAGGCCAACCCAGCCTTTAATTAATTTATTAATGTGTACCTTGGTGCCTTAGCAGTCAAAGCAGCAAAGGGGAAAATCAGGTGGCCGGAGCATAGTATTGGCCACTCCATCTCCCTAGTGTGTCTTCTGGACATGAATCAGATAGCTATGTACTATCTGCCCCTCAGGGCTCTCTCCTGCCCAGTTACGGGACTGTTTTTTTTTTCTTCTTCTATTGTTTTTTTTTTTTTTTTTTTTTTTTTTTTTTTTACACCAGAACGAATTATTAATGTATACCTGTAATCCGTAATCTGTCATACTTTGGAACAGAGCTCGGCGATCAAGATAAATCTTGGACGCAGCATAAGGGGGCACCTACATTTGAACCCGATACGATCCGATCCGATAGCCACCGACTGTCGGAAGAAAAACACACACATGCATCTAAACGGAGGTGCCTATATTGGTACCGACACGACCCGATCCGATCCGATGGCCACCGATTCTTGGCCGTTCAAACTTGTTTGTTTCTAGTCTAATTTCGGACCGACGCACGGTGGGGCCAAACGACATTTCGTGTTTAAAATAAGGCTAAAGCCTTTAAATCTTAACCGATTTCAATGACATTTTTTTAAAATGAAAGCTAATAAAATTTAGATCAACTTTGTCAATTAAAATTTTTTTTTCTTGTTTCCCTTGTTTATTAAATTACGTGGAAATATGTTTATAACCATCCAATGATTGTAACCTTTCAATGTTTATAACCTTCCAATGTTTATAACCTTCCAATGTTTATAACCTTCCAATGTTTATAATCTTCCAATGCTTATAACCTTCTAACCTTTCTTATAAATAATTTTAAAATATGAATACTAATGGTTCTCTTATCGTAGTGTAACAGTTAATTTTTAACAAAAAACGTAAGATTTATTTTTTCGGAACTGATATACTTCCAGAAGATTGATTGGCCTCTCAACTCCTCCTTCATACCTCCAACATTCAACCAAATCGAAGGCTTCTATGCTTATTAGGTGGTATTTCTTAAATTAATCACTCATTTTTACTTCACTACGAGGTCATTACTGAGGAGCTGTGACGGGTCGGGTCGGGACCAATGTAGGCACTCACGTCGGCCGCTGTCGGCCGCTGTCGGTCAAATGAAATCGGATTGGAACGGATCGGGAGAAATACGGGTCCAATGTAGGTGCGGCCTAAGCTATGGTATGTTAGTGTTAAGACGTAAAGAATGTTCAAAAAAGGAGAAACAAAACCCTTTAAATTAGCAGTATATATAAAATAGGGTATTCTGCATATGGTTGAAAGATATTATGCGGAGCTAGGTTGGGTTTTTTTTACTAGGGCCGCTGGAACAACAGTATGATGGGGGATTACTGTTGCCTGCTTCATAGAGAAATTCAGGAAGCAAGTTATAGTTGAAAATCTACACAAAAAGCTTCACAGAAAAATGGTAAACCTATTCCACCTGATATGTGAAACCTATATTTTATGAATGTTTTAATAATTCACGTTGTAACATAAAGTTTCATTAATTTCTCGGTATACCGTATAGGGGTTTTATACTATATAAAAAAAAGCGAATGGTTCCAAAAATAAGGGCGATACAAAATAACTGAGGCCAGATTTTGCTTCAGCTCATATAAATCTATAAAAATCAACTATTGAAGTCAAAAAGAAGTTGTCTAAAGTAATTTAATTGTTGCCCCGTGTAATTTCCACTGGTCAACAACCGATGTATCCTTGTGGCTATCACCGTTGGAGAGGGAGACTTATCGTTATTAAAATATATTCTTTCAGAAATCATTTGTTTTCTCTTCTTCTTTCCATTCGAGGCCGATTGCACACCATGTGTGCAATTCATTTCCGAGGCTACAAGACGGCCTGCACACCGTGTATGCAATAACAGTAATGTGCAGTTATCAGTTATTTTGAGTAAACTAGTCGTGGAAATATGATTTTTCATGAACTAATGACATTTTTAAAGTACAGGAAAAAAAAAACATTGTTCACTTGGTGCTCAATCCACATCTCACAATAAAATTTCTCCGAAGAGCGAGCTGCACACCCACTGTGCAATGATCTTATTCTTGTGATTTCCATTGTAAACATTATTTTATTAAAAATGAACAATATAAAGGAAAAAAATCCATATTCGGAAAAAAGCGTCGTCTCGAATCCAGAACAGATTCCCAAATATCCATTGCTTTGGATTCCACAGACGGCTAACAATTCCTCGATATGATCAGTATAGTGCCAAAACTCAGAACGACGAGAAGTCTTAGTCAATAGCTTTTAAGGGGTTTCCTTAGATGAAATAAATGTATCTGTATATGTCTCCACTAAGACAAGCTACAAGTTCTTTCCCTCAGAAAACAATCTGTTAAGGCTACGCCCACTAAAATAACGCAGTACATTTGAGCTGGAACTTCTTTTTCAATTCCTCAGTGGTAACATTCCCTCCCTCGATGGCCCTAAGCCTTAATCCAACCAACCAACCGCACTTATAATGTACAAAAGCTTATTTGAAGACATGTAACTAATAAATGAGACGTGAGCGATAGCAAATCTAACGCGCTTTATTCCTAGCAGTCTCTTCCTCGTCCTTGGAAACTCTCAGTCTTTACAAAATTTGTACCTATTTAATAGGTATTGTAGCTTTTACTTTTTCTGTACTTTTTAGTTTGGCTATTTGTAGGTTTATTCGTTCACAGTATCAATATTGTAATCAGTTTTTTATTATTTCAGGTTTTATCCCTATGAATAATAATAACGGCCGGGAGCAACTGATGTGCGCAGTTTCTCCGGGCTTTACGACACCCTCATCCCGATGGCCAGTTTACCGCACACCCAAGCCAGGAGGTACACTTTCACTGCCATAAGGTCACCTAAGTTACACACTCATGAATCACCCCTTCCCTGGGTGATAAACCTGAGAACAATTATAAAATTCACTATCTGCGCAAAGTGGCGATATAAAAGTTCATTCTAGACTTGCAGGAATCTGGCGTGAGGTCTGCTCTAGAGGGAATGATTTGCCAGATCTTGAAATCGGAAGCAGTGTGAGCAATGTTCCGATGCCATACTAGCCCGTAAGATTAAGGATATTTATGAAGTATACAATCAAACACTGAATCGTGCTTGGAGAAGAGTCATCCTTCTGCCGCTCCTGTCAGACCGTGAATAAGAAAAACACATAAACGTATGAACTGGACTCGTATAGTGCTGTCATGCAGATGTATTACCTAGCCACTAAAAGCGAACTAGAAAACAGCACGTCGTCCGGCTGGTTGCAGCGAAAATCGTCTGATTCTTCTTAAAGATTCAGTATATGTATGCATAAGCACGTATATAAATTATTTATTTTGGTTCTCTATAAATTCCCGGTAGTAAAATTAATCCCCCGGAAAAGGAGAAAACAAGTCCCCATAATAATGATTATTATAATCAGTCCAGTAACAGGCCTTGAGGGCCCGGATTGGCAGATACTGTACAGGAATCTGATCCATGGCGGCCACACTAGGTAGGCCAGTACAATGCTCCAACCACCTGATTTTCATCTTTGCAGCGACCCATTAAAGAGTGCGTGAGCCTAAACCAAATTCTCGCCCCTCCGACACTTCGACACAAAAAGATTTTTAGCGCGCCCGAGTTTTGAACAATAGGTCCCCAAGTACATGAGTTGAGCACACCCTCCTCCAATAAATAACAACAATCCTACAGGTAATAACTATCTCCTGGCATCCAAATTAAACATCAGAAAAAAAATGCCAACGTTCTTCGTTGGCTTATTTAGATATTGAAATAAATTAAAACTATATATTATTGCTCTTTTATTTAAGATAAGATAATGATCCTACCTCCCAATACTTATCTACTTCAAATCAAAATTTAATTTCTAAGCATGAATTGTTTGGCAAATTAGAGTTTTCAAATTGATTTTTATTTTTATATTTTAACTCACAATACGTCAAGATAAAGAAAACTGATAACAAGGAAGAATAGAACTTTATTTTAATTTATTGGATAATGTGCTTAAATTTAATGTATACCAAACCAGGAGGTTGTGATGTAAAATGTTATTACCACTTACAATGAAACTCACCAGGCAATTTCTAGATCTTGGAATATTAAACCAAAACATATAAAAAACAATGAATGTATTTTTGAAATTAGGATTTTGAGAGACAAAGCAATTTACAACACAGTCATTTTTAATTGACTGGTGATTTCAAGGTACGGCAAAACCATGCAACTGTACGCAAGCACACAAGTCAAGTATTATTAAAATCAATTAGTAAACAACTAACTCAATCTACTTTTATAAATATTATGCTGTAAGAAATTAATAAATCCAGATTTACATGTGCAGTTAAATAAGCGATTTGTAAGTAAATATATGACAGATAAAAATGAACTTATTACTAGGTTATTTTATTTATTCAGACCTCTTTCACAAAAGGTGTTTCATAAGATAGCTTAAAGAATAGCATATAAACAAATTTATAATAGATATTAGTTTGTTTAAAAAACGCTCACAAATGCTGGGGAAAAAGTGATAAAAGATTAAAAAATGATGATTGAAAGTTCATACTGAAACTCTCTTGATACAGATAATGCCATTTTAAAAAAACAATGGACTGACGAAGGAAATTGAGTTGAAAAATAGTAATGATTTTATAGTCATAGCCCCTCCCCCCCGCCTGGTCCAGCCTGATGAGGGGATGAAGTGGTTACTGACCACATTATCACTTATTTTAGGTGTCTAAAACATTGGCCCTTATGGACACTTGTAGCCTTAAGTGTTCACATCTATCTCATACCCGCCAATTCGCAATGATTTGTTTAATACATTTCTCCGAAGGACAGTAGGTATTGAGGTTCCACTCATGACAGAATGTTTGAAAAATTTCTTCAAATCTTTATCGATCCTACCTAGTAAACGCCAAAAATGACACCCTTTAAAATGTATATATATATATATATATATATATATATATATATATATATATATATATATATATATATATATATATATATATATATGTTAACATAATAGCCGGTAGAGTTTTTGTTTTTTCGTCACGAAATTTGATAGCGTTCACTTAGCAAACGATTGAACGAGTTCGTTAACCACCAAAATCGGTCCACGGGTGGGTGGATGGACCCTGGACCCAATACACTAATTTGACCATGCCAGCCGTAGCTTTTGTTATACTTCAACGAAACTGTGGTCACCTAAAGAGAAAAATACGTTGAAAAAAATCCGTTCATTAGGAGGGGGTTACTCCGGAGCGAAATTACTAATTTGCTCAAACCAGTGTAATTTCTGTTGTATTGTAATGAAACTCGGAATACGTCTTGGTTATCTCATTAGAAAGAAGTATTGTAAAAAGGAACTAAATAGGTCAATCGGAAGGGGGGTTTACTTTGTACAATGTTTGAATAGAATTTTTCAGCGAAACGTAAGTTGGCAAAGCTGTAACTAGGAGTCCCTGTGTCTCTAAATTACTTCTAGCTTTTACCGAGAAGCGAAATGTGAAGTTTTTGTGTATTTATTAACTAGTTTAGTACCACCCATACAATATTATTAAAAATTTAATAATTGAAATAATTTGATTGAGTTAACAAAAGTAGAAGAACAAAACTATTCATGTTTTTTATTTTATTTACATAGATTATTTTAAACTGATATCTCAGGAATACAGTCAACACTACACAAATTCTGATGAAAGTGCTTAGTTATGCAGATAGTGGCTAACGCCTTAGATTCTCATGCGGGAGACGAGGGTTCGAGTCCCTCCGGCGGCAGGAATTTTTCTCATCTCAGGGCCCGTTGAGAAGGTTCCTTTCCGCATCATGGATGTCGGCACTAATGGCCCAGTAGTCGATATGCCATAAAAAAATAAAATTGGGAACATTGATGAAGTTTAAGCGGTTTTCCACGTGGGAGGTAATGCGCCAGCAGAGTATTCCTGTTATCTGTAGTTTTTTTTTCTTTCTAATATTTAAACAAAAAAAAAATATTTAAAAAAATGTGTGATGTAATTTTTGGCAAGGGTTTGGAAGAACGAGTATATGCAAGAATATTTCTGTGTCTCAGTGGATAATGGTAATGGGGTTCTTATAAGTTGCAGATTGAATATTACGCTTTTAGCAAACGGCATAAAGGCTAACGTTTCATCAATTTTACCAATAACGTTTTCAAAGGAAAACAATTATAATCCTAATTTATATTTCGAAAATGTATAAAGTCTCATTTCTTAACTCAGCGATATTAAAACAAGCTAATTACTAGAATTCAGAATTAATTGATTGCAATTGACGAGCTTTAAACATTGAGAGCCTAAAATCAATTATTTTAAGAATGCATCGATTTTACTGGTTAACGAATTCGTTCAATCGTTTGGTAGGGGAATATGATATACTAAATTTTGTGGCGTTAAAACAAGAACCCTAGCGTGGAGCGTGTTAACAGATACGATAAAAATTATCGATAATCTTTACGAAAAGAATTTTAGAATAAAGTGGTTGATTAATTACAATTGATATGTTTTAGAATCTCACGACAAACCACGCTATATATATATACATACATACAAATTTGAACCACTGTTATTTTCGAGATCTGTGCGCTCTGAAACGCTTAATTTTCTAGTCAGCACTTCCGGATTGTGTTATGATTTCAACCTCAGAAGCGGGTTTCCTCCCTATGAAGTGAGAGAGGAACCGAGCTAATAATGGAAATGGTTGCTCATTACACATGTAAAATAGCAGAACTATTCATGCTTTTATTTTATCTGGGTTACTTTAAGCAAATTATTCAGGAATGCAGTCTACACTAACTGAATTATTAGGCGTGGGCTTTGTTATGCAGCTCCTGCGTGACGACCTAAATGAAAGAAAGCAGACTGTTTATATTATTAAGAAAGTTATATAACTTCAACGTAGATAACATTAACGACTAAGGACACTGAGAAGTCTACCATACTAAAGTTAACTCGACTTACTCAATTCAAAGAAACAAAAAAAACAAAAACGAAGTTATAAATTAATGAGTTGAGGTGATATTGCACAGTATTTACGAATTTAATTCACCTTAACTCAAATCGTGAAATTTATAATACAACAAAAATTTAGTACATGAAGTTCAATAACGATTGTCCAAATAGTGAATGAATTGTACAAATTTAAGCGTTTTTTAATACTTCATGGTTGGCAAATCGTTACTAACAGAGAGGTATCATAAGACTGTTCTCATTTTTTTAAAATAAATTTCAAGAAGTTTTATTATTAAAAATAATTTTTTATTAGAAACTAAATCTAGTTAATGAATCAGTAACTTAATCTTAGCTCTACATCATAAATGTTGATTTTATTGATGAACACATAATAGGCTATGTAATTTATTAGTGGAAAAAAGTTAGTAGTTTAGTTTCTTTGAATTTATCTATAATGAAGCAGATTCATTTCTTGGACGTTTAAGTAATGATAAAATTCAAAGATATTAAATGTATAGAAGTTAAACAAACTTTAGAAGTCCGACTAGCAGGAATTGCTTCATTTTAGCTTGTTTCCAGATATTGTTTATCACTAAATGATTTATTCATATCACTATATTTTTCCTACAAACGAAAACAAAAATTCCTAAACTGAATACAATGGCTTTTTTTTCCAACAGAGGGGGTTTTTGCTAAAATGACTCTATGAAAAATGCATTTCCTGTTACGTTTTCGAAAAAAAAAAAAACATTAGTGGAAAATTAATACTTCTTGAAAATTATTTATATTCAAAATCTATTATAAGAAATGTTATGAACGATTTTAATTCAATTACATAAATACATATAATTATGGAGGGGAAAAAAGTTCACGTTCGAAAAATTATAATGATTAATTAATTTAACGATTTGCTTTGGAGAAATTTATATCAAAGAATAAAAAATCAAAATATTCCTTTCATTTCATTTATAGCTGAACAATAAAAATAACAATAGCCTAGTAATTAGATTTGCTGGAAGAGTTTCAACGATTATGTAAATAATACCGACAGAAACTCGGCGGAACCACCTTTTTCTTGCCTTGACAGCGTTTAAATGAATCCGAAGTTCGCCAATAGCTCACGACCCGGTTGAATAACCTAAAGAAAAATTCATCGTCTCCTAATTAAAAGGAGTAACTAACAAAATGGGAAAACTATTGAAGAAGTACCAACCAAGCCACCTGCCCCCGAACTACAAAGATGAAGTATTATTAAGACCTCATACCATTAAATGTTATGAGCATGGTACGGTGTGAACAGCATACCGTGCTATGTTAGTGTGGGGAGAAATATACAGGACAAACAGGAAGATTAAAATATATAAGACTCCAAGAACACATAAAGAGCATAAAAAACACAGATACAAAATATCGGAGTAGCTGCAGAACTAGAGTTCTCCAACACAAATCATTTCATTCAGTTTGACTCACGAGGAAGGATTATTCGAAAAGCCATCTAAATTATGAAACATCCTCAGGATTTCAATGGAGAAGATGTTTATAGATTGAGTCAATTATGGATAACCGGCATCCCGCGGAAGAGAGGGGATTTGATTGGCTCCACGGGACCCAATAGCGCGGAAAGGGTCGAACAGTTAGAAGTCTGAAAAGACCATCTACGACCTCTATCACGAATAAATAGGATCTGGAATGAGGCTGATCTTTTCTGAGTACTGTATAGTAAGGTTTCATGACACTGGGCCGCACCAGACCTTCCCAAGGCGGCCACCAGGTGACACTGAAGGCGGTGCAGGACCTCCGGCATATTGATCATGTGGGTTTCAAGGCTACTACATTCAAGACTGGAGGCGGCCCAGAGCAGTGCTATCACTGCCTTGACTTCGGGTACACCGCCCTCTACTGTGGACGACCCGGAAAATGTGGATGGTGTCGAGCAAATCACTGGACCCACCAGTGCTTGAGGACATCTCTACCAATATGTCAACAATGCAAGAAGAATCGCCCCACTTCCTACAGGCTCTGCGAGAAGTGGCAAGAACTCGTTCAACAGATGAAGGAAAGGAGGGCACAGAAGGCATCTCCAGCAGTTCCCCCAGCCACCCGAACCTTCCCAGAGACCAGGGTTAATAGCGGCACCCTCTACTCAGAAGCGAGCGGCGGAGCACCACACCGGCAGACCCCCAATGCTGCACCCGGGCCAATCCCAGCTATTATCAGCCTCCCTCAAGAACAATGCTCGCAGCAACCGCACGCGATGAATATGGACGCGATGTTCGCGCTCATCATGGGTCTTGTGGATACAGTGACCAAGCTCATGGCTAAGGTCGACAGGCTGGTTGACCTCGTGATGCCCTCGAAATGATCGGGTCAACTACAACATCCTCAGCCTTCGACCTAAGATGGCTGAGCTGGAACATCTCCTCCAGATTTACTCTCCCACGGTGGTGGCCATTACGGACACCCAGCTGCGACCCTATGACCGGCCTTTCTTCGGAGGATACACCTCGTACAGGTGCGACGGCCTGTCTGGAACTTCCGGAGGAGCGCTGCTGCTCGTAAGAAGAGACCTGCCTTCATGACTTCTCGAGCAGCAGCCTACCACCAACACCGGGACCCAGGCAGTGTCCGTCTCGGTTCGCCTGAGGAGACGCTACGTCTTCACCGAAGGCCCCGAGCACCGCTGGCGCAGACCAAGGCACTCATCACGGCTGCATCGCAGGAGCCCCACCATGTTCTTGTCGGGGACCTCAATGCCCGACACCAAGTCTGGCAGTGTTCCACGGCTAATGAACTGGGGCGGTACATAGCGAGGACGAGTCTCGGAGTTCTTCATCCGGGGATGGACACATACAGACATGCAGGAAACTCCGCTTGGACGTCCACCCTAGACCTGCTCCTCACTAAGGATCTGCATGCAGTGACGAGATGCAGTGCCCTGGACAACGGTCCTTCAGACAACCGTCCGGTCCTTTATGAGATGGAGAGACCCGCCTACGCAGCTGCCTACGAAGTACATCCTCCACAAGGCAGATTGGAAAGGATACCAGGTGGATATCCTCTCCGACCTGCCTCCCATCGGGACCTACGGAGCTGCTGCCGACCTTGACGAAGCCGTCACAAGCTTCACCGAGGTCATCCAGTCCGCCGCCGACAAAAGGAATCCTAAGTTTGTTCCAAAGCCCATCAACCAGCGTAAGCCACCTGCCCACATCACCAGGCTGAACGGGATGCGAAACAACCTTAAGAATATCTGGGCGCGGACGAAGGATGTCACCCTGAGGGTCCGTATCACTGCCATGAGCCGGCAAATTGCGCAGCTGTCTGCGCAATGGAAGACGGCCCTCTGGCACGAGCAGCTCCGGCGGACCCACGAGGACACTAGGCAGTTCTGGCGGCTCCTTCGCTGCACGGTTACCAAGCGACGTGAGGTCATCCTCTCCGACGGCGATCACCTCCTGTCACCGGCAGAGCAAGCTGAAGCCCTTGCCGATACCTACGAGGAGAACGACCGTCGGAGAACAGAGACGTCGCGAGGCTTGACGGTGAGCCGCAAGACCTCCCCGGGACCCCGTTGCACTTCACCTACAGGCAACTGGAATCGGCGCTGAGGCGAACTAAGGGAAACAAATCCTCCGGGCTGGACGGTGTACCCTATGTGATGCTGAAGATGCTCCCTAGGAAAGCGAAGGCCTACCTACTGAACATCTTCAATCCAGCCTACCGCACTGGACACTTCCCAGAGGCACGGAAGCCCACCGTGGTGGTCCCTCTTCTAGAAACAAAAGAAGCCAGGAGACAAGCCCGAGCACTACCACATGAGCAAGATCTTCGAAAAGTTGATCCTTGCTCATGTGCTGAAGCACTGCGTGGAAGGGGATGTAATCCCCCCGGAACAGACTGGATTTTGGCCCGGGCTCTCCACGTCGCGAAGCTCCAGAGCACCGTGGCCGCAGAGCTCAACAAGGACAGAGGAACGGCCTCCATCTCCTTGGACTGCACGCAGGCGTTCGACTGCGTATCCCACCAGGTGCTTCTGCATCAGCTGCGGTGCTACGGATTCCCGGCACAGCTTGTCAAGATTCCTGAGAGCTACTTGTCGGGAAGAACGTTCGCCGTCAGGATTAGTGGTGATATATCCAGCAGTCGAGCGTCTACGTGTGGAGTCCCACAGGGATCGGTGTTGGGTCCAGTGCTATACACTATCTACACCGCCCACATCGTGAGGATGCAGTTCCCTCGAGTCGCCTTAGCTGCCTACGCTGACGACATTGGCGTCTACTCCTCCAGCTTCAACGCCGGATTCACTCTTAAGAGGGCCCAGTCCGCCTGCGAAAAAATCGTAGACGCACTTGGAGGTGTAGGAATAGACGTCAACCCGTCGAAGACAGATTCCGTGGTATGTTCCTTCCAGGGAAACGAAGGAAGTCGACCCCGTGGAGCCCTGCCCTCGCACTTTGAGGTCAGGGGTTAGCGGATCAAGCTGTCCACTAAAATAAATTGCCTGGGAGTGCACATACACCGGCACCTGTCCGTGACACCGCATGTCAACAGCCGCCTGAAGGAAGCCCGGCAGAAGATGTTTCGCCTGAATCATCTTCTACGATCTGCCCAGCTGTCGCTTCGGCTAAAGCTGCAGATCTACAAGGCGATCATCAGGCCTCCTCTATTGCACGGGGCACCCGCCCTGAGGTACATGTACCACAGTGTGCTGAGGCGGCTGCCGCGTTTCCAGAACGGGGTCCTGCTTCGGGCCGTGCAGCACACAAGCCTCCGGAGAACGAAGCCCGTCATCCTCCACGACGAACTGGTGCTACCCTCAGTACAAGAGTTCATACGGAGGCGTCATATCAAGTTCTATGACGGCCTCCAGTACTGTCAACCCCCTTTCAGGGACTTGACGCCACCACCTCTTCCTCAGAGGTGGCAGGGCAGCACCAGGAGAATCCTGGATCTTGGAGAGGAGGCTGGGTAAAAGCAGCCATATATTGTAAATATTGTAAATAAATGTAAATAAAATGTGTACAGATCAGATTAAGTTAGTGTTATGATAGCCTTAAGATACATCCTAGTCTAGGCCCTCCCTAGACGACCCCCCCGCCTTTCTTTGGTTTATCAGTTGACTTTAATGTTTTTGGTTTCTTATTATTACTAGTATCCGTTTCTACGTCTAGTTGTAATGGTTTTTTCCCGTTGTTTTTTTGCGTCTATATCTAACGTTTCAGGTGTATCGGTATAAATGGCATTTTTTCCGCGCACAAGACTTTTCAACATTGTTAGCTGATGTAGCCAGTGTTAAAGGACGTATTTGTGAGTTTTATGATTACTAAAGTCAGTAATCACAATGTATGAGTATATGAAAATATTACAATTGGAATTTTACGATTGTATTAACAAATTCAAATATTATTTAAAAAAAAATATTTACCAGTAAAAAAAAAATTACATATATAAAAGTACAAAAATCTGAGTTTTTCAACATTTATTAATCACAATGATTCCAAATTTTGTGGATGTCTGGATTTAATAAATTAGAATCTAATTCTAAGAAGATGATTCATTTTTCCGATTTTTTGAGTCGACTGATTCAATAACCCCCCTCACCACTGACTAATTTGATTTAATTGCTTCACAAACATTGGACTGAAATGAAATAAATCCATTTACATCAAATGGATGTATAAATAATATAAAATTAAAAAAAAATAAAGCTGTCCCTAAATTGACACATTTCAAGTGATAAACATTTTTGTTTTATTAATATTGCTTTCTATTTAAATTGATTATAACATTTTTGGGCTATAATTTGTCAACTGGTAATTTACTTCCCTTCTTGTGGGTTATAGTCATAATGAGGATGACATTTTGAGCAAGCAGACACAATCAATACATTATTGTCCAGCCCATAGGTTGGCATGATTATTGGTTGGCAAGAAGTTTATAGATATTTATATTAAGGTTACGTTGGAATACAGCATATCTTTAATAAATTAATTTTGCCGTTTTTGTCTACGGTAAAGTTCTCCATTTCTGTGAATCTATTAGTATATTAATGATTATTATAATCCAATATTTTCCGGTTGGAATGTCTATAAAAGAGAATAAGAAAAGTCAATTAAATTTATTTTATTTAGGCCCTACATGTTTCACACCTTAGATGCCTCTTTAGGAGCTAAAAAAACTCACTAGACTAGAAATACAGCCTAATTGTATTAAGGCGAACCTTCCCGTACAGTTGCCGCGTCCATTGTACTAGCCATGATACGGGAAGCTTCGCGTTAATACAATTAGGCTGTTTTTCTAGTTAAGTGAGTTTTTTAGATCCTGAAGAGGCACCTAAGATTTCATAAATGTAGACCTTAAATAAAATAAATTGAATTGACTTTGTTAATTCTCTTTAATTGACCTTCAGGCTGGAAAATATTGGATTAAACAAGTTTGGGTAACTATAAAATATAAATATTATTACTATAGATTATTTTGCTTAGTCTATTAACCGGCTACGGGCCAAGCCCAAGATATCTCCAGTATAGATGCCGTTTTTATTTTTCTGTGAATGAGTTGATAATATAACTCGAGTGATGAAAAATGTACGGATATTTAATGTCATTGCCCATAAATGTATGTACTTGATTTTTATTTTTAACCATTATTACAAAAGTTTTGTATTACAATGGGCTAAATCGTGTTTTTTTTGTTGGCTTCTTAATTGAAGCCCGAGTCATCTAACGTCACGAGCCATAACAAATATCTTGTTTTCTTCTAAAAAAAAATGGTCGTTTTTTTCCTCTATACAAAGACGCCCCGCGCTACGTACACTTAACTCCCGAGTCAAGACGTTCGATTTTCCCATGAACGAGTTTTCCCCCAGCACTCGGGTGCTGAACTTGTTATCGATATCCAATGCCATCACTTGTAAAATGGTGGAATGTTGTGGCCACATTGTCTGGTGTAGCTTAAGTGTTTGAAAAATATAAAAAAAAAAAAATAGTTATAAAAGATGTGACAAACTAAGTCAAATGGGCTATGTTAAATGCAACTAAAAATTTAAAGGTTTGCAGTTTCAAGATTAAAAGTGATGAAAAGCCCTTGTTGAAATAGGATTTATAATATGTGGACATATGAATGAAGTTTGATGAAGATGGCCCTGAGGCCGAAACGTCAAGTTAAAAAATTTAATTAGCTAATTAGATAAATAAAAATTGCTGAGGTGATGATCAAATGTAAATTATAGTGGAACTAAATCTACTTTCATAGCATCTGAGCCATGCCTGTTATGTTGAGCTGATAACAATATAGGGGTCATTCCGTATCAAATAAACACACTTTTTGGTACATGGGTTACCTTCATAAAGACTAAAAAAAACACCAAATTTCAAAAAGTACCAAACGGTTTCCAAAATATGGTCCAGTAAAGTTTTCAAAAACTCGTAAAAATCTTGCTGCTACACAATCTATAAATGGTCATAGGCTTCTCTCCTGTTTATGGTAGAAATATAGGGAAGGTGTCAATTTTATGAAAATTAGTCCAAAGCCGCCTTCGGTTTTACATTATTTTGAATAAGAACCCATCGCAATCCCATAATCAAACTTCCTATAAAAATTAGTAATGATATGACCTATGCTATATAATTTTTTTCAAAATTTTAAACTTAAATTTTAAGTCAATATTTGATTTTTGATTTTGAAAAACATTATGTTCTCATAACCTAAATGAGGGCGTACAAAGAGCTAAAAATTGACATTCTCCATGTTTCTACCTTAAACAGGAGAGGAGTTATTCCCATAAACGTTTTGACGCTGCGAGATTTTGACCGCTTTTTGATAACTTTACATGGCGGTATTTTGTAAACAGTAAAAAAAGATAAAAAATTAAAATTTGGTATTTTGTTTTTGTTCCAGCCCCCACTTTGGGTGTACTAAATTTTATTAATATCTGAAAGGTTGAGGTAAAATAAGTTTGGTCATTTGCCATGACCTGACTCTACTGTATTACAACTTTTTGATGGTTTGCAAAGGAGTTGAGAAAAAAAAAACTTATAACTCTGCTACCTGGAAAAAATGAAAAACTAGATGATTTAATAAAATTTACAGAAGAAAGTTTGCAGAGCAGGAAATTATGATCAGCATTGTTCTATCATTTTTATTGTTGTCATAGGATTTTTATCTGAAATTATATATACATATATTCTTTTTTTATAGTTTATAGTTTGTTTGTTAATTTTGTTTCGTCATTTTATCATGAAAAATATTTAATTAGCTGAGGAGCTAGTTTCAGAAAACATTTACAATACTTTGGTTTTTATTTTTTTGCCTTATATATTGTAAGCACTTTGTCTTTCTCTTTTTTTTTTTTGGTTGAATTTAAGGCGTGTCAACCGTTGGAGTCATTAACGCCATGTCTTTCTCTTTATTATAAGGGTTAACCTTTGCTATAAATACTTTTATATTAAAAGGAATAAATATATCACATCATATCATTCCAGAAGCTCATAAATATGTGAAGTCCATAGGAACTGGCAGGGATGAATATCAAGAAAAAGCAAGATTTTCTCCACTTTAATGCTTTTAATGATCATGAAACGTAGATTGGTTATAAGGATGCCATTTGTGCCACCGAGGGGACGATGATTCAAATCCAACGAGATGCTGGCTTGAATATTTTCATGGGCGATGGGTTCGCTAAAATAGGTCAGTCCAGCACTAATGGACGTAGAGGAATCGTACATTAAAAATAAATCTAACTTCAGAAAATGGATGCAACGGGTTACGAATCCTAATTTATAAAATAAGTCTTCTTCCATGCACAAAGAAAACTTTTACTGATTGTAATTTATGTCATAGTTCCAATTCTCGCATAAATAATTTGGTTTGTAATATTTTGATTAATTTGTTTGCAAAGAAATCTATTCACAAAGGAGAAAAAACCTAGAACGAGTGATCTAAAGACAAAAATTTGAGGAATAAATCAACAGTATAAAGTAACCCCCCCCCCTTTTAGCACTTTCCGAAGTATGTATATATGTATATGTATATATATATATATATATATATATATATATATATATATATATATAAAATATTGCAGTTCCTTAGCAAGCGGTGGAACAAGTTTGTTAACCACTAAAACAGAGGAGAGGTCCACTCCGCACCAAGATTATTTTTTTCTGGACCATTTCAAATGGATTGACTCTATAGTTACTATTTTGAAATATATTACTTACAGGTGTTATTATAAAATATGTTATTTAAGAATTTTATTTATGTTTTTTTATAGTTTTTATGATGTGAATGTTTTCTTTTGTTTTTCTCTTAGTATTACAATTTCCTTTTTTTAACTACAATATTTATTGCAAAAGTTAAATGAATGTCATTAATTGGCTAAATTTTGTTTTAGAGGCTTTCTCGTCAATATTTTTTACGCGTTTTCTAATTCTATTTTTTAAAATTTGTGATGATTCACAATTTTTACAATTTTTTTTTTTTTTTTTTTTTTTTTTTTTTTTTACGGCACATCTACATCTAGGTCATTAGCGCCGACATCCAGGGTGTAGCGAGGAATTTCACCAGCGAGCCGTGGGATGATTAAATTCCTGCCGGAGGTTGGGAATCGAACCCACCATCTCCCGCAATTTTTACAATTGATTTTATAAACGTCAGTCATATTTTATATTCATTTTATTAATGGTTTCTTTAATGTTGGAACAATTTTGTCAGTGTATTGCCAAGCTATTTAGCATATACCCGTTACAATATGAAATAAACTGGTAAAAAAACAAAAACAAAAGAAAAACAAACGCCTTGATATGTGACCTACACTACGTACAATGGAAAAAGTGAAACTCCTTTATTGGGTCAGAAAAACACCGGTTTTAACTCAAATAACCCGGGTTAACAAATTGTATTACCCGATGGAATGAAATTTCCAAGAAAACGGAGATATTTGGCGCTAAAATCACCCAAACAGGACAGAAAGCGACAATATTGATTGAAGGCGGAAGGAAGTAACCAGTAGTTCCTGTAGTTACTGAGAAATGTTTTTTTTTTCAAATTCAAAAATGCCAACCTCCTTCTCATAATTGATCTTAAATTATAATGAAAAGCTCTTTTTCAAACTTCGAGAAAAAATATAGCCAACTTTCAAAACTACAAGTCTTCTTTTTCCAAACAAGATGCTATTATTCAAATTTGTGTCTGCATTTCTTGTCCAGGAATTTTATTTACATTTCGAATGGTCACCTTCCACGTTTACAACGGATGAAGTTAACAATTATTTATCTACAGAAAAAATGATTAAGAAGACGCAGTTTCTGCAAGTCAGATTTTTGTTCTGCGGTAGGGATTTCATTAGTATTTGAAAAAGGCAATGGTTAATAATGGGACATATTATTTTAATTGTTAGGGAACCTAATTACAGTAAACAAACATCTGAGGGACTAATATAGTGCGGTAGAAATGAAACCACGTACCGTGAAAACTGATATAGTGCTTTATTAAGGAAAGTTCTTGTTCAAGTATGGCGTTTTAACCTTTTTTTGATACTAGTGGTAAAACACTTTTTACCAGATTCAGGAGAACTGAAGCAATGATAATTGGCCATTTTAGAAAAAAAAACAACAATAAATATTTCTAAACAGCTTTGAAAACAGTTCTTCAAAGAATGCAGATTCGTTTTAGATATAGGCAAGTGGATGATGTAGAAATGATTACCTTAAGTTTTTCCACTTTGTTCCGAGAAAAATATGGGACTAGGAAGTTTTATGGTTAGGGATTTGTGGTTCGGCAAAATAAGAACAGTTCCCAAAAAGCGCTACAATAAGTTAATAGCTGAGTCAACAATTATTGACTCTCCGGGCGTAATAAGCCAACAAATATATACGCATTAAAGGAAAGCATTCCTTTACTTTTTGATGTTAAGCCCGGTATACTCTTGGCTATGATTGGCAGGCTTTTTCTATGCAAAAAATGTTTTCACTATATTTTTTTGCTTTTAGAAAAATCTTTTAGATGGGTACAATAAGCTAACATTGAAAACTAAATAAATAGAATGTGATATGACAAATAAATACCCACTTTATTAATTAATTTTGAAATAAAGTTATTTTCTTTCAGAAAATAGACTTTCCTTCTAGAAAAAAGTCCTACGAAGCGGATGATTGATTTTTTTTTATTTAAAAAAAAAAAAAAAAGAATGATATTTCATTGAAATATTAGCGACGGAAATTATCCTTGATTGCTTTCTCGTTAGAACAGAGATAATAATAAACTTTATTAGTCACCAGCCAGCCAAAGAAGTCAGAGAATCACTCAAGTGATTCGCTATGTGTAGAAAGTGCATGTGAGGTGTCAACATTTATCGCTTATTTAAATTTTGACGAAGACTAACACGTTTATTTTGTGGATAAAGGTGTTACTATTTTTTACTGCAACGTCTGTTACTTGTTGCTAGGACGTTCTAAAGCACTGGCCTCATTTCAAATGAATATGAGGGTGCTGGAGGAGGGTCTAGGTTTGACACTAGTGTCACGACAATATGTTAATTAAAACCCAATTTAAATAAATTATCAAGACATGAACTAACTAATCTTTCGTTACAATTATTTTTTGTTTTAACGGCTGATGTCGTTCGGGGCAGAGGTGAGACGCAGGGGTCGGCGGGAGCGGTCGGCTTGGCTAGGGTTCCGGACGAGTCCGGATCTGTGAAGGTTTGGTTGCCCTGGCACCAGCAAGCACACCCCCTATCATAGACCTGGCAGCCAGTCACCAAATGCGGGCCACTTAGGTAGAACTGGCAGGGGGGACCTTGACTAGGTCTACCTCCCGCTTGCCATCGGGTAGCGTTGTCTTTGCCAATGCTACCCACCATGAGACATATATGACCCACTAGTGGTTTAATTTTAGTAAAAAATTAAAGAAAAAAAAAACAAAAAACATTTTAGTAAAAATACAACCACATTAAATTTGTTTACGAACTGGCAAATTTGAGTTTTAAATTTATTTATTTCCACTTTATAAAGGAAAAAAAGGTCTAAAAGCTTTTATTAAATCTGGCTTAATAGAAAACATGAATAGTTGGGTTGGCTTTCCTCTGTGACAAAACATTATTATTACGAGATGTTAGGACGAAATATTTTGTTGATAAAAGAATCATTATACCTAAGTTTTTAAGGGTCTTAAATAAAATGTCAGGAGGGCTGTCACCCGCGTGCTTTGACACGCCTGCTTTTTAGAATTAAAAAAAAAAATACATTAGTATAACAGAAAAATATATGCCTAAAGGTTAGTTTCATACCAATCACTCTAAAGGAAATCACATTGTTGTGAAAGAGGTCAAAAGTGAAATGTGTTTAATATGTGAGAGTAAAAAATGTTCACTGATGGTGTGATGGTGTGGTATTTACCTGAAGGCGTCCTTGTGTCAGGCAATGTTATCCAAAGTGGGAAGACTATAGGAGCTACCAAAAGGTAGGTTATCCTCTTTCGGGCAGAGTCTGGCCAACCCATGTCTAATGGTTCAGGAACATCCTCTTCCACCTGATGTTCATTAAGTGTTCACAATTTTTATGTTAAAAATATACGTACTAATTTAAATTAAATTTGATAATGTTGGTTGCATTTTGAGTACGTTATGGCCCCCTTTATATTGTAATATGTTACACTATGGTAGGGGGGTTTGGACGAGGGTCCTTTTAAAACCAATAATCTTTTATAAATAATTGAAAACATTTAATAGCTAGAAGGCCAATAACGTTAAAAGCATACTTTTTACAAAATAGTATATTTTCCCAGCTGACTTTGAATTGTCGATTATAAATTTAATAAAATAGTTACAGCTTAAACAGCAGAATCTTCCTGTACTAGGGTGACGTCAGGGTGGATAAAAGCGAGTAAATACAACATGGCGCCTAGAAGACAGCTGATCGGCAATTGATCATCTGACTTATACCCGCCATAATGTATTCATTCAGCTTCGATCAATCTTATCGTGACTCTACTGGTATTAGGATCTCTTCTGGTTGAAGATGTCTGGTTGAATGTTAATGCGATTTGAATCCCAACCCCAGGATATTCATCAGGATGTAGAAAAGTAACAAATTTTAAGAAGAGTGTTAACGTTATTGATCTTCTCACTTTCATGTGTTTCTAATTAGAGATTAAAAGTGCATTCGTATTATTCATTGCATGTATATATATATATATATATATATATATATATATATATATAATATTTTATTTGAATACCCTTTTTTTAAGGCTACGATGTTTTGATCATTTTGGATTTGAAAAAGACTGGAAGGATCTTCTGTACCACCTGTTTATAGCTAAAACTTCATGCCGGAATGTTGGAATTAAAGTAAAATAGCATATTTTATTTGAGTATTTATTTTGAATGAACCCTCAATCAAAATCCCCACCATCATGTAACATTTTAATGCACCAATTTCAATTATTTCAACACCCTTAATATTTTTCAAATGAGAAACTGACTACGAATTAACTGAGCTCTGAAACACTTTTTGTCATTTTACAGTAAATTCTTCCACTTTAAAATGATACTATTACTGTGTAGGAGGAGTTTTAATGATTTATTTTCTGCAATTTAATATGATAAAAATAAATCAAACAATAAGAAATATTACCAGTGATTGTATACAAGAATATAAGTATAGAGGCTTGTATATAGAGGTGCAAGTAATTTGTGACCTACTTCATGAAAAAATGATGAATTACTAATCATGCAGTAAACATCATGGTTTTATCACAAAATACTTAAATAAATAACTACATTATTTATTTGTATTTTTATAAGGAAATCTACTTTTTAATGAAATGTCATATAAAACAATGAAGTATTTATAACGCAAATATAATAAAAAGAGAAACTTACTACTATAATGAAAAATAAGTAAACTTTTCAAAATAGAAACAACTAAGCTGGAAACATATGTACATATATAGTCAAACCATGTTTATTTCTATGAAGAAATACATTTTTTTTCTTTCAGAATGCAAGATCTGTAATGGAATGAGTTGAAAAATATTAATATTCAGCATTACAATTCGAAAGAATAAATATAAAAAGACATGAAAAATACTAATGTGTTTGAAGTTTTCATAATAAATGCCATTATGAAATATTGAATATACAAGTTACATGTATATATATATACTATATATATATTCTATTTACACAAGACTAATATAAATAAAACAACTTTGATATCATGCACAAATATACTTCATAACATGAAAATAGATCAAAGAAACATAGGTATAAAGTTAAATGCATAAAGGAAGGAAAAATTCTTGGCTCAGTTATCTTCTCTCTGAGTTTTAAAATAGAAGTTGCCTCTTGTATTTGATAAATTAAATATTATATAAATTAAAATTATGGTTTTTTATATACTTATAATGGACATATATATTTTTAATTACAATGAATAAAAAATAAGGTAAACATGTGATGATAAAAGGCTTTGTTAATAGGGGATTTCACGCACCAATTTATTTGTCTGTAGAGTCACAACTAATTCTATGATTTTTGTATAAATCAATGACTAGTGCAATATTCAGAATGAAAATGAGTAATCAATTTCCTAAGGCTATTCTACGCAGTTCCTTCTAACCCAATGGCCAAATATATCTATCATACTTCATTTTCAGAAGGCCAGTCACCAAAAGTTTTTCAATTAATACTGACTATGCGTACATGCATATGGTACCTATTTTGCTCGTGCAACAGGATTTGTGATCAAGGAAGCTGCTAGTGTGTGCTGTAATCTTAGTATCATAATTTTGTCTGTCTACTTATGATATAGAGTACCTAGAGGAATGGTGTAAGCTGAAATCATATTTCGGGTCTCCAATATAAAATGCTTCTCACAGCCAAACGGATGATCTAATAAAAAATGCCAGAAGAAACCACTTTATGCCTTTATTTTTATTTTCACTAACCGCTATTTTTTTCTAACTTAAACGTGACACGTGCCGTTAAAGCATTAAGAATTCATGGAGGACCTTCAAAATCCAACAATTCCTGCAATTTTAAAGTCTAGTATTCTAAGTAATTTTATTTTTCAGGCATCTCATAAATTGGAACATTGAGGCATAATACATAATTTTTATGTATTTGTGCAATACGAGTAGAGTGACATTGCAGCTGGCTTCTTCAGGTGCATGATGAATATTTGTCTGCAGCGAACGAAGAAGCAGCATGTATCGCAAGAAGAAGCCCCGCGGAAAATTTATGGTTTTGAATCCCACACCTCTGGTGGCATATGCTGAGAAATGAAATGAGATAAATCAACACACCAACATGTGTCATCTATATATATTTATATAATTCAAACTATACTGATTCTTTAGATGTAGTAATTATATCTAAATATATGATTGAACATTGAAACATTGAATTCAACAACAGTAATTAAAATAAAGTATATAAATATATATTCATGAACGGTTTACATAAAAATAAAATTAATCAAATTCTATATTATAATTATGAAGTAATTATTATTGGAGAACGATAAAACACATAAACATTGTCACGAAAGATATTGAATGCTACTTTTGAAGTTATAATACCTGAAATGTGAGAAAAGGTTTCTATCATAAATTAATAAATATTATTAAACTTGTAAATAACATTTTATTTTATTTAATTTTGGGGAAATCATTTCCGAAACTAATATATTGTATACAAAATATTACGCCTGCATGCTTGAGAATATCTTTAGTAGAAATAAAAAAAAAAAAAAAAATTATGAGGTGCTCGGAAAATAAGAATGACTTCGGGAAAACCTAAATTGTAATAAATACTTCAATTTTGAAATTATAAATTTGGGGTTTGTGGCTATAAGATGTATTATTATTAGTAGTAAACAGCAATAGTTGTTGATAAAAGTAGAAAGTAGACCTACAACATGTGTTGTAGAATGTTTTGGGCCAATTTTTATTGGGCACAATTTTATTTTGATGAAATCAAAATACATTTGTTTTAAATTGAATAATGTAAAAAAGGCCCACCGACAAAATCTTTTGGAAATCATTACAGTAGGAATGAGGATTTCCCTAATTCTTAATGAAAATACAACCTGGACGAATATAAAATGGGCTCTGTAGCAGAATGCATTATTTTCCCAGCAATACAAATAGACACTTTTCCAGCTAAGATCATGCACAAAATCCAATACAAATCTGTCAGATGGCACTGATGTTCACTACAGTATGACTATTTTCTTGTATTTTAAAATGAAACATACCAAATAATTCAAGAGTCATTAGTGAAATAGTTTATAATGCGTATTAGAAAATACAGTGGAAACTTGATATATTTTTCTGATAAACAAAATTATGTTAGTTAAGCATTTTAAGTTAGATTTTTCCTTTTTGAAACTCAATTTTTTTCCTTTTTGGCGTAAATTTTTTTTCCTTCCAAAGTTTTTTATTTGCGTTCAAAAAGCATAGGGACTAATCAATATTTTTAAAAAAAATGAGATCCAGCTGTGCGGCACTATCAGAAAAGAAACTGAATGAAATATTTCTGGAGAGTGAAGAAAAAAATGAACCCTCATATAGCGTGCTGCCGTGAAAATGTTATTTCAGAAGTTTATTTTTTTGCACGTAATTCTCAAAACTGCCGAGACAATACAGCATTATCGTGGTGATTTCACCTTAGTAATTTTCTAATTTTAAGCGACATAAAAATAGATATTTCGTATATTTTACAGTTACAAGTACTTATAGGATGAATGTAATAGAATCTCTGTTTCTGATAAATATTGCAATCACGGTATGAAGTCCTTTAAAACTCAAGTGGTTAAATTTTAAAATTATATACATACACACACATTTATATATATACATATAGGTATATATATATATATATATATATATATACCTATAATAAAGTAGTATAAAAAAAGGGAAGACTGCTTTAATGACCCCATGCCTACTAGGATAAAAAAGAATTTATATATATATATATATATATGTATATATATACATATATATATATATATGTATATATATACATATATATATATATATATATATATATATAAATTCTTTTTTATCCTAGTAGGCATGGGGTCATTAAAGCAGTCTTCCCTTTTTTTATACTACTTTATTTATTGGGCCCGACATGTTTCGTGCGTCTTTTCTTCGCACCTCTTCAGGGGCACTTCTTGCAAGGAAGTCCTCTCGTTCCCAAGTACTCCCTCTGGAGTCCGGCTTATTACTATATATATATATATATATATATATATATATATATATATATATATATATATATACCTACTTTCTGCCTATGACAATCCCCGTAACAAGAACTACCTGTGTACCAATTTACGTCAAAATCGGTTAAACGGTGTGGATTTGTATATATCTCGTAAAGCAGCCGACAGAGGCTAGCCCCACAGCCTGCGAGTAGTTAGCTCTTATCAAAGAAAGGCCAGCGCTCCTTAGTTAGACAGTGACTGTTGAAATAAACTGAATTACATCATTATATAATGATGTAAAGTCATCAATAAGTTTGAGTTATTCTAATTATCAAAAACATCAACAAATACATTTTTAGACATTATTCAAAATGGCCTTCAGAATCTGAATCAGTGTAGCCAATTTTTCTTCAACAAAATTTTTGACCTTTTGACCAAATTTTGAAATTTGCCTATTTTGACCTAGCCTAGGAGATTCCCCCTTATTAAGACCTACGTGTGTGCCAAGTTTTGTCAAAATCGGTCAAACGGTGTGGATTTGTATAAGGAACAAAGAGACAAACAGATAAACAGACTGAACACAAACAGACGGACAGGTGATATATATGTATATATATATGAAATTCAGAAAGAAAAATATAATAGTAAAAGAAGAACAAAGTTATTTGCTGGTTATATTTGAATAACGGCTCTGGGATATTCCCTATGAGGAAGGAAGAAAAAAACTAAAAGAAATGAACACTAGTAAATAAAACTCATGAGCTGAAAAATAAAACGTGCATTCAATATTGTTGAATGCACGTACTTGTTGTCAGTAGTTTGACTAAATTTTCATTGACAGAACTATTACGTGAACGAGACATTAAAAGTCATGCAAATAAGTAATGGGTTCCATTAGAACCAAGGGGATCCAGCCGCCTGGGCGTGTCTTCCGTGTGCCTGTCTTCACGTCATCGCATTAGGGACGATCCGAGTATGGATCGCAGGATGTCGTGCCACAACACTGTAAACTCCAGTTAAGTCACTGACATAGAAGAGGAGAAAGACGGAATTAAAAAAATGAAACTGAGTAAAGTACACGAGATTGGAAAGTTAGACGGAGCTTTCATAAAGCTGAAGTCCTTGAAGACAGTTAGATATTAAGGTAAAGACTTACTTCTGAAGGCGTGCTTCACATGAGAGAACTTCTCTTTCACCCTGATGTTTACAAGAAGCCTCAAGTTGAGAGCTTGTTTATTTCTTGAGCTCTTGAAAGGCCCAAAACTTGAAATGTCCTTAAAGAAGAAATGCCCTGCTTTCAAAAAGTTATTTCTTTAAAATACAGCATTGTGACTGTTTCAATTCACCAAACAAGCCCACGATTCTAAGAAAACTTTTACCTCATTCCTTTTCTGGCTCAATTATTTTTCTGAGTTATATTTTCTTTGCTGGTTGAGGATTAAGTGTAACATAATATGGGCACAATGTCTTACTAAAAACCGGGAAATTCTGAAATTGGACAAGAAAAACTACTAACAATTAAGTTTACCTCTTTAATTAAGTTCCAATGAATCATTATTGCCAAGTCGACTTACCGGTGACGGTTTTATAATAAAAATATTAATGTTTTAGGTTTCTGGTCAAGCTCAAGGATTTCTTTTTCATTTAATATTTGCTCTTAGAACACAGAAACAAAGCTCTAGGCGCATTTTTTAATACAATTTAAACATTAGTTATTTATAACAGTGATTATTATTATACAAATTGTCTGAGAAATTGAAATAGAAAACGCGTTAAATCTTCTCAAATTCAATTTAAAAACAAATAGTCCAACTCGCAGGAACTGAGTCACCTTAGCGCGGTTCCGTTCATATCTCTAGTGCTATTAGTAAAGGAATAGTGGCAGTTATTGGTTGCGTTTGATCTTTCGTGAAAAATACAAAATAAAATTTCGAAGAGAAAATAGATTTAAGGCGCCACAATAGGAAACTGACAGTATCATGATGACTTTCCTCACCTCCTCAAAGTTCGCTTTTCATGCCTGTTAATGAAATGTTTTATTTCTAGTGTTTCCTTAACTCCAAACGGACCCAAAATTTACCTATCACAGATTAGATGAATATCAAACGTCTGGAACAAGTTCCAACTGAATCAATTGTTTGTGAATACCCAAACTAAATGTTAGTTTGAAAAAGTAGAAAAATGTTTATCAAAAACGGTTACATATATCGCTTTAAAAATGATTTCATTCGTTTACACACGTTAAGAAACCTATAAAACGAGTACCTGCAAGCATATGAACTTGAAAATGTAAGCGTTACGATTTTTTTTGCACGAATTTCGCTCCAAAATGTATCTTCCGTTGGACAGATTCAGCTGGTTAACAAACTTGACCTTTTAAATTAAATGAAAGATTTTTGTACCAAATTTCATCAAAGCAGGACCATTTGTCTGGCAGCTAGAGAGTGAACAGACAAAAATATATACCTATATATATATATATATATATATATATATATATATATATACAAATTTGAACCACCCATATTTTCGTGATCTATGGGGTCTGAACCGAGAAAGTTTCTAGTCGGCACTTCCGGATTGCGTCGTAAGGTCAACCTCATAAGCGGGTTTCCTCCCTATGGAAGGAGGGATGAACCGTGTTAAAACAGGAAATTTGTCTCAAGGACACATAATTTAATTGCTTTCCCGCGCGAAGGTTAATTTTTAATATTTCCGTCTATTAAAATTTATCAACGAAATTATTAGTGTTAAGGTATTTTTTTAATTGAAAAAACCTCACAGGAAGCATGACATTACACGTTAAAAGGCATAATTAACGCATCCAATTGGATTGACGTTCTAAGCGGCTTTCCTCCCAATTGGTGCTAAACCGTTCTGTAAATGAAAGTGTTAATTTAACGGGACTTCAAGAACGTTCTTTTCTAATTACTTCCAAAAGAGAAATTTAATAATCCAAAGAGTTCCAAATTTAGTCCCAACATTTTAATAAATCCCACCAAAATATAAACTTTTTTTTTAATATTATTATTTTTTTATATTAAGAGTTAGTATACAAATATTCATTTCAATTAACTTAATATTACTTTAATTTATTTTCTTCTGTCATTTTGACTGGTCGTGCAATTTCAATTCAAAATTCCTACTACATATAACATTTGCTTTCCTAAATGATGTTATGACTTTTGTAGCTATAAAAGAGAATACATTTAATGAACTTAATGTTACTTTATATATATTTGTTAAGTAGTAGTGTTAAATATCTCGAAAACGGTTAGAAATTCGTGGTAAGTGGAAGGTGACTGACAATTCGGAAGCTCTTTGGGTCTGTTTGGCTTGTGTTGTTATTCAGTAGTAAATCTCAAATTTGGTAGTTACTGCAAGGTTGTGATTCTTATGAACAGCTTTTTCTTTTTTCTTTTTTTCTTTTTTTTTTTTTATAACTTTCTTATTTAGTTATATCACTTTAAGGGTTTTGTGTTGAATGAAAACTCAGACGTTTTTGTTTTTATTAGTTATACATAATATAAAATACGTTTCTACATTTTTGAATTACCACTTCTAATATTTCCAAAAAAAAGAGAACTATAATGATGGACAAAAATGGCGTTTTTTGGATCCAGCACACCAAAAAACATAAAATTCAGCTTAAAGATTCTATGCAGCTGATGAACAAAATTTTCTTGCCGACAGGTCCAATAGGATCCTCTAATTCAGGACGACCCAACCAGGGGGGCACGCCCCCCTTGGGGGGCATTGAGAAATGTCAGAGGGGGCTAAATTGTTTCGTATACTTATTCCATTTTTATCAACTTATTTATGCGAGACAGGTTTTTCAGCTCTAGTTATAATAAAAACGAAACAGCGCAATCGTCTTGCCGTCAATAGCGATTTAATCATTGCTCTAGCAAAGACAGAACCCAGAATCGACCAACTGTAACAGAGTATGCAAGCTCTCAATTGTACGTTATCTGTATTTGAAATTTAAATAAAAAAGATAGTTGATAAAAAAATGTCTGTTTCTTATTTCTGTTGTGAAACTTAAGGAGGGCATGAAAATATTATTTTTAATAATTCTTAGTTAATAATAAGGGACGTTAAAATTTAAATATGTATATACATAAATATAACAATTCGTTTATAATCCGGTCACATTTAGGCGTGTTTTAATGTAATTTGTCTCATTAACACACGATCACTCTATGAAATTTATAATGCAAATAAAATGACACATAAATATCACGAAATGGAATATTTTTTCAGAGGTGGTCCAATTTAGCGTGATTTACTACCAAGTGTTAGGCGAGCCAAAAACGTTGCTCTGGATGCTTCATGTGCCATATATCTCGTGTTGAAATCAATGGGCTTCAACGGCTACGGTCGTAGCTTCCACAGTGCTCTTTGTCATCGTAATGCTGTCGGCATTGGTTTTTGGATTTATCGAATCATCGCTGAAAAAGATTAAAAACTTGGGAAGGAGTATACTTCTATATTCATTATGAGCTTGAAAAAAATAACAAAAAATAATAATACATGGAATCGCTTAGTAATACAAAGGTTTAGCTAGTTATACCTACATATTTATGGTGGCATTTCAAGACCATAGAAAGATTAAAATAATTAAATGAGATTTGCGGTTATCTAATTTATGGCGGATCATTAGGTTATAAGGGTCCATCGAGGGTTCCTTAAAACAAATACAAATAAGGGATGAACTTTAATACTGCCAACATGCATGCACAATTCTGTTTTGAGTTTTAAGTATTACTTTAGAATTAGAGTTAGGAACGGGTGCCCGGAGAAAACCCGGAAAGAACCCGGAAGAAGTATTACTTCGCTAGATTTTAGTAATATATAAACAATATATGAGTGACCTTTTTGTAGGATGCTTTTAAAAGATTCAATGTTAAGTTGCAATAAGAAGGAAAGTGACACTTTCTCTCTTGAAACCTCTTTTTCGTCAAACTAAGTCTTTCAGTAAAAATCAATACCTCCCAAATAACTATAAAATTAGTACAGTGTGGTGAAATTGGTACACGCCTGTAGTGCTAGGATATTTTCATTTAACTTATACCAAAGGGTTTGAAGTTTGCCCAAAGAGTGCAAATAGAGTGCAAATATATCTCTATGTTTTTGGTTGTTCGTTCACAGACAAATGTATAAGCGTATAAGCGAGGTTTGTACCATTTTCACCAAACTGTACCAATGTGATCCAATTTTATGGTAGTGTTTTCTCTCTTTTTAATGCATGTGCTATTAGTGCCGGAATATTTATAGGTTTGTATCCTCACTAATGATACATTGTAGAAACAGGCATTTTTTTCAGCGAGCTTACAGATAAACGAACTTAATCTGCTGCAGGCGGGACTCGAACCCATATTTCCAGCCGGAGAACCCAAAGAGTTAGCCTCTGGACAATTTGGAGACCCTTTTATCACTGTTTTTATTTGATTATTATTATTTTTTTTTTTTTTTTAACGATTCAACAACAATTCGGATATTAACGCCGTTGTCACCCTTTTATAATGCCAACGGAACGTGGACGGTCGTCCATTATGGTACTGGCCACGACCGACGTTGCTTAACCTCGGTGATTAACGGGAATTGGTGCATTCAACGTGGCTATGGACGTGCGCTTTATCACTGCAATTTAACATTTTGTCTCTTTATACATTTTTAGTAAAATTCCATAAAGTGGCTGTCTTTAGAGGTTATAACGGCAAATTTATGCAATATTTTGACTCAACAATAGAGGGCGTATTGGTAATCATCGATGCGTTACCCTAATTATTGGTTACTTATAGGGAGATTTTGATTTCAAAACCGTACGTATCTATTTTCAGGAGTGATAGTGAAAATTCCATTTTGACAACAATTGATGTACGAATAAATTTCATTACTATTTTCTAAAGCTTGGAAGATATTTACAATGACCCATATAATTTACACCACATAATTTTCACTATAGCTAGTGATAAAAATTTGCAAGTAGGGTATCCTTTAATGGTTCAATTTTGAAGGTCTGATAACTTTGCTTATGCAAAGTGAGGTGAAGTTTCACACGCTATCCCTCACTGCGCACACAAACCTTTTCTTCCCCAAAGTAAAAGTTAACAGTTCGATCTTTAAACTACCGAAGAGTGTTTATATGCTTAAAACAGTATCCTGAGGATAAAAGTGGCCTGCCTTTTGCAATAATAATTTTTAAAGGGTTAATGTATCATTATTTGAGCGATTAATCTCTAAAGATATTTCATTTTATTTTATTGTTATCCATGCCCAGGAAGCCCGTTCAGGCGAAGGGAGGAAGAAAATGGCGTTGCTTAAGCCTCCAAGCTATTTGCCAGCCCTTCCCCACCTTTTCAATTACAGGTAGCTCCAGTGGATTGGGCCAGGGTGAGTTGTACTTGATAGACTAATTATACAGTCTTTAGAAAGGGGTAGGTTTACCCCTACAGGTTAGAGGGGATACTGTCTCCACAACGTATGCACAGATGAACAGCTTTTCTACAAGGCATTACTGGGTAGGCCAGTTGTACATTGAGCGGAAAGGGGGAAGTCATTACACTTTTTTCCAGAAATGGCGCGAAAAATATCGGATACAACTAGTTAGGAGGACGATTATTTTATATGTTAAAAAATAACTGTTAAAAAAAATGTATTTAAAAGTTTTAATAGTAAAAGTTATTTAGGCACTTCCAAAATTAGTTACATGAAAATATAAGTTAAAGTAATACTTTTATTTTTTTCAGTGTGAAATAAAAGTATTTCAATCAATAATAATAAAAATTGAATAAGATAAAAATATTGAGATAATAATATTGGGTTGAATATGATAAAAATAAGTGAAATATTCTTTCTTTAAATATGTTTTTGTTTATTTACTGAAATTTATTTGTTGATACAAAACAAAGAATAAACATTAGTAGCTTTCATTTATTCCTTTAAACTTTTTCACAACTTTAAACATTATTAAGTATTTTAATAACAATTACTTTAAAACTTTTATTTTTAAAGTTGAAAAATAACAGTTAAAAAAACTTTAAAAAGTTTAAACCCAACCAGTTATTTTATAACTTTTCCGTTTTCAAAATGAAAATAAAAGTAAAAGTTTATTTTTTTTTTATTTATTTATTTTATTTTACGAGCTTCGCAACGACGGCGACTTGCTCTTTTTTTTAAGATACAGTAAAAAAATACAAATTAATGTATTCACAATTAACAGTAACTTATAGTACTAAATACAAAAAAAAAAAAAAGTTTAAGGAGAGCATAAGACAAAAGTTAGTAGGTTTGTGTTAAGAATTAATTGCTAAACATTATTTAGAGCCTTGCTATTTGAACTATAGTTAATGTATTTACATAACTTATCACTAAAACTAACTGCCATTATTTAACTATTTATTAGGTCATGGAGGATGCTACATGTTGTGGTTTTCCATTAATGGCCAAGTAAAATTGAGTAATAATTACATAATAGGGAGAGAAAAAAATAAATAAAATAAAAATAAATAAAAATTATCTTAAAATATCTTTCGTTTCCTCAGATTCTGTGGTAAATGTTTATGTCTTTTAAATATTGAAGTATAGAGTTCATGTATGGACTACCCTCTGTAAGAAGTTCTTGTAGGTCGGGTGGAATGTTCAGTTTGTCGCGTCTTTAAATTCAGTTAAATCAAATTAATTCAGTTTAATTGTCAGTGTTGTGTTACAAACTCTGCATATTGGTTTGTCTTTTTTCTCCATGAGGTAATTATGTGTGAGCAACGAGTGTCCATGCGAAGTCTGGTCAGTACTACTTGGTCTCTTCTTGTCAAGGTATGTTGTTCGTTACTCCATGCTTTTACTGTGTTCTTAATTTGTGATAATTTGCTGTTTGTTTGTAGCCAGTGTTGCAACCAGTCGTTTAATGTATGTGTGCGTAATGTGTGAACTAAATCATCTAACGTTATGTTTTCAATGTCTAGGATCTGTTTATTTGTTGCGTCTTTTGCATGTTTGTCTACTGATGTACTTAGTCCGATATCCTCGTGTCCGGGTAGCCATAATAGTGTAAGTGTGTGATTCCTGAGTCTGTGTAATTGTTCGTATATCTGTTTGATTATTAGGTGGTTAGTATAAATATTATCGAGGGAGCGTAAAGAACTGAGTGAGTCTGTACATAGGAGTATGTTTGTGTTTTCAGTGTTATGTAGTTTTGTAAGGGCTAAGTGTATGGCGTGTAATTCGGCTGTGTAGATACTTGTGTTGTCATGTAATTTGATTGAATGTGTTTGGTTTTCGTTAATGGCTGCTGCTGCAGTTCCAGATGGTGTTTTCGATCCGTCTGTGTAGATGTGAATATGGTTACGTTTGTCTGCCAAAAGTGAGGTAAATATGGTTTTATAAATTTTGTTGGATAGTGGATGATTTTTTTAAAATTGTGCTAGTGTTAAGTCAATCTTGTAGTTCTTTACACTCCAAGGAGGGAATGTTAATGGTGTGTTTGTGTATGTGGGTGTGTGTAGTGTATCTCTATCAGTATGATGATGCGTGTATCTTATGAGTAGTGGCTTCTGTTTTGGATTTTTTTGTATGTATTAGTTTATCATGGAACTGTCCATATAGTATTTTGTACAGGCTGTATTTAAGGTTTTTGATTTTAAGAGAAACTTTATACCTAAGTACCTCCGTCTATACTCCAGTGGAGGTTCTCCAGCTTCTACACAAATGCTATCAGCGGGACTAGATCTAAAGGCCCCAGTCGCTATTCTCAGTCCTGTATGATGTATTGTGTTGAGTAGCTTTAAAGTGCTTGGGCTGGCAGATGAATATACTATACAGCCGTAATCCAGCAGAGATCTGGTATAGGCTCGGTAGAATGTTAGCATTAATGATCTGTCAGCTCCCCACTTTGTGTTACTTAGAATCCTCAGCAAATTCAAGCTTTTCTTGCATTTGATAAGGAGTTCTTTTAGATGGGGGACCCATGTTAGTCGTCGGTCAAGCGTGAGTCCCAGAAATGTTAAGGTGTCTGTCATGTTAATAGTCTTGTTATTTAAACGTAGTAAGACGGTTTCTCTTAGTCTCTTTCTGGAGAAAATGATATAGGACGATTTGTCCGGAGAAAATTTGAAACCAGTATTAGAGCACCAGTTTTCGAGGTTGGTAATTGTGTTTTGTATGTAAGTTTGTGCAGTATTCAGTTTCTTGTATGGGATGTAAAGGAGAAGGTCATCACCATACATACAGTAAGAAACTTCCCTGGGGATACATTTTATGAATTCACAGCAATTTTGAACAACGTTGTGCTCAGTACACCTCCCTGAGGCACTCCATTTTCTTGTGGGAACATGTCAGATAAATATGTACCTATCTTCACCCTGAATGTTCGCTGAGTTAGATACCTGTCCAAGAACATGATGATATTTCCCTGAACACCCCACTCGTTTGACTGGGAGAATATAAGTCGTCTCCATACTGTATCATATGCCTTTTCTAGGTCAAGGGATACAGCTAAGACAGACTTTTTTTCAAGAAAAGAATTAAGGATTACGGCTTCCATTGTGGCCAAGTGGTGCATAGTGGAATGTTCTGTTCGAAAGCCGCATTGGTTAGGGGATAAATGGTTTCCATTCTCTAGGAACCACAACAATCTTTTATTAATTATTTTTTCTGCCACCTTACAGACCGTGCTTGTTAAAGAAATCGGTCGATAAGAAGATGGAGAATTTTTGTCTTTACCGGGCTTGAGTATTGGGACTATAACTGCTTCATTCCAGGAGTGAGGATAGGTACCATTCTTGTAAACCTTATTGAGTAGGTCAAGAAGAAGCAAGAGACCGCACTCTGGTAGATTTTGTAGCATATCATACGTTATCTTATCAAAGCCAGGAGATGTTTTGCCGGCTGATGATAGTGCTAATTTTAGTTCGTTTAGTGTAAAGGGGTCATTTAGCGTATGTTTAAAGTTTGGTAATAGTGGAATATTAGTAATTTCTGTTTGTCTTTTGTGCTCTAGAAATTGTTGTGTGTAGTTGTCACTACTAGAAATTTTACTGAAGTGATTTCCTAGTAAGTTAGATATGGAGTATGGTTCTGTTATAGTGTTGTCATGAAGTTTTAGTCCAGTAATTGGGGCGCGATACTTTTTATGTTTGATCTTGTTAATTTGATTCCAAACCTCTTTCATTGAAGAATGGCAGTTTATACTCGATACAAAATCTTTCCAACAATTTCTCTTGCTATTCTTAATGACCCACTGTGCCTTAGCTTTCAATTTTTTGTAATTAATAAGGTTTACATCTGTTGGGTTCCTACGAAATAAATTAAGTGCTCTCTTCCTTTCAGTCACAGCCGCTTTACATTCACTATTCCACCAAGGGACGGGTATAGTCTTGTGAGAGAAACATGTCTTTGGAATACTAATATCAGCTGCTTCAATTAGTGTGTGTGTGAATTCGTCAAAGTTGCGTATGCACTGAGTGCTAAGTTTGTCTGTTATATATTTTTTGTATAAGTCCCAGTTTGCTTTGTTTGTATTGTACCTGCTCTCTGATGGAAAGACGGGTATTGGTGTGTTCGGTTTTATGTGTATAGGAAAGTGATCGCTTCCATGAGAATCAGAATCAACTTCCCATGAAAAGCGAGAGTGTATGTCCGGTGTACAAAGGGAGACATCAATGTTAGTCATTGTTCCAGTTCGTGTGCATAAATGTGTTGGAGATTGACCGTTAAGTGCTATTAAATCAAATTGTTCAAATTTGTTTTGTAGTTGTTGTCCTTTACTTGAGGTGGTCGTCGAGTTCCAATAGGACTTTAGGCATTTACGTCACTTAACAAGAGAACGGGAGTCGGTAATTGTGTCAGTAATTCGTGTATTTCATGTATGTCTATTGGTTCACTAGGTGGAAAATAAATGGAGCATACTGTAACTCTGAAAGGGAGATGAACAGAGACTGCTACTGCTTGGAGTGTTGTTCTCAGCTGGATAGGATTGCTATGCACGATATCACTAACGAGTATAGCAACACCTCCACAAGCTCTACCACCCAAGGAGTAGTCTCTTCTATAAGTAGAATAGCTATGTATACTGAATTGCGTACCCTGTGTTAAGTGAGTTTCTTGAATAGCGACGACTTGGGGCTGTCTCTCCTTTAACAAACATTTTAGGTTTTCAAAATGCCTATGAATGCCATTAATGTTCCATTGGAGTATAGACATAGGACAATGGGCAGATATATGTAAGTGATGACAGTTAGCTGATAACAAATTGAAACTTGTTTAGCGATTCTTGGTCTTTAAGAATTCCTGGCGACGGGTAAGTATTCCTTTTCCTCTTCCTTTCTTCTTGGTGTTGGTGTGTAGGTCAATATCACTTTCTGTCTCCGTCTCTTCCTCTGAGTTAGGGCTGGTGGGCGCGATCCTCTTCTCATCGGTACCTTTATTTTTCTTTGCAACTTTTAATGGCTTCTTTTCTTTAGCCTCTTCTTGCAAATTGTGATTTGGCTCTTTGATTATTTGGGGTGATGCCACTTTGACAACATCTAAATTACTGTTTTTTGGCGTTGAAAACTTTCCTAGGATCGTGTTCTCCAGTAGTTTCATTTTTTGCCCCATATCTTCTATGACATTTAGAAGTTTTCTGAGCAAGTCAGTTTCGAGTGGCTTACTGGAGGCTTTTGTTGCATAGGATGTGTTATTTTCTTTATTCAAACACTTCTTCGCTTCGAGGTATCCTATTTTTTGTGTTGTCATAATTTTTTTAATTTGGAACTCATTTGAGTAAACGGCACAAGTTTTAATAGATGTAATGTGCTCTTCTCCACACAGGCAACACTTTATAGCATTGCAAGGGCCTTCGTGCAATGGTTCCGTGCATTTTCTGCAAACTGGGTCTTTCTTGCATATTGACCTATGGTGGCCGAGCATTCCACAATTGAAACAGATTAGCGGCTGCGGAATATAAGGTCTCAATGTGACTGCCATATATCCAATGAAAACCCGCGCAGGTAGCTCTGGGGTATCAAAAGTTGCTAGAAATAAAGAGCTGGCTGGGTCTTTTCCTATTCTCTTGATGTGAGACACTTGATCTCTTAACTCTTCTATAATTTCATTGTCGGGAAGGTCTTTAATTTCACGTGAATAAAAAATCCCTCTAGATTCATTTAGAGTTTTATGAGGCTCTACGGTTATAGGGGATCTATTAAATTCTTTCTCTTTTAGTATCTTGGATGCTACGGTCTGATTAGGGCAGTCAAGGAAAAGAAATCCGTTTTTTTTCAGTTTTTTAACAACAATATTTTTGGAAAAAGAGCTTACCCATCTATTAATTTGGAAGGGGTTTATATTATTGAAACTATTACCTGCTTCTTTAATGCGAACTATCAAATAGCGAGGTACGGAAGGAGTGTCCTCACTATTTTTGCTGGGCTCATAATGGGATGTTGAACTCGATTTCATCTCTTCAATGATTTTTTTTCTGTTCTCTGCCATTTTGGAGGTGATTCTACAAAGAATGTTTAAACAATTTAGGTAGCATTACTATTTGGTTAATTTTCTATGTTTTCCGAATAGCGGCACCGACACAAAGGGACTACTTGGACCGTGTTGTAAAGTTTTACAGCACTACCTGTAAGTCTGAAAGGCGTTCAGAACAAAAATGTCTTGCAGGCGTCGGTAAACAAACACTCACTAAGCCTCTACCGGGTAGCAATAACCGCCAACAGGTAGAGGCCACACAAAGCACTAGCCTAGCACAGATCCCGGGGCACTCAAGAGGCACAACCTTACTCCACCGTGTCTGGACTCGAACTGAGTAAAAGGATCGATAAAGTGGATCGATAAAGATTCGAAGAAATTTTTCAAAAATTTCGTCATGAGTGCAACCTCAATAGCTACTTTCCTTCGGAGGAAAGTGCTAAAAGTAAAAGTTTAATAAATACTTTTAGCACTTTCCTCCGAAGGAAAGTAGCTATTGAGGTTCTGCACTCATGACGAAATTTTTGAAAAATTTCTTCGAATCTTTATCGATCCTACCTAGTAGACACCGAAAATGACCCCAGTTAAAATTTATATATATATATATATATATATATATATATATATATATATATATGTGTGTGTGTGTGTGTGTCCGTTAACACGATACAGGCCAGAGTTTTTGATTTTTCGCCACGAAACTTGGTATGTAGTATTCCCCCATCAAACGATTGAACGAGTTCGTTAACCAACAAAATCGGTCCATCCGGAGGGGGGGGGGTGTTACTCCGGAGCCAAAGTAGTTATTTGTCAATACCAGCCATAATCTTTGTTATATTTCAACGAAACTCGGTATTTGTAGTGGTCAACCAAAGAGAAAAATTTGTTGTAAAAATAAACTAAATCGGTTGAATAGAAGGGGGGGGTTTACTCCGGACAGAAATTACTAATTTCCTTATACCGGTCGTAATTTCTGTTATATTGTTACGAAACTCTGTATACGTCCTGGCTATCTAATAAGAAAGAAGTGCCGTGAAAATGAACTAAATCGGTCTATTGGAAGGGGGGGGGGTGTTACTTTGTACTATGTTTGAATTGAATTCTCCCGCCAAACGGAGGTTCGCGAAACTCATCAAGATCAATAGATGAAGCTTTGTGTATTTATTACGTAGTGTATTACCACGCATACACAAAACTGTGGAAGGAAATTAATTAGAAAATTAATAATTGAAACAGCTGCTCATAAAAGCAAAAGAGCAGAACAATTTATGTTTTTATTTTATTTATCTATTTTAAAATAAAAATTAGCAATTATTTTCGAACTCTGGTATTGCAGATTTAGAATAAATGTATGAAGCCAGACAACCAGCCAGAATGTAATACAAGAACGATATTTCATCATGAACTACCAAACTATAATGCATCAAAGTGAACTCTCACGGCCTGAAATTACTAATTAAAATGGAGACAGCAATTAAAATGGATTGTCTATTATTATCACTGTGGCAGTAAGCGAGCCTGAATAGTAAGCAATAAATGAAAAGAATTTGCAAGAGCATATAGACTTCAAGAGAGGGTGGAGAGCAGGTCAGGGTCACAGAAAATTAATGGGAAGTTTAATTAACAAAAACTCTAAGAGAACAATTTCTGTAATTAAGCCACACTTTCCTCGTGCTTTTTCATTTTCATTGAAAAAAAGACAGCGGAGAGGATCACTCATTTTTCGGAATTGTACGGTCTTAGCGTTTTCATAAAGAAATAAGGAAAAGCTATTTGATATTTTTTGTCGTCTATTGGATTTAGCCAGAATGTTTTCCTTTATTCTATTTTTTTTCTCAGCAATAGTAGCCCTATGGTAGAGCCGTTTATTTGTTAAAAGATGACCCACATATTTTGATACACTGCACACATTTCTTTAGATTATTAAATAGAATATACATTGTAAATAATTAATATAAATAAATTAATTATAAAAATAAACTTGAATAGTGTATAAGAAATTATGGTGATACTATACTTTAATGTGAAATTGTAAATTATGAAAAATATATATAGTCATTGTTTTTATTATTTACTCTGTCAAAGTTTTGTTTATCGGCCTGATAAGGCTTGAAATTCAAGCCATATTGCTGCTAATAACGCATATATATTTATATAAACATATAGGCTTAATTACTGTTATGACCGAAGGCCGACATCTTAACCTAGACATTTCCAACAGTCAACAATATCTTCTCAATAGTCCTTTATGGAAATGATACTTATAGATAACCTGGTGGTAAAGAACTCGAAGGACATAGAAGTAAAAGAAACGAAAAATGGTTCTTTTCATCGATGAGCGCTTTAGACCATGAGGGAGTAAAGGGAATTTCTGATTACCGAAGAAAAAAATATATTTTTAAATGACTGTCTTGTGTAAATTCTCCTAATTATGGTAAAAGGCCTAATTTCAGGACCACTGGGGACCTCAAAGCACCTAATTAGTGAAGACAAGCTTTACTGTGGTAATGAAATTTACAAAAATTATCCTATTTATGATAATAGGATAGTATTCACGGACACAACGCCCGTTTTAACAAGCGAAGAAAAATCAATGAGATACCTGTTCTTACAACTCCATTACTATACTGTTATTTTTGTACAAGCAGGCTTTATTTGATTTAAAAACTAAACAGAACAAGCCATGCTTATATCACTTATAACAAAAAAACTGGGCTTTCCCCCTGGTTTAGTGGGCCTTAGATTCTCTTGCGGGAGATGGTGCATTCGAATCCCACAGGCGCGCCAAAATTCCTGCCACGGCGCACAGTGGTCAAAAATAGCCAAAAATCGCTCAAAACTTTATTTTTTGAAGTATTTTCTCCGAACCCATTCGCCTTAAATATATGTTAAATACCTCGCGAGAGTGACTTTTCTTGAGTTTTAGGCCCCCACCTTTGATTGCAGGACGGTGCTTAATCATTGAAGTACTAGAAACGAAGAAAATTTCCCAAATCCTCATGTACCAAGATCGTTCCTTCAAATTAACTTTTTCAGACCGATAAGGTTGACCCATGTTTTTCTTGTTTTAATAGGATGTTCGAAGGGCAAAAAAAAATTTTTGTGTTTTTAGAAACGCCTTCATGGACGGGGATACTGAAAAAGTAAAAAGATTACACGTATCAAATTTCGTTTTGTCATATAGCTCTGCGTCCCTCTAATTTCGGGCTTAAATATTCCTTGGGAATGTATAGAAAGACCCCAGACTGAAATTAGCTGCATAAGTCTGCCTACTTCGGCGCTAGAGGTGAACGAACTCGGGTAATGACTAACAGACAGACGCGCGTTATCTCTATGTAAATATTCGAATCAAATCGAAACCGGAATTTTTTTGCAGTACTCAAGTCAGTGTTGACTGCAAAAAATGTCTGAAGTGATCCGAGAGAAAAATCGTGTCCTAGTTGAAATATTGTTGAATTCAAACGACAAAAGTGTACTTTCGGTATGCGAGTATTTGACAGATCAATTTCCAATAGCCGATGAGCATATTTCGTTACTCCTACGGAAATTATCCCAAACTTTTGTGCTGAAATTTAAAAAAAGTTGGCTGAAATAGGAGCAGATGTATTTTTTTTAATTGGTTTTGACCCCCTGAGCCCAGCCGAGTGCAGTTCAGAGGCGGGGGCGACCACAAAAAAAAGTTTCATGTGAGTGACTTATGAATACCTTCATTGTAGTCATAGGACTGGTAAGTGTACACAATTTCAGGTTTCTAAATCAACAATATCAACTGTTATTGAGTTTTGAGCGCGTTTTGGCGGTTTTTGACCACTGTGCGGCAGGAATTTTCTCATCTTACGGCTCGTTAAGAAAATTCCCGCTGCGTGTACAAAAAAAAAGACGTTTGTAGCAAATATGATGCCATACTTAAAGAAAAATAATAAAAGAAATTCGGTGGTAAAAGAGAAACCTTTCCTGCCGAAGTACATTGATGAAAATTATAAGCTTTATACATAAAAGTGCTGTGGCTGTTAAAGAAAAACTGTAAAGCCGGTTATCCATTTTGAAGAACCTTAAAGAAAATTAAAAAAATAAACAGCCAATCAGACGCCCTAAAAATTTTGCCCTTCAGTGAGCCATGTTTTCCCCCTGACTTATGATTTTTATTTACGTCGCATCTTTTAAATGTCAGATATCATACTATATAACAATTTATGCTTATTTATGAATGCCCGAGCTTCGTCACGGCAGATAAGTAGTTTTTTTATTGCATTAAATAATGTTTCATCAAAATTAACGCTACTATAATTTTTTGCAGTTTATTATAGCATAGCTCCCGTCATAATATATGTTATTCATCTATTGATAAGTAATTGAAGTATAATGTTTCTTGACACTGGGGCGCTCTGGACCAGTGTCAACAAACAGATAACCTAGAGAAAAACCGTTATTTTTAGGTTACCAGTAACAGGAGTTATACCAGTACAGGTTAAAATTCGTTGTCAATAATAAATGTACGTTAAAATATAAAAATTTATGTTTCTCAGATGTCATTTGGAAACACCCATTATATTTGCGAGCATTACCAAGAAGTGTTGTGACTGGGGATGCTGATGGGTGAGGAAGCTGTGCAAGGGTTCGGGATGTTATTACCTCGGATGGACCATCACCAGGTATAGCGTAAACTCTATGAGGGACCAGTTGAAATGAACCTCAATTAAAATGGTGATTTTGCCCCTCATAGCGAAAAATCTTTCAGGAACTGTTTTTTAGTAAATCAAGGACTGCCATCATAGTTGAAATGAACCGCAATTGAAAAACGTATTATGAAATAGATACAGTACTGTGACAGCTGTTCTATTATCGTCCTAGCAACAAGATAGCTATCGGCGAGCATGCTATCTTTAAAACTATAAATTAAAACCCCTCTAAAAATACTTAAATATTTTAATATCAAGAAAACCTTTCTTAGCTAGTGTTTACATCCCAAAGGGAGTGTCCATGCAAAATTTTTCAAATTTTTCTGTCGAGTGGTTTGGGCTGGGCGATGATAGTCAGTGAGTGGTATTTGACAAATGTATAGTAGATGTATATTGTATATAGATAAAGAACGGTCAGCGATAAAAGTAAGACATTTATGCAATCCATAAAAATAGTCTAACAATTGACTTGTTAAGCAGAAAGGCACATATTCCGCATGTCTTCAGAGAATGTATGAAATAATCCATTATTTGAGAAGCAAGAATGTAGAGGAGACAAAAGGATTTTTCTTTTCTTGCTCTGAAAACTACCGTATTTCTATATCCAGTTCTATAATAAAGTAGAGCCGAGTGGATTTAGAAGAGGGTGGTAGTTGGGATATACGAGTATTAGGTGTCTGGAGAAATCTCATTCTCAAAGGCAAGGGGGAAAGGAGAGAATGATGCAGGAATATTTTTATATAAAAAAGTATTCGGAGAACAAATTATCGTCGATAAATCGTTTTATTCTCACCTTTTCATTGCTAGGCGGTCGAGAATTAATTAAACAGTACGTATTTCTTTATTTGAAAATAAAAATAAAACAAATTCAAGTCATAAAGGCCATCTTATACCTACTAGTGAAAGCAGCTATGGCCGATCAATATTGATTTTCGAAGGTTCTCACTCTTTTTATAGAGGATATTTTCTAAAATCTGCGTCTTCGGAATTAATTAACTTACCTGGTTGGGATAAGAAGGCAGATTCGAAAAAATGTAGTTTTACAAAATATTTGTATTCCATTTTCTAAAGTGGTTGGTAGGTTTATGTTCTTATACTACATTTACTTATTTTTTTTTTTTTTTTTTAGTTTTTCCTCGTAAGCAAAACTGCAGGCGAAACGATTTGTTTTCGCGCGGGTGTAGCCGAAAAATCAATGTTGCAGTGTTCGGATTTTGCTGATCAAATTCAACTTTTAGTTTAAGACATAAACTAATGTCATCAAATCGTAGTGTTTTGTAGCGTGCGAAGAGACAAATATATGTATGTGTATAAAACACACACACACACATATATATTTATTGATATATATATATATATATATATATATATATATATATATATATACAGTGTATAACGTAAATGTTTAGTCCTATTGTAGGAGGTGATAGGGACCCCTAGAGGAAGAAAAAATGTTTTTTACGATTTTCCGAATTCTCACAAATAAGGGATAAAACGTAGTTTTATTCTTTTGTCGTGACAAACGTGGTTTTTAGAAGAATAATCCTTGAAGCTCCGGCCCAGGTGGTTCTACTAGAGTGGAACTAATCGAAAGCTGAGAAAATTTATTATAAGACTTGGTAAACGTCAAAATGAATGAATTAAATAATGTCTATCTTACCAAACGAAAACTATTCTAAATTCCTGACATTTTCTTTATATTTCTGACCAGCGTACCTCTTCAATGGACAGGATCTGAGATTTTCGGGTATCAGAAAAACTTCCTCATTTAAGCAGCTTTGTACTCATCTATCACAACTCTGTGTTATTGAAGTGTGTGAACGATTTAAGAATAAACGTTCTAAAAAAAACATGGATCTGTGAAAAGATAATTAAAGTTTCTTCTGCAGTATATTCAAAAAGCTTAAAGAAAAAAATAAAATAAATATTTATTTTTACAAACATTTACTTAAATATTAAGTAAATATTTACTTCAAACAATAACAAAAATTACTTCTACGAAAAAAAAAATCTAAAACAGTAAATAAATAAAAAACACAATAATTTCAAATAAACCCCCTACAAAGTCAACTTCTTCTGAGAACAGCATCTCCTGTTCTCCTTTTTCCATTTCCATTTCCGTCTCCTTCATCTTCTCACATTTGAGAATGATTTTATTCTCTAAATTATCCCTGGTGTCCACTGGCTCAAGGAGGATTTAGAGAATAAAACCATTCTCCAATGCGGGGAAATATACTCTCGCCTATTCTTATTGTAAATTTACTTAGCTTTCGATTGGTTTCACTCCCGTTCTAATAGAGCCACCTGGGACGGAGCTACAACGATTACTCTTAAAAAAACACGTTTGTCCCGAAAAAAAACCAATAAAACAACGTTTTCTCCCTTATGTGTGAAAATTCGGAAAATCGTCCCATGGCAATTTTTGGTCCTCCAGAGGTCTCCTATCACCTCCCACAATATGACTAAAAATTTACGTTACACCCAGTATATATAATTGTGTGCATTTTAATTTCATATATATTTAGGTAATTCGTAGTTTTTAGCGCCTGGCTACCAATAGGTTGTCCCCCTTCTTAAAAATCCATGGTGTAGCAGGGCATTTTTTCAACGGGCCCTGTAATGTAAAAAACATAACCTGCTTCAGGCGAGACTCGAACCCATTTCCCGCATGAGAGTCCAAGAGGCAAGCCACTAAGCCATGGGAAACCCGATTGGCTAGTTATACCAATCAGGTGCCTTAAAATGTAACGTTGCCTTTTATGGCAAAAATATCGCCCCCTTTTCGAAAAAATGTACAAGACTCGGTGAAAATAAAGTTTCTATTCCGTCTTTTACAAACGACACTAGGGATAATATCGAAATGGCAACGCTGTGTGATGACGCTGTTGTTGTGAGTCAGGCGTTTTAAATATTTGCGTCTGCCAGTTCTAAAAAATTAAAAAATTGTAAAACAATGCAACGAGGAAAATTAATGTAAGATATTAATTTTCCTCGTTGCATTGTTGAGAAATGAGCTCCTGCGAGACGGAGATTTAGTATTTGAAAACCTTAAACCGGTTGAGATTAGATTCATTGGCCGTAGCATAATATTCATTATGAAAAAGTGGGAAATTCTATAATTAAATGTCTTTAAAGCAATAAATATTCTAAGTGTCGCTCTATTTCCCGCTTATACATATTGTTTCCTTCATTTGCAAGCAATGCATTCTAATTACTTCATTCAATGCTGATGGATTGAACTTCCCTTATTCATATTCAATCATAAAGTTGACCAAACCATATCTATGCAAATTTCCTTCTGCCGCCCTATGGACTCTTAATAAGGAAAATTTTCACAGATTATTCCAATCAAATTATAGGTAAAAGTAAAATTTATTCGTAGTGCAGAGAGTATAACGGTGTTATAAATCCAGTGTTTGCGTTTTCCATGTTTTAGTTATTCAGAATGTATAAAATACTCAAAATTCACCAGAATATATCCTATTGATCTTGTAAAGACCACAATTTTTTGACTTATTTCACTCATTAGAACATTTCCGTCCTCTCAATGATGAGGAAATCCAATCCGCATTCGATGGCGACTGATGAAATTTTGACGTTTCCATTGCAGGAGGGGCACCTGACTTTTGTTCTGACTAGAAATGTTGAAACTTCATGACCCATTCATCTCTAAAATGCGGGCCGTATAAGTTTGTACTCACAGAAATGCTCTATTTTGGTAAAATTTGGAACAAAAATGATTTGGCTATCCCATAAAGCTGCAAAATTCCGCCACTAGAACACTGTTATTTTGATGAAATTCTAAATTACGCAAGATCGTCATCAGGCAGAGAATCGTCTCTAACATTGGCGTATAATTGGTTTCGTTGAATTTAATATAAATTTAAATGTTTTTCACAAACATTTATGTCCCAGATCCACCTTGGGCAAGGAATATGTTTTCGATAATTGATCCGTTCCCCAATAAACTGATGTTATACAAGATCTATTTTTTGGTTTAATATATGTTTATCAATAATAATACTAGAAAAGCGAGAAAGATGACCTTTCTCTTAGATCAGGGAAGTAAAAAAGTATTTATGCTAATTGTTTGTGGCAGATTAAATTTCCGAAGGGTCTTAGTTGGGAGTGTCGAGGAAATCTTGTCCCTCAATTATTTGCATTAAACAAGGAATAGAGTTTGTATTATCAACAGGCAACGCTAATGCACACAGATACCACATTGTTTTACGAAATGCCTAATATATGGCAGAATGTTTTTATCAAAGCTTGACAAAATATTTGTAGGCCAGCGAATGAATAGGTCAGTTCTAAGGGCTTGGGACTGTATGGAGGCATAAAGAAATGAGGAAAACCAAAAGATGATTATGGACGACAAAAAATACATAAATATTCTCAAAGAGTGCCTTCCAAGCAGTCTAGAGAAACTAGGATTGAAAGGCATCTACATTTTTACTCTATGGTCGACCATGATATGAAACTCCACAAAGTCCGGACTTCAACCCCATAGAAAAAAAAAAAAAAAAATTAAAGGCAAGTCTCAAATATAAATTAATGAAAAAAGAATTCGAGTCAAAAATAATGGGGTACCATTTTTTCTGACACAAATTTTAATTTACATGCATCAATACGATGAAGGCTTTTATCTATTATAAAACATAAAGGTGGCCCTAGAAAATATTAATTTATCCTTTGTTTGAAAAAAAAAATATAATAATCATGTAATGTATAATTTACAAAACCTATAAGTGTTCCAATACTTTTTCGCATAGAATATTGCCTTTAACTGTTAATAATGTAAATTAATTACATAATTACTGTTGTTTATTGTTCTTTTCAATGGACCTCTAAAATATTGATTATGACTCTGTAACTGATGCCTTCTTTTTATCTAAAGCAATCCTATTTTAGTCGCAATTGTTGAAAAAGTAATACATTTATGGATATTCCTATTTTTTTTTAGACACTAGCTCTATATCGTGCCTACCGGGTCAAACTATCGAATCTGCAAAGCGGAGCAAACTAGAGAACGAACAAATCAATTGACGAAGTAATATATTGAAAAATGGTCTTATTCGATGCTATATTTAAGGTATTAAAGGCTATTCTAAAGTGGTTAGAGTTGCGACAATTTACGACAAGCCGCATCGTCCATAATCTAAGAGCAATGTCACGAATCTAGTTTTTGCATATTCGATAGTCTGACATGGTAGGGACGATACGTTTGCTACGATAACTCGCTTCTAATCACAATAGAACTCACAGTTCCACAGTCGGGTCTACAAAAAAATAAATTTTCGTTGCTCTAGAAACGTAGGGCACACTCAAATATAAAGGAAAAGGAAATAAAGAAGAAAAAGTAACTACTGTTTGAGTTTTATATTGAAAGGAACGTTTGTAGAAGAAATTTATTGAAGATAGACACTGAAAGGGGAGATGTTCTAGAATTTCTCGAATTACAGCCCTTAGAAAGGACTTGAGCAGCGTGGCAGACAACGAACCCTTGCTGTTTTCCGCAAGCAAACAGCCTTCTTTTCAGATTATTGGAAATAGGTTTTCCGATTTGGTCTTCCTAATTAGCTCATAAAACCTCTATAGACCTTGGGAAACTTTCGATAGAACAATATAGCAGATTGAAGAAAACGTTACATAAGCTGCGTAATTTTAGCGAGTTTTCGTTCGTATATTTACGAGGTGTATACCAAGAGAAAAAAATAACTAAATTTCACACATTGCCCAACAAAACATCATTATGTAATGAGTTATTATTTTTATACTGATAGTTCCTGACATACGAAGGATGTGCGTCCTACATCGTCACAAACGTCACGTGTGTGAGACACAAACTCTCAAACGTGGCCTAAATTACTAAATCTTCTTTTAAAAGATCAAAATTTGATACTCGGGGGGTTTCGAAGTCGCTGGTTACGCAAAACTGATTCAGAATTATCAATATTTAATACATGTCTTTATTTTATCTCGTTAATCGATTGAAATAAATAAAGTCTCTTTCGGTCGAATAAATTATACATTTTGTTTTATTGCTATTATCAAAAAATTCATTCTCATTTTCAGAATTGTCCGATTTATAAGATTCATTTATTTATAAGGTTTCGTCTTGGATACATTTTAATTGTCGAATAAAAAATCATCTAAAGAAACTTCTGGTTGTTTTAAACAGTTAACGACTTCCGGTCCTAACGCTTTGAATAGTTTTTAAGGTCGCTTCCGAATACAGAAAAATTATGGCTCTAATGTAACCAATAAATGAGATACATTCCGTACTCGCTTAAGCCTACCTATTGAAGGATATGAAAGATAAGAAAATATATCTCCTACCTGAAAGTCAAGTGGTTTGTAATATGCTCCTAAATTATTCTACTAGATCAAAGCTAGTAGCTGAATGGTAAGCTTGACTTGAGGACATCTCGGTGAACAACAGACTCAACATACATTAGATTCCTGGCCACAGAGGCATTCAGGGTATCGAGAGTGCCTTGGGTTGGGACAAGGCATACCTCCAATAGGGCGATATCTGTTCTCCTTATCAAATGCAATGGGATAAGTACAAAGGGATACGCTCAAAGTATTCAAACACACACACATATGCTCGCGTACATACATTTTGATACGCGGTTAAAAAAATCTATCCCCTATCAGACTGTCATACTTAGGATTTTAACATTTTTCTTTGTTATCAAAATCGTCCCAAGGAATTTATCAGCAGTATCTGCTTATTTCAATTCCTGTCTACAAAAATCATTTCTCCGTTGCTCTATATATATACATATATATCTATCTATATATATATATAAGTTTCACATATATTAAACGGAGCAACGGACATTATTTGAAATGTAGTTTGACATCTTTGAAATAAACTCTTGGAAAAAGAGAAATTTCTTCTCACAATTTTCACGGTAGATGCATTCTTCTTAGACTGAATATAAAGGAAACTATATTTTCAAGGAAACAAGATACTGCACAAGAGAGACCTTATATTGATCCCTAGCCTTTCTGACAAAGTGTAATAACGGAAAATGGTTGGATCGCCAGTGAAAATGCGCTTTCTCCCCCACCATTGGTGGGCTGTAGATATCAGATGTAGTGTGACAGGAGCAGCTATAAATCCCCGTACTCTCGGCTATTCTCCAAAGTAGAACACCCATTTTTCCTCAACGCTCCCCCGTGATATCAGAATGAGATTACACTCCGTCTTTCTGGGAGTACCTCGTGCGCAACCTCCAACAGTGCATGAAACACATACATTCATTTACTCAATACCGTGGTCCAGTGGCTAACCTTTTGGATTCTCGTGCGGGAGATCCGGGTTCGAGTAGATAGAGATTTTTTATTTCGGACCCGTCGAAAAATGTTTCTATTTATTAATATGAATACGAATTTTCATTCACTCATTTGTAAGTAATAAATAAATTTGCATTCATAAGTGTGAATACACTTATTATATTCACATATATTCACATATATATTAATATGTGAATTAATATTTATGTATATTCACATATATATTAATATATATTAATTTGTAAAAATTCATTTGTATTCAAACATTTTCCTAAATTTTATTCACAGAAAAAATTGAAAATATTTAGAGAAAAGGTAAATATTTACACAAACAAACGTCAATATAAAAAAAAAAAAAATCACGTTAAAATCTATGACTACAAACGCATTTTCATTATATTATAAATGTATTAACAATTGAACTCACAAAATGTTTCCATATTAAAGATAAATTAGAATAAAATTGAAGAAAATATAGTGTAATTTACACGAAATATGAGTTTTTATTGGTAAAGGGGACATAAAAAAAGTGATAATGAATAGTTAAGACTTTTTGTTTATTTTGCAGTGTATGTAAGTAAAGTATGAGCGAGCCCAATTTACACATGATACATATTTCAACACAGCGATGGAAAAGCGGAATATAAATCCATGTACAAAAAAATTGTTTTCAGTTTGATTTTAATTTATTGTTAATAAGTAAACATTCACAAATTATTTTGTAATCACAAATTATAATGTTAATACATTTATATTCATAGATTTTAGTGTGATATTTTGTTATTCGCTTGTTTTTGTGCGAATATTCACATTTTTGGAGAAAATAATTATCTTCAACTAATAATCCTGTGAGTTCCTTTGTATTTACAGGAAAATTTGTGTGTATATATATATATATATGTATATATATATATATATATATATATATATATATATATATAGAGAGAGAGAGAGAGAGAGAGAGAGAGAGAGAGAGGAAGGTGTTGTACCTCTGACCATATTGTACCTTTGACCACCGAGGCTGTGGCGGCTTGTAGCAACATTTTATAAATTTTGGTGTAATTAGTGTTTTGCTCCTTCACTAGAGGGCTTGTGTAACCTACTTTGGATTATTCAAGTCAAAGAGGATTTTTGCAAAAAATACTTATCCATTTCTGTCATAAAAATGTTAGTTATTTATTGATGACGTTTTGCCTCATAACATTTTTTGTATTATGTCTTTTTAGATGGAAATACTTTGATAAAGTAGCTATTAAAATAAGAAATATGGTGTAGCTTCTGAAATTGATTTATCTTAACCCTAAAATTTTTAGCATGCTTTTTCATTTGCACTACCAGGGTGTTGTACCTCTGACCAGAACTAGTTGTTGTACCTTTGAGCAGGTCAAAGGTACAACAAACCTGAGTAATATTTTCATAATTCAACTTTTATGTTCTTCTGCTACAATTTAAAAAAAAAATTAATATTGGTTGCTTCAATTGTTCAAGGAATTTTAAAAATAATAAATGAAATAAGTTCAAACTGACTTTATCAATCCTCATTGTAGCAGTTCGAACCTATCGCCCCTTATCGTTCCACCTGAAGTTATAAGGCCTCGTCCAAAAGCGTAGGCAAGGAAAATATCAAATAGGGGCTGGCCTAAAGGGAAACCTCGTATCCTGATAGATATTCCTGAAAATCTAATTATTGAAGCTAAATAAAAAAAAAAAAACGAAAGCACCACCCTAAATGTAAGACACCAGATACAAATAAATCCCTTCCTAAAAAAGTGGTAAAGAAAAAGAAAATTATTCTAATGACAGTTCAAATTCTGATACTGACACCAAAATTTCTTCAGGAGAATGCGACGTTGATCCGTCTGATAACTGTCGCGAGTTTTGTAGATGACCAGCAACAATTTGAAAAATATGCTTTGGAAAAAGGAAATTTTATACTTGTTAAAAATAAAAGTAAAAAGAATATTACATATTTAGTCGCAGAGTTCTGTGGTATTAAATGTCTAATGTTTAAGATCCAATATTTGAAGAAAAAAAACAAACTTTAAGTGACATGTTTACGAGAAAAGATGAAAATTTGTGTGATACCCTACTATTGCTAGTGGATCTGCTTAACAGTTAAAACGTTCATCGATTGGACTGGATTGTTCAGCATATTAAGCATAACATAATATCAATAATAGCTTTTTTATTAGTCTTACATCCTTGTCCTGTATTTATTAAACTTATAATAATTTACAATATTGCTGAATACATTGTTTTTCTGTACTGCTGTTTTGTTTTTTGTAAGTGGTCAGAGGTACAACACCCCATGGTCAAAGGTACAACTACATATTGTACCTTTGACCACCATACGATTATTTTTTTAAAAATTAATAAAAAATATTAAATGTTAAGCTAGAACCTTGAAAAAATTAAATATGATAAGCAATATAATGCTAATTAGAATGAAATAAAAATAAATGAATTTAGCCTTAATATTCAAGCAAAAAAATTTGCAAAGTGGTCAAAGGTACAACACTTTCCCCTATATATACATATATATATATATATATATATATATATATATATATATATATACATACATGTATACATCACAAGCGGGTTTACTCCGTATAGGATATACGCTAAAATAATGTGTTCAAAACGAATATATCGGAAATTAAAAACTTGCTCTTTTATGGATTAATCTTTTTCGAAAAGATAATTGATTTTAACATTTGACAGAATAGCTTGGAAACATCTTTATTGTGCTATTATGATGGCCTTATGGTGGCCAGACAATGCGAAAAAATTGGCAGACGAGCTCACCTGTTAATTCAATTTTTGGAGAATCATTTTCGTTTAAAGCTTGATGATTTATTTCGTTGAGGGATTTCCTCAACAAATTCCTAGCTTTAAATATCTGTTAATGGCCCGATGAAAACGGCTTTAGAAGTAAGTGGGCCGTAAAAAAAAGAAAGGGAATTACTAACACTTTATTTTTTAATATGAATATTAGTGAAATCATTAATTTTTTAGTGAACCTACTGATTTATGATAACTTATTATGTGATTTTTTAGGTTTCCTCAGTGATCACCTTTTTGGAATAAGTGGTAGGAAATAGCGCAAAACGTTACAGCATTCCGAGATGTATTTAAGCAATAAATTACGCTTCTTCCTACAGTTTTAATTCTGTGAAAGCAACCACAGGATCAAGGATGATTATGGATGAATGCCAACTTAATTAGTTGAGCAACGTTTGTGGAATTGGATAGGGAAGAAAAACCTGGTGTCTTCTGGAACCTAGGGCCGGAAAGCAAGTTGGACCTAAATTAAGTTTAGGAAGTTATATGAGAAGATTCCGTAGCATTTGGGGCAACTCATTGGATCAAATGGGGGGAACTTGGCTCGAAAAGAGATGATTGGGCCGTACTTCAGTACAAACTAAATGGGGGGAAAAGTCCTTACCGTTGGAGCGGCATAAATTAAGCAAAATATCTATTATTTAAAAATAAAAGGAAATATAATGGACACATTATAATTATTTATTTAATTTTAGCTTAGTAAACCTAATACTATATAAATACCTATCATAATACTATATAAATTTTACTCAATGTTCAATTTATTTTATAAAGAAAATTTCAGAATCCTTAGCCGCATTCCAATTTTAAGCTTTTGGTTAGTACCCACTATAAAATCTAAAAATTTATCCAGAATACATCTTATATTCAGGAAAAAATTTCAATGCGATGAAGTGTTGCGATATACTTATTTATGGTCACCTAAAAGTTACCAACAAAAGAACCAGAAGGGGCGTGGTCGGATGGAGCTTCCCACACACGGGCTGGTTGCAGCGCGTGCGCACTACCTGGTTCTTTTTTTTTTTTTGCGGGCGGACTATAGGCATTCATTGTTGAAGATGACTGCCATAGAGCATGCCGAAACTTTGAAATATAAATTTTAATGAAAATCTTACGTTTTCTCCCAGCCGAATTCCAACCATTCCATGTCTTCTTTTCAGAAAAACATTCTGATCACTGAGAGAACATTAATATTTTGGTCTGGAGTGTAGGTTAAAGGAGGTGTGCCGTGATAAATAACAGGTTTACATTTTTCGGACAGATTATTCATCCAACTTTTTTAATTTTGATTTTTTCGAAAATTTCGTTTGAGGGAAAATAAAAAATGTTTAGACTCCGATTCATTTTTCAAATTTGTCCATTGGTTCCGTCGGAAAGAGAATTTTCCGAAATCAACGACACTCCAGCCCGACACTTGATGCAAACGGTAGTAACTTGCCAGTTCAAAATGTTCAGGCCGTCTGCTTTCAACTATGTGATAAATCTATACATATCTTGATGCAATGTGCATATTTCTTCAAAGTATGTTTAGAAGTGTAGAATTCCTGGAATATCTATGTATACCTATATTATAATTTCTCAAGGGCTTTTTTTTTGTCATAAAAGAGTTTCATTTTAAAGCTTTTCTTAACCGCTAAACCGGAAGAATATACAAATTACTCACATTTTAGTTGTTTTTCGAAATCGAAGAAAACAGTTTTTTAAAATCCCGCCCTCAACCCTATCAATCCTCTATCGAGAATATCGAGGTTCATATATAAAAATAAAATCGATTTTGATTTCATGTATCTATTATCTCATTTCGCATTTAATTTCTACTTAAAATATTGATTTAAGTTTCTACCTGCTTATTTATTTGTAAGATGAATCAAAATTGAATTTATATTTAATTCCCCAACCGCTCACAGTCATTTGTTTTTACTTAGTCCACGACGACCAACTTACTTCGTCTCTGCTCTCTATTATAAACAAACCTGGCGATCAAATCAGATTTTTCACTGAAACCGCTTTTGAGATGAAACGTTTAACGTTTTGTGAGAAAACGTGAAAAACTATAATTTCTATTTTGGGTGCTCACCTATTAGGGAAGGACGGAATATATTTTCATATATATATATATATATATGTATATATATACATATACTATATATATTTATATATATATATTATATACTGTATATATATATATATATACTATATATACTATATGTATTATATACTGTATATATCGTAGTATGTACTATACGTTGAGTACTTAAATTAAGTGGGATTTGAGGAGGAAACAGTGCGAATGCTTCGCATGGGTAGACTAGTAAATAAATATTTACAATTCATTTTTTTATGTAATAATTAAGCCAGTTACTAAACTAATCCCGTGTGCACCTCTCCTTCTGCTATGTTGAAATTAAAAGGGAAGATTAAAGCACACCAATGTAAGGATTAAACCGAGTTTGCTATTCTTTTGACTTATATATTCTTTTAAAAACATATTTTTGCACTATACACTTCGGCGATATTCCAACATTTTTTTTATTATTAATTAGTCCGTGGGTAATTAATTAACGTTATAATTAACTATTTTTTCTTGTGTAGGCAGAAGGCCAATGAATAAAATCAAATTAAAATAAACGTCAACTTTATCAGGAGGCTAAAAAACACAGCTGACGGTTGATATGTAGATGATCCTCATTAATGACGTAGCCACACTAGCGGAAAGTTTCCCTTCGTCCAATTTGACTGTATGTAGCCTCCTGAGGAGGCATCCAAGGATACGAAACATGTGGAGCCAATTTTTATAAATAAACTTTTACGTTTATTTGATTTTATTCATTGACCTGTTGAAAATTTGACCAATTTTTTCTTAATAGTTATAAATAACCAGAAGAGAAAGGTATGGTTGGAATTAGGATAAGAGAAAACGCCAGAGTCTAAGAAAAATCTTTATTTCGAACGTTTTGCCTTTGGGAGCATTCTTCGGCGAATAATGCCTGAGTGATGAAAAAATATCACTGTAACTTGTATGTTACCATGGATAAGTGTGACACAGGACTTTATTGCTGAAAAAATGCTTCCAAAGAGCATGCAGAAACGTTCGAAATAAGGGTTTTCCCCAAAATATATTGTTTTTCTCTTAGCGGAGTCCCCACCATTCCTTGGCTTCTTGAGACCTCAACGTCTTACTATCCTAATCTTCTTGTTATGCTTAACCTTCTGCTTAAAAAATCGTAACAAGTTAAGAAAATCGGGACACCATTCATAATATTAATAATATTTAACAAATCTTGTCTGAATTATGTGTTTCTTATTGATCCTGTTACAAGGTGTAAGGGTTGTGCGACTCATACTCTGTACTTATTGGACAACTAAGAATAAATAAACCTCATTGATTGAAGAAAACTGATGCTAGATTAGGATCATTGTCTATTTTGAGGGGAAGGTAAGGTACTATGAATGCACTTATACTACTGATGCATAACAATTTAAGCAAGGCTGGGATAGGGATAGAAATATCTAATCAAATGAAAAAGCTACACATGTTGCCTAGTAAATTTGAAATAACCAAAGATTTCGAATGACCGGTTCGTTTAGTTCGCACTAAGTGTTGTAGACTGTTGGCGTTGTTTTGTTTCTTAATTTTAATGTTTATGATAAATAGTCTGTGTGGTGGAATAAAATATTGTTTTACAAGATTCTCAGGTCTTATAGTATCCTCTTAGTTTTCAAGTAACCAAAAAAAGCGTGAATAGTATGTTTTCCCGAGATTTTTTAATTGAGAGTATAATAGTGATTAAAATCCATGATATTATACTTAAGCCCTGAATTGCTTGTATATTAATTTGTGATGACTTTTTTATAATCACAAGATTGGAGAAAGACAAGGGTTACAAGAAACAATCAGGTCGTCCATAATTACCAATAATAATGTGCAGAACTACATCGGATAAAATCATTTTGCGAAAACAATCACTACCAATTTTAAATATTTTTTTTTTTATTAATTCTAAACCACAAACATGGAATTTTTCTTACTTATTACCCATCTAACAGGATGAAATCATTACCAATCAAATTACCAAGTCTACTGTTAACATAAATAAACTTTACTATGACAGAAAACTCTAATTTTCTGACCTACAATGCTTTTTATTTGTATTATGCCTATTTTTGTGCATTTTTATTTATTTTCTATTTTTGTATTTATTTGCTTCTAATCTACTTTATAATATTAATTTACTCTAGTGATTATTAACTCTACATTATTTGAATATAGCTTCTAATTGTTAGGCACTAAAATAATACTCCACATCTCTAATTCAACATTTTTTTTTTATTTGAGTCGTTTTTGTAGATTATACTATACATTTTCAGTTCATTTTAGATTGGAAACATTTATAATTTTCACGTCATGAATATCTATCTTTTTATTTTTTTGTAGTAAATTTTGATTTAATTGTAGAGTATTTTGATCTATTTTTATTTTGTTTCTATTGCTTGGATTTTATTATTTCAATAAATAGGCAACAGGAAAGCATAATCATTGAACAAACATTAAGTGGAACACTCACGGATGAGGTTTGAATGGCTATACCATTAGGTTCTGACAAAGGCCGTGTGACAAGAGCGGTTTCCTTCAGATGGTTTGCCGAGGACGCAGTTGCAGCCCCCTTATGCGGTGCCGTCGCGTCCAGGAGCACCTTAAGCGAGGCGATCGCATGCAGTTGCGTCGCTTTCTCGTCCACTTTCCCTGAAAAATAGAAAATAAACATGTTATACAGTTGGCAGAAAGACGCTTAAATGTAAAAATTGAGTGAAAAAAAGCTATGAACTGGACGATCATATCCTGTTACCACCAGGATTGGGCACAAACACATTAATACAATTATGTTGCTTTTTAGAGCCCGAGATCTCTTTGTTTTTTTGTTGTTTTTTTTTTTGTGTTGGTAATTTATTCGTTTATTGTCTAGGGTGTTAGGCCTTCTTCGTTAATATTGACCAAAAACCTCAGAAGGATTAGGTGACCACAAATGAACGGTAATTGTGAAGTTTAAGGGTCTCCTCGCTGAATTTTTTAAAATTTGGCGCTATAATGTATTTTGAGGCACTAACCAAGAATCCGTTAAAAAAATCGTCCTGAACTAGGAAAAATTTATTAAGCACTAAAGTTCACTGTTATGCAAGACATAACAGCAAGGGTAAACAACGTTTTTTTAATGTACATTCAGATTGTTGGAAATATTATGTATTATGTTTAGATGTTGGAAACCTAGGCTGTTCAAGCAGCCTAGGTTTCCAAAATCTGAAATTCAACCATTTCATGAACTTTGTCGACCCAGAAAGCGGCAAGTAAAGACACTTACATATCTAGTTTACATATTAATAATATTATTATTATATATATTTTCTATTTGCAGGAGCCCATACTCAACACACAGAGCGCGATCGGACAGATGTTCGAGATTGTATCCCGCGATATGGAAGACCTTTTTGCCATATAAATGAATATTTAGCCAAATTTCTCTTCAAACGTGTACATATGAAGACCGCGTAAAGAGTTTTTTTCAGTGTAATTGCGGATTAGTATTTGTACATTTGTAAAATTATATTGATCATTCCTAAAATCATCTACAATGATGGTTAATATTTACAATTCTTTTTCAATAAATGATTTATCAACATTTCAAATGAGGGTCCTTTATTTCCCAATTGTACATTCCTGTGCATGCGCATGTTTACAAATATCGTTGTTTACCCTTGCTTTCCTAACCTGCACAACACTGAACTTTTGTACTTAGTAACTATTTTCCTAGTTGAGAGCGACTTTTGTTTCTAACGGATTCGTGTTTAGTGCATCAAAATACGTCATAGTGCAAAACAAAAATCGGCGAGTAGGCCCTTAAACTTCACAATTACCCAAATGAACTATTATTATCCCTACCTAGACTTGCTACTATTATTATCCCTATCTAGAGTTGCTACTATTATTATCCCTATCTAGACTTGCTACTATTATTATCCCTACCTAGACTTGCTACTATTATTATCCCTATCTAGACTTGCTACTATTATTATCCCTATCTAGACTTGCTACTATTATTATCCCTATCTAGACTTGCTGCTATTATTATCCCTATCTAGACTTGCTGCTATTATTATCCCTATCTAGACTTGCTGCTATTATTATCCCTATCTAGACTTGCTGCTATTATTATCCCTATCTAGACTTGCTACTATTATTATCCCCATCTAGACTTGCTACTATTATTATCCCTATCTAGACTTGCTACTATTATTATCCCTATCTAGACTTGCTGCTATTATTATCCCTATCTAGACTTGCTGCTATTATTATCCCTATCTGGATTTTGTCTTAGTGATGTATCTAGAAAAAGAGTGCTTTTAAAAACATGGTAAGCATAAAATAATAATAATAAAAAAATTAGAGGTAAATCTCCTTTTTTAACATTTGACTCAGCACATCTATAAATGAGGGTTCATCTTTTATTGCATTCTACATGTCAGTTGTAAAAACATGTCACCACCAGAGTATTAAAACTTAGTGAATGCACAAGAAGCCTTCTGATTGCCCGGTCACCTAGAAAATCCATAAAATTGTCGATGTGGCTGGACTAGCAGGTAATTGCTTATCGTTATACTTTAATAGTTTTGAAGATGTTCCTGGTGAAATATCTCCAAAACACGATACATGCAGTACAATATAAAGAGTAAGGTGAACCCAAGATGTTTTATTGGCTATGCTCTGCTCATTTAATTGCTAAATTGTGGTTTGTGATGAAAGGGGGAAAACTGACATTTCTACAGTGACATTTCTTCAGTATTTCATTGAATTGTATTATTATCATTTAAACAAAAACAACGAAAGATAGCTTCATCCCTGTTTAATGCTAATGCCGCTCGTTGAACTTTTCTGACATGTAAAGTTAGTTCGAATAGAATACATTATTTAATATTCCTCTGAAGTTTATAATTAATTGAATTAAAATTCCTCTTTGGTGAGGAATATTAGAGAAAAGTTGGATAAGTGAAAGTTCGTTATCGTATGAAATTTCCAACCGAGACGGTGACCTTAAACTTTTGAAATATATTTTCTGAAAGAGATGGAAAAGTTTTCACATTTAGACGGGTTAAGATATCTCTGCTTATCCGTTTCCGAAAACTGCTTTTCAACACTCAAAAAATGTTTAAGTCGCCCTATAATTTATTGTACAGTATGTCATTGCAGTTCTTAATTTTTTTGCCATCCCGAGGAAAGATCACGCTCAAGGCCTGGGAAAAATCGATGGGCAAAACCTTTGTCTGCCCTAAAAGTTATTTTATTTTGTTAAAAGTAAATAAAGAAGAAAAGTACAAGGTTACCAACTTGCGGACGTTCCGGCTGCACTTTGAGAGCCTTCTTTACTAGTAAAAATGCCTAGGTGTGGGAGGAAGACCAAGGTTAAGTTTTCGACGTCTCCAACACTTAAACATGGTCACCTAAATGTTATCATGGTCTTCCTCCCTCATTTAGTGATTTTTAGTGCTGAAGAAGGCTCCCAAGGCACTTGTTGGGTCGGCATGCAATGTGTAGTCGTGGTACGTCTAGTGTCTTTGTTCCCAATGTGGTCCAGGTGGATCTCCAGGGGACCTTTACCCTCAGGTGTTCTTAAATTCTCTAATTCCTGAAAAATCCTAAATTCCCTATCCAGGACTGATATTTGACAAACGACTAACATGGACACCTACGTGACAGATAATCAAATCTCGCACTAACACAAACGCCTCATTTACATGGCCATTCTCAGACCAATATTTTACTGTATATTTTAATATTTTATGTAATTAAACTCTGGGGTTCCACAAAGCCTTCCAACTCCTATAATGTCCAATACATGCAGTCCAAAATCTCCGAAAAATAACCGATGCTCCTTTCTAGGTCTCCAATTTCCTCTATAATGACCTTAATATCCCTTTTATCCATCCTTTATCCAAATATCTCTACCGAAAATCCCATCCTACACGGCCATCCTAACTCCTTAATAAACTCTCTATCCTCCCAGCACATCCTTCTCAACCTCATTCGCCGACTGGACATGGCGTAGATACCAACTAACGAAGATGTATTTACTATGACGTGAAAACCATATCTGTCTAGTGGGTACTATAACTGTGCAGCATCCCACCTCATGTATATTCATGACAATTTAATCTTTCAATAATTTACTAGAAGTGTATATAATGCATTGTTGTACATTCAAAAAAAAAAAAAAAAAAATCTTCACATTTTAATATCTAGTTTTGGGAATATGGTAAAAATGCAGCTGCAGGGTGTCCATCGGAACCAGCGAAATTTTGGAAGTAGTCTATGAGAAAACAAGTCTGGGAACCACTGTACTAGTGGAAGGTTCTACTCCTCATGTTAAGGCTGTAAGTTTTTATATCTGTAACTTGTTCCCCTGAAGAGGCGCCAAAAGGGTACATGTAGGAAAGAAATAGAGTAATTGTAATTATTTTGTGAACATTTTTATTTGTTCACCGTCCGCCTATAAATAATATTCGAAGATTTTAGTAAACAGTCAGCTTAGTATTAAGAATAAAAAAAAACTTTTTATATTTTTTATCGTCGGTGCCTCGCTAAGAAACGCTCCCTGCAGAACAGACCTTTATTCCTTAATTCCCGACATATTAGCGAATAGGGTCTCCCAGTGGTCTAGTAGCTAACGCAGTGGATTCTCATTCGGGCCCGTTGAGAAAATTCTCAGCTGTAACATTGATGTCGACGTTGAAGGCTCAGATGTCGGTGCACCGTGAAAAAAAAAATCCCCCAAAAATAGCGAATATTTTATTACAGTTATTTCTTTTTATTATCATGAGCTCAATGTGGGCAGTAGCCTCAGATAGATGAATACATTCTTTATAAATGACAACAATACATTTTGTGACAAACTGTTTCAAAGTTCTTTAAGTATTTATTTTCTATGGAATGTATCCTCGCCATCTCTCCGAAGGGTCATAAATCTGTCAGCCATCAAAGGGAGTCGTCATTTATCAAAGATCCACTTCATAAGACCATTAATTACAGGGCACTGTGAATGGCAAAATTTATAGAGCAAATAGAATCTTTCTCTTCAAGTTTCCCCCGTCTTTGTGCTATAGCTTTGAAGACATTAAAATCATCTTGTGAATAACGTCTAATAACAAAGTCTCTTCTAGCCACTAATTAATTAGACTTCTTACATATGTCTTCAAGGGTTTTACGAAGGGCAAACAAAACGACGGCTGCCCTTTTAAAACGCTACTTATTTCTAAATTTAACTTCATTGTTTATTTAATTAAATTACAGCCTTTGAAGTAAACCTATTAATTACTTTTTAGCGCGTTTCCTCTCTCCCTTCCATAGGAAGGAAACCTTTCAGGTTGACCTAATGACGCAATACATTACCGAGTAGAAAATTTCACGTTTCAGAACTCAGAGATCGCGAAAATAACACAGGTTCAAATGTATATATATATATATATATATATATATATATATATATATATATACATTTGCGATCTCTGAGTATATATATATATATATATATATATATATATATATATATGAAATTTGCTCTAAAAATACTTTGTCTAATTAAAAAGGTTTGCTAACCAGCACAATCTCCTTACCAGAAGACTATTTTCTGGGTGAAATTAGCGCAGAAAAATTCGTTGTGCTTACAGATTTTCGTTTGTAGACTTCCTTGTGTACTTTTCGTAAATTCTCTAACGTAGGAAAACGAATGAAACCATTTTTAAGTCAATAAGTGGAACCGTTTTTCGAGAAAAGTGGATAAAATAGTTTTACAGCTTAATTTTCGGTTTGGATACTTAAAATCGTTAGATTCATTTGAAATATTTTCTACTTGTTTAAAATTCGTATAAACGTAGATTTTTAAATTTTGGTTACATTTGGAGTTAAGGAAATATTCGAGGAAAAAAAATCACATGAAAGACATGAGCAGTTTTAGAATTCTCATATATTTTCTTAAATATTCCCAAAACGGTTTGGAAATCGGGTTAAATCAACATTAAGCATAGGAAAGTTTAAAAAATGTCGTTAAAAAAAGGTTTCTGAAAATTTTTAATTTTGTTCTATTGAATTTAAGAGTGACAGGCAGAAATTGTAACTAATGCACACTGCAAACAATTTATGTCTGAGATATATATTTCTTTTAAAAGCAATAAGGGTGCGTTTACTTCTGACACTTCTCGCAGGAAATATATCTCAGGTGTCGGACTATGGGGATATTATGGGAGATAAAACAAATTCAACGGCGTTCACATCAGATCAACAATTTGGCCATAAAATTCGCTTGAGCCGCCTAAACATAAAGCGGGGGACAACCCCCCCTCTCAATATATATACATATATATATATATATATATATATATATATATATATATATATTTGTGTATATTAATGCAAATAAGTTCATATTTGTGGTATATTTTTGCCCCGAATAGCTTAAAATCAATCAATACTGGCGAACATTCACCAGTCATTAACTATACACAACCGCACAGATCACAGAAGAGGCTGAAAGGCCAATAATTCTATCCATTAATATGCATGCGAACTGCGGGCCTGCGGCTCTCGCAATAGCCCTCAGGCCCAATAGCCATTTAATCACATTGTTCGTGCGCCATTCACGAACCACCAATGTAGTCAGAGCCACTCATTGTAAATTTTAATGTCTGAGATGAATATCTATTTCCCTTAAATGTGTAAATATATATATATCGAATAACAAAACATAAATCTAAACACAAACATACACTCAGCAGCAAAAAAAAAAAAAAAAAAAAAAAAAAAAAAAAAAAAAAAAAAAAAAAGATAAAATCGGACATTCTGAATATTGTTTGTTCTGTTCGGAAACTCCAGTAAATCCCCCTTTTAATAAATAGCAACAACATGACAGAGAGTGGCTGAAACGAGTGAAAGAGGATTAAATCTGATATCACTTAGCGGCACTATGCATCATAGTTTATTGTGGACTCAATGCATGAAAAATTATAAGAAAATTGAAGCAAGATATTGTATATATGTTTTGCTACAAATAAAGGTTCATTATTATTTATATATATTAAGAATTACATGCATTAGGTAATTTATACAATGCATTGATATTAAACAAATACTTAAGGTTAAAAAATGTACAAATAAGAAATAAGAGAATATTTGTTAGCACTTAATTATTGTTTGTGAACACGTTTTGAGCGGAGAATGGCTTCTTAAAATGGGGTATTACCTCCTCTTGTACGGCGAAAGGTCCTGTCTGGCATGGAAGGACCAGCCTAGAGACCAATAGCTGTCTCGAGCCTCATCTCCTCTGCCCTATTAATACTGAAGGACTATTTCAGTGAATTTTGTCCGTTCCTACTCTGCACTTGCCAAATTACTTACAAAAGGTCACGCAAGAGTTGCATAACTAAGCACTTTCCTCAGAATTGGAGTAGTAGTATTTGCTTAAAATTACCTATATAAATAAAACAAATAGTTCTGCTCTTATACATTCGTAATGAGCAACTGCTTAAATTATTATTTTTTGTATTAAATTCTGTGCGGAGATTTGTGTATGCGTGGTTCTACACTACAAAAAATAAAATAAATATACAAAAATTCACATTTTCGTCTATTTATCTTGCTGAATAATAAAAGGAAAGGGATACAGCAATACAATAGAAATTACGACCAGTATGAGTAACTCAGAGGGGAGGACACAGATTCAAAACCCGAGCGCACACTAAAGGTTTTTAGCTTCAAAAGTTGTCGTTTGAGGGTTGGCTTTGGGGGTCCCAGATCACCCCTAGGTTCACCCAGCCTTTAATTAATTCCTTAATTAATTAATGTGTGCCGTATGTTCAGAATCAGATACCTCTACAGTATCTGCCCCTCAGGGCCCTTGTGGCCAGTTACGGGACTAATTTTTGATGAGCAAATTAGTAATTTGGGTCTCCTAATTGAACGATTTAGTTTATTTTACACAACACATATTTCTCTTTAGATGAACCAAACGAGTTTTGTTGTAATATAGCAGAAATTACGGCTGGTATTGGCAAATAACTGCTTTGGCTCCAGAGGAAACCCCCCTCCAGACGGACCGAATTTGCTAGTTAACGAACTCGTTCAATTGTTTGCTGGGAGAATACTGTATACCAAGTTTCTTGGCGAAAAACACATATATATGTGTGCGTGTTTGTGTGTGTAAATATTTAAATTAAAAAAAAAATATTCTGGTAAATATCTATTTCCTCTAGTCTGATTTCGTTGGTTTTCGTAATACCCCTTTGTTATTTAATACGATCGATCATATTATATTTGATTCCCCAAGAAAAATATAGATGTAAAACAGGACAAGTAAGCCAATAAACGCCCTTATCTTAAAGATTATTTTTGCTCTAATTTAACCGCTTAATAATGCTGGGAATTTATATTAAACATTATTACAACATTCCCACTTTTTAATAACATTTCTATTACCTACAGACATAATTCAATCATTAGCCGATGACTCGGGCTTCCATCATAAATCTTCACAATCTAGCCAGAAGTAAAACTATACTGTAGACTAGGTAATTATAGTTGAAGTAAAAATCAATTACGGGCGATGGCATTAAGTATGCATAGAATTTTTAGCACTTGAGTCAACTCAAATAATTATTAAAATTGAAAAATCATCTATTCCCGAGAGATCCCGGGCGTAGTCGTTTAGCAGTTAATAAAAAAAAAAAGTGTTGCGGGGGTGGACTTAGGTGGTTAACGAACTCAATCTTTGTTTTAGAAAACGCATTTAAATTTTATGACCACTGGACCTCTCCGTGTGGTCATAAGTGGCTTCTATTGGAAGGGCGGAAACTCGTCAAAAATTTCATTAAACTTTTGAAGCTCACCCCTCCCTTTGAAGAGCACTATGGAAGCCACGTTCGGCTATTATTTCACCCTAAGGGAGAAAAAAAAGCAGTACCGAGTTAAGTATTGACAGCATGTTCCCCTAAAAACCAATTCTTATCGAGGATATTGAAAATTAGGGACATTAAATATTAATCAACAATTATATTTATTTTTGAAAGATTTTTATAAAATAGGCAGAAAGTCAGTTGATAAATTAAAATAAAAACATTATTCTTTTTTTTTTTTCTTTATCTAATTATAAGCATCCGCAAGCGATTTTCATGTGGGAGATCGTGTTTCAAAAAAGGCTACAGCCTCCAAATCTTAACCGATTTGATGCATTTTATTTTTTTTTAATGAAAGCCAATACAATTTAGAACAACTTTGCCGAGCCAGATTTTATTTTAGTTTGTTGTTTCCCCTGTTTATTAAATTATGTGTAAATAATTCACGAACTTTTACAATTGAACATAAAACAATATTTCATTTTTCATCTAACTTAATATCAGCACTGATATCGTTGAAATTAAACATTTCAATCCTAATTAGACTTGGAAAAAAATCAGACTGACATCTTCAAAACGTAAATTTACCTTAATTCAACAATGAGATTAATTGAAATAAAAAGATTTTTGAATGATATGAGAAAAACAAAATCCACGTATACAATTATACATATATACTGTATTCATTTTACATCCAAAAATACGAGAATACAATTTTACTTATTTTTTTAATTATATAAATAGTCAAAACATGCTAACACATTATCGACACTATCACATACAATAGTGTCAATCCATATGAAGTGATCTAAAAAAAAAAAAATAATAATTTGGTTGCTTGGACATTTTTAATTTATTGAGAGGAGATCGTTGACCGTTGATGATGCAAGGTAGGGATTGTCCGGGTTCGGTCACTGCTACTTAATAAAACTACATTTTATCTTAAACATGGTATTATTGTGCCGCCGTTTCGGCTTGAACTTCAAGCCTTCATCAGGGCTGTAAAAACAAGTAGGACATATTTAACACTAATATATACACATATCTATCTAAATATACCTAACACATATATATATATATATATATATATATATATATATATATATATATGCATATACACACACATATGTACATATATATGCCCACATACATACACATATATATACATACATATATGGGGGAAAAAACATATAAACGTAATGTACAGCTAGAACAACAATGTGTATATATATATATATATATATATATATATATATATATACATATATATATATATATATATGTTAGGTATATTTAGATAGATATGTGTATATATTAGTGTTAAATATGACCTACTTGTTTTTACAGCCCTGATGAAGGCTTGAAGTTCAAGCCGAAACGTCGGCACAATAAAACCATTTTTACGATAAAATGTAGTTTTATTAAGTAGCAGTGACCGAACCCCGACAATCCCTACCTTGCATTTTTAATTTATTTTATTTTATGATATGTTTTTACTACACAAAGTGGGAGTACAAAACAGATTTTTTTAACATTTTATCCTTCACCGTTTATGTGTGGTGGCCAGTTTTGTTTGAATCACGTAGCGATTTTTCGATTTAAAGACGTTTGCGTCAAATTGACTATCTCTGGAATGCATCATGCTACAAGATTGGAACTGGCATAATTTCTTTCAGTACTCTCTCCCCTACAATACTGTTTCCTAGCCATAATTCCCTATGCAAATCTTACCTTAATGGTCCCCAAAGTTGGAGGTCGAAAATTGAGGAATTCCACTTTTTAAAAATTAAAAAAACCATGAAGGAGATTTTTATCAGTGTTAACATTTTTGTTTGTAGTAAGATATCATTGGGTACTCGCATTTTATAGATTATCAGAATTGACAACTTTGAAATTTCTATTTTCATGGATGGGTTGGACCATCGAAGTTTACAAAAGTTTAAAAAATCGAAATTTCAAAAATTCATAACTCGTTTCTGAGCCCAATATCAATGTTGACATCTTTACTCCATTTTGCTGCTACATACTAAAAATTCAAAAAATCGAAATTCAAAATTTCATAAAACATTAAGGAGAGATGGAGAGGTCAATGCTGATACTCTATAAAATGCGACTACCCAATGATATATTACTACAAAAAAAAAAAAGTTAACTCTGATAAAAATCTCCTTCATGGTTTTTTTAATTTCTAAAAAGTCGAATTCCTCAATTTTTGACCCCCAAATTTGAAGCCTATTTAGACTGGTAAGATTTGCATAGGAAATTATAGCTATGAAACTGTATTGTAGAGGAGAGAGCACTGAAAGAAATTATGCCAGTTCCAATCTTGTAGCATGATGCAGTCCATTGATAATCAATTTAACGCAAACGTCTTCAAAGCGAAAAATCGCTACGTGATTCAAAACAAAACTGGCCGCAACACTTAAACGGTGAAAAAAAAAATTAAAAAAAAAAATCTGTTTTGGACTCCCAGTTTGTGTAGTAAAAACATATCAAAAAATAAAATAAATTAAAAATGGTCAAGCAACCAAATTAATTTTTTTTGGGGGATCACTTCATATGGATTGACCCAATAGTATAGACACTATTACGTACTAGTCATATTATTTCAATTGCCCTAGCAGTTTCACCTCCATTTTGATGCCCCTCCAGGGGCACAAACACCACAGAGCTCATGTGTAGAGAGAAATAGAGCCGCACAACAATACACACTGGCATATTAATAGGAATGTTTGTTATTAAGTATGTTTCTCTGTAAGCATCTATACGTTTGTGCAGGTCATATAGGTTTTTCATAAAACGTGTTAAGTAGATATATGCAATGTGTTGCCTTTTAATACTTAAACAAAAATCATTGTTCGTTTATTTTTCTGATTACATTTCTGTAAATTCAGCTAAATTCGAATAGAATGACCCGTTTTAGACACATTAAAACTATTTTTTTTATGTTTATGCAGTTTTAATATTTGTTGTTCAAAAACATTGAACGTGGCCTTCACCTCATGTTGTAAATTATGTATGTTAGTTTGTTTGGAAGAAACATTATTTCCATTCATGGCATATTATTTTAATAATTGTATGATATTTTTAATAAATACTTTTATATAAATCAGACCCACATATTTATCATTAATGTCTTATAATTTTCTTGGTTTTATATCTATTTTGCGTAATATTATTGGAATAATTTATCTATAGGTTTTACAAGAATACTGCCGAGTTGGTAACGAAAAACAAACGAATCCTATTGGTGAAAACTACGAACTGCTAAGGGGCAAACTGCGTTAATGCTGCAAACTATGCTTCCGATCTTAGGCTGGTAATTTACAACCATTATTGTATTAAATTCTGTCAGGGCAAGTTCCAGCGCCCTAACTTCGGAAATAACATTAAAGAGTATATTCGTCTTCCCAAAACTGGGCAGCTCGAATGTAATGCCTGCACCTGCAATTGGCTTATAAAAGTTTCCTTCTGAGTAAAAAGTTAGTTTAATTTTATGCAATTAATACTTTTAAAATAGGAACTGCTTCATCATATTTCCGCATGATGTTAATATCTGGCGCTGTTTGAAAATCTTAGATTGGAACCAAACCGACATATTAGAACCTGAAAGCGCCGTTTTCTCCTAATGAGATAGTCTTACCGAAATTTACTCCTGAACCTTTTAATTAGGCCTTTGATGATCCAAACCAAACCAGGAGCAGTGACATCATAGTGCGTTCTCGTAATGCTCCTAATTCCTGACGAAATTTAGAAAGCTTGAAATGGGAACTGTTTATCTGTTATGTTTTTTCCTGAATATCCATAAGTACACAATGCTTAGGTTGGATGAATGTCAAACGTCTTGAAAATGGTTCAAAGCAACACACCATTTTGGAGTAACCAAAACGAAAATTCCAGAAAATGCTATTTTATTCAAATCTCGAAAACGGTTGTAGATTTCATGCAAATTTCCTATTAAAAATTCACGCAAAGTCGTAAGTGCGAATCCTTTTTTCCCCAAAAATGGTGTTCCGATAGGCAGATTCTGCTGTTTAACAACTTGACGGAGAGGGGGGGGGGTATGATTTGGAAACAACCTAAAATGATTGATAACTTTGGTCTTAAATGACTCAATCCTCATAAATCAATCAATAAAGCTTTATATACCTATGATACACAGTTTTATAACATGTACAGTAAACATCCTACCAATACTATTGAATAAGATCTGTTCCAAAAGTAATGCAAGGTTTATTTTAACTATTCATTCTTGTTGGTCCTACATTATTCATGAGTCCTGAAGGAATCGATATATTGACTACTCTATAATACTTAATATGAATACAAATTAAGTCCTTTAGAAGACGATTTATTTTTGAATTGATATTACCCTCATTTAAAATTCCTTGAATAGAATATCACCATATAGAACTCTTCAAGAACACCAGATGTTTGCAAATGTTCATAAATTTTGGTACGCCAGTAACGAAAGTAACCTGTTATTAAAAACCAACACGAATAGAAGTTTTTTTTTTTTTTTTTTTTTTTTTTTTTTTTTTTTTTTTTTTTTTTTTTTGTGGAGGCTGTCGTAACTGGCATCAATTGGAGTAGTGTGGAGAGCTTTCGAATCAGCACATGAGTCTCATGTCTCTGTTAAGTACTGAGACTAGTTTGTGGAGGGTACTAAGTTTTTTACGTCGAAACGTTCTGTTAAATAAAACCGTACTAAGAGCTGTCCAGATCATTTGTTAGTGTCTACTCTGTAGTTTTAGCGGTCGAAATGTCGATTAACAACTAGTGTTAAGTTGACCATTAATGATGTTTCAGTTGAAACGCCACACGTACGATTTTTGGGGAAAAAAATCTGTTGGTACTTGAACCTTTCTGATTTCGGTATCATTTTTAAAGTTTTTTTTTTTGTTTTTTTTTGTGCTTGTCGATTTTTTTTTATAAAACCTCAAAAACATGGGTGGAGAGATGAATAATCCAAAATTTAGTGCTGAGTCGAATAAATTATCGACCAATGTAATACTGCTAACTGTTCTCTGCGTATACCTCTTTCTTAAAAGTGCACATAAATTTAACAGCTTCAGACGAGATAGTAGATATATCTCAATGTTAATGTTTAGTTACTTCCAAGCAAACATTTTCAACAACTCTTAGCAAAAAGTAATAATGGTAAAGTAGTTTTTCATAAAATAATCGCATCAGTAATTGTCACCTTCATCTTATTAGGCTGTGCAAAAATATGGCCAAGTACGGCGATGAAATGTATAGGACAGCAACTTCACACCATGCAGTTTTAGATAAAACTACGTGGATAGCTAAGTACCGCTTTTTTCAACACTAAAAAAACTAACGATAATAGAGTTTCATTACAAATATCTTCATAACCTAATTGCACCAAGTTCATGGTACATTTTGTCAAAAAAAGACATTTTTTATAAGAGCTACATATCCACATAAGACTTCCTGGGTAATACATATTTTTTAAAAATGAAATAAGTAGTATAAAATATTGTTTTACTTTTTAATAAAAACATTGATAACTTTTACTCGGTGAGAAAACGGTCAACGAACAAGTGTTTTGTGATCAGACCAATTAATAAAATGGAAAAACAATATTAGAACATTATTCTACAACTAATTAGGTATAAGCAATTGTAAGTTCAAAAGCAATTGAACACTTTCGGCTTTGGGTTTTTCCCCTCTATGCACCACTGTGCGCCGTAGCTTCTATTTCTCCACGTTCTTTAGTGTGGCAAGTCTACGTTCTTAGTGTTAAATGAATTGTAGTGTCGTACTTTACTGAGCATCGACACCTGTATACCCGCTAGATTAGCATGGAAAGAAGTGTTTACTGGATTGGTCCAATAGAAAAGGTGTGCAAAAAAAGGCTTTTAGATGTATACAAGTTATGTAAGTTGCATGAATAATTTAAACAGAAATTATTAAGTTCAGGGAATTCGTAAGGTATGGTTTTCGCCATATCAACAACAAGTAAAGAGAACAGTATTAATTATCGGTTTTATATCAGCCGGAAGATGACTATAAAGGGAATTAACCACGGTAACTCGTTTATTTTATTGTTTAAATCAATAAATATATATACTGGAAATAAGAAGTACAAACAAAAAGTTTGGAAAAAAAGGAAAAAGACAATAAAAGATTAATATTGAATAAAAATAAATGAAAAAAGAAAACGAAATACTGAAATTATTGCTAATTAAGGAAAGCACACCCTATCCCAGGGATATATTTCGCGCGGCATGTTTTGCACGGTAGGGCGCGGACGACCACGAGGTTTTTCGCCCAAATTACTTCAAACAAACAAAAATCATTTATTAAATCTGTTCAATATGTTTTTACACAATTTTAGGCACCTATTTACACGCTATAATAAACTTTACGGTATAATACTGCTTAATTTTACAAAACGCGAACCTTATCCTACAATGGGAACGTAATGAGTGAGAGTCCCAAAACATTAAAATTGAACATCCAGAAGAGGATTAGCCATTTAAATAGAATAAAATGAACTTTTTTATATGTATTAAATGAAAAAAATACCATTTTAATTACTTTTAATACAATATAATTTCGACAAATACATATATGCCTACAATAAATATCATGAAAATGTTTCCGCTACTATTTAAATTCTTCTGTGTGATAAGATAAGAAGTTCATATCTGACAACAATGATCTTGACAAAGATAAACTATCCTGACATGAGAATATACTTGAGGCTTGACATTTCCGCTGTATATGCATAAGAGTTCTAAACAAGGAATATGATATACTACAACTGTCAGAGGCATTGGGAGAAAAGGAAATTACGATTTGACGAGAGATAGTGGTACGATTTATTCTAGTATACCAAAGCCTTTTGGGAAAAAATCAAGAGGAAAATGATATAAACACTCAGCGTTTTATTTCGACTACATATTACTGTAGAGCATGCGTTAGTTCCTAATTACCAAGCTATGAAAACTCGTGAATGTAAAACCTTTTACATTATATAGTAAATAAAAATAACTACATTTTTAACAGTTTCTGTTGTCAGAAATAGGTATAAAAAGCTTTTTTCTGATTTGACAGGCCAAGTTCGTTAACCAGCCGAATTCGCCTACCGGAACAATATCATTTCCGCAAAAACCAAATATGCCTTCCAGGTAATCAAATGAAAACATTTTTAAAGCTATATCTGTTAATGTTTTTGAGAAATGTTGAAAAAAAGTAGAATTTTCTTGAGATTTCCGTATATTCTTGAAACGGGGTTAAAAATCGTGTAAGGGTAAGGCATTTATTGGAAAGTATAATAGATTTCCTACAAAAACAGCTCTTATGCAATTTTCGATAGAGGGAACTCATTCCATGAAATCGATGCTTAAAATTCCAAAGTGTCGGTTTCATTCGTTTTAACCGTTTTCTGGCTCTGTTCGCCTCAGTTATTAATTTATTTTTGTTACTTTAGTTGAACATTTTTCATTGAAATTAAATGAAATATCCTTTATTATACAAACTATAAAATGAACAAATAAAACAATTTTGATAATTTAACTACATAATCATGCTCAATATTATATACATATAATTTTTTTTTTTAACTGATTGATAATTTTGGTTTGTACAAGCCTTCCTCCTTGAACCACACTTTGTTGGTCTACACTTCCCAGGGAGACCAGCCTTACCGGGAAGCGAGATCCATGGGTTCCTTCCATACTACCCACCACGGTTTCCTATCCCGTGCTCCACCATGTCGGGCCAGCTTCCTTATTGAATCACTCCATCTGATCGGTAAAAATTACATAAAACCCTTAAAAATAAATTAAATAAGATCATTTAGTTCATAAACATATTCTATTTTGGGTGTAATAGCGTTTAAGTTGGCTAAAACTCTTCCAAGATCTAATTTGTTACTATTTCATACACCGGAAATGGTCTCAGCCCCCCCCCCCCCCCCGAAATTTTCCCAGCCCCCTCCGAAATCATTTTCTATATACGCCCACGCTCCGCCTCTTGCCTTGCCTAACTTTACCTCGACTGCAATCGTTTGGAGTCCATAAGGACACATAATATAACCATCTATCGTCCGTTCATCTCAAGAGGTGTCCTGCCCATTTCCATTTTGATTTTAAAATTATCGTGATTGAGTCCTTCGTGTGGAACGGTTTTCATAAAAACACGATGGATAAATGAATGGATCCATGCAAAAAGGGCTTTAGCCCATTTTTCTCAACATGAGTTAGTGATGGATTCGTTGTCACTGAAGGTTCCTATGAATGGTAATTAAACATATCTACATTAAAAGGACTTCAGTACAATATATAGTTTCCATAGAAACATATTCCTAATTTTATTATCCCACGCAGAAAGGGATTCAGTCTAGTTTTCTCAAAATGACTGATTTTGGACTGAAGCCCCTTATGCATGGATTTATTCAAATGAGAAGCTAGTTTGTATTACTTGTAGTTATAATAACGGAAGTTAGAGAGAGAGAGCGAGTAATTTCCGCTTGACTACTGCCAGATTTCTGTATATTGTGACGCGTAAATATCGCTTTTCATACAGATGTTTAAAGCAGGGGGTTTTATCGAAATATCAAAACGAAGATGTTTCTTTTCCAAGTTGTCCAAACAATGCTCTAGAAAATAACGGAAACACGCTAAGACGACGCAGTTCCTGTGAGTCCGAAGTTTTACTAGATTCATTCAGAATTGGCTAAAAGAAGCAAAATGCATAATTCAGTTCCTTATATTTTGCCGAGAGCTGCATAGTTGATTCATGACTGCCTATTCGAATCGGAAAGGGTTGGTATTTTACGTCGCGTATAAATTTTATATTTTCTGGCATTTGTATTCCATACGGAAAATATCGGGTAGAAGAAGTCATGAATTCTTCATAAAGGATCGGTCCACAAAAATCCCAATTCTTCTTGTGTATTTCTCACTAAACAAAGATGTATTGTTCCCTATTGTACTCTACATCAGAAAGATTTGGGTCAAAATTTATAAATCAATTTGTGTTAAGTATTCAAATATCGGTGCTAATGATCTAGGTAGACGAAGCACGATAAAAAAAAAAAAAAAAAAAAAAAAAAAAAAAAAAAAAAAAAAAAAAAAAAAAAAAAAAAAATTATTAAAATTCCAGATTGATTAACACTACTAAACTTTTACTAGCAATAGAAAAGACTACTTGATCTTGTATACATAATATATTGATATATTTGAATAACTGTTTTTTCTGTGACCATCTATTGAATTTTTATAATAATAAAAAAAAAAGTCTTCAAATTCCAGAATCATTAGCACCATCAGTTAACGATAACTAGCAATAGACAAAACTACTTGGTCTTATATCAATCATATTAAATATTTGTATTACTGGCTTTTCTGTGACTTTGTAATGAATCTTGATAATAAAAAAATAAAGTAATTATATAATTGAGAAAAATATTCCCTGTTGTGCCGCCTTTCACAAATTTCCATTTCAATGACACACAAAGAAGAACATACCATGTAAAACACTAAAATTTGATGTCGTTTAAGATCAACGAAGGCTTTGGATGGTCAGGCAAAGGGGATACTGATTAATATTTATCAATACTAAACCAAATGTAAGACTAAAAAAAATTTAAAGTGGACATAACCTGGCCTGAAAACTTCCTTATGATAAGATTATAAAAGAGGGTTTTTTTCTGTGATTTTTTCACAGCTCACGCACTTTTGCCCTTCGAAGATCACTATCTATCCTACCAGGCTGTAGTGTATTTCTGGTCTGCATGCCCATAAACGGAATTCAGAAATATTGTCATTTCAAACAATAGGACAGAAATTTTCAACAGACAGTTCAGAATCAAATTTCTATGCCAATATGCACTTTTAAAACCAATTTGTGATTCTAGAATCATAAAGGTGAATTAGTTTACCCAAAGTATTGCACGATCTCAAATAATGTTTTATTTATAAAAGAAAAAAAAATATCTCAGATAAAAGTTAAATAGTTTTCAATAAAATCCCAATCTTTGTAAAAAAGCAAGTTCCATTTGAAAAAAAAACCACAGGTTGTGACCAGAAAAGTGCACACGATTTTTGGATAGAAAATTCCCATGAATTTTTTCATGTTGACACAGAAAAAAAAATACTTAAAACAGTATACAGCTAAGTATGTATAGGTATTTACAGTATTAGCAATGACCTACAGAACATGCGTAATAGCTATTTGTTAAAAGAAATATCTTTTAAACGCCGTTTACATTTTTCACGAAAGTTTAATAAACAAAATTTCGGTTCACCAGGAGAAATAATTAGTGAGGAAAATAAAGCATTATGTAGGGCCCGCAGAATTACATTGCCTGAGCCGACGTTTAATATTGCAGTCATCAAAGTGACAGTAACAAATGCCCCCACTAATGAAGGACATTAAAGTGAAGGGTCAGCTAATAATTGACGGGATAATAGATAATCCCAGAGGGCCTATCTTCTCAAGGATCGTTCATATAAGGTATTTACCTTACTAATTACGTCAAAGGTTTCGTATTTAAGCGTCGTTTATCCTAATATTTACCAATTATTTAATAAGTAATACAGTATATTTCCTAAAATATAGAGTAAACGAAGCTACATGTAGTGCCTACATTATAAAGTACGTTGGAGAGAATAAAGCAACGTGCCAAAAAATCCCATTTGCAGGAACTGCGTCATCTTAGCGCTCGTGTCATATCCCTCGTGTCATTTGGAAAGATTGAAATAGAAACAGTTATTACTTCGGTTCCACCTTTTGCGAAATACTTTTATGGCCCCAGATACGTGACAAAGGGCTTTACCTGGGAATACACCCTACAGCAGGGTCGGTCAGCCCCCACCATCAACGATAATACAAACTGGAAATACTTATTTCATAGTTCAATGCATTGAAAAAGATCAAAATGTTTCTCAATTTCTTGTCTTCTTCTACTATAATACTAATTATACAAATGAGTGCAATTTAAAACAAAAAACAACCAATTAAAAAGTGAGCTAAACAACTACAAAACCCCGTTCAAAAGAACAAAACAAACACATTTGTAGTTTTAAGCTCTTATTTCTCCGATTGACATCGCCTAATCTAAAATTGCTTCAGGACGCAACCAAAATTTAAACACCTTAGTCTGGTGTTATACACACACACAACCAATTAAATAGTGAGGTAAATAGGGGGAAAACGTTTAAAAGAATAAAACCAACAGCAATACAGTGGGCGTCTTCGAATCCCGCTTATTTATAATCTATTTATAACAACAACCTTCTTTTTTTTTCTAAATTTACTTATCCGGTTTTATTGACAAATACATTTTCCTACTATAAGTAATTACAAAAATAACAAGAAATAAAAACAGACAAATACAACTGTTCAAAGTTCCCAACCAATTTCGAGACATTAAGGAAAATATACAAAGATTCCAAAAGTGTTCATTTACATTAATATATTTTTTCTCGAATAGTTCCGTTACTCCAAACTTAACAAAAATTTGAATACTTGAGATTAGAGGAACGCTAGATTTCAAACGTCAGGAACAAGTTGCAACTGAATCAGTCGTTTCTCAATATACAAACTAAATATTAGTTGGGAAAAGTATTTCTATTAATATTTCTTGTAAATGGTAAATATATCGCTTTAAAAATGGTTTTATTCGTTTTCGTGCGTTAAGAAACGTATAAAACGGGTCCCTTCAAGCACAAGAACTCGAAAATAGAATTTAACACTTGATGTAACGTTTCTTATCCCCCAATGCATTACATTATTTATTCTTTGGGACGAAAGGGTTTGCAAAATTTATGCTGACCTGCTCAATTGCATTAATAATTGGCTTAAGACAGTTCTAATGCAACTAGAACTTATTCCCAGAGTTCTATCGGCGGAATCATTTATTTACGGAGGACATAAGTGGAAGGACTAAAAAACAAAAAACAAAAAAAAACAAAAAAAAAACAACAAAAAACAAAAAACTTTCAGTTATATCTATTTTAAACGACAAATTAAATAAATACTAGAAAGTTTCATTCGCCTTCCTTTTATAATGAGATGTGTTGAATCTTTCGAACTAATTTAGATTTTGATCAACAGTGCTAATGCCATTCGTTTTTAATTGTAATTTATTTTACCGTTTCTCCAGTATGATTCCGTCTTAAATGAAATAACGTGCTTTCACATTTTCCGGAAAACAGTAAACTAATAAGGCACGGAGGCCCGGTGGCCGCGAATGCTAAGGCGTATGGACTCCGTGCCAAGAGCCGTGGGTTCGATTCACTCTAGGGGTGGTGGCTTTTCTTTAGATAAAAGAACAGCCTTTCCTTGCTAGAAAAGGTAGCAACCTATAGATAACCGTCCTAAAATTCTGAGTTAACAATAAATGGACGTTAAAATTATAATAATAATAACCAACTAACGATCATGTTCTTAATAATATAAATGTATATCTGTTAATAAACAGATATATTTCCTAAATATCTCGAAAACTGTTGCATATTCGGTATAAGTGAAAGGTAACAACTATTCGAAAGCTAACGAAATTCAATATGAAAACGGTTCTCACGTAATTTTCGATGGGACAAATATGTCCTTAAATCTTCGAAAGTGTTTGTAATTGATCTTAGGAGTAAAATAAATTAGCCAGTAAAACAAGAGTATAATGAAAAAATGGTTTTTGTAATACTTTTCCGAGTGGAATTCGAAGAGGCTACTTTAAGTTTTCTGTTCATACTGACGCCAAAAAACCACACTTTTCATAAAGATTTTTTTTTTGTTTACGGTGCACCGACAGCTGGGCCATTAGCGCCGACATCTATGGTGCGGCAAGGAACCTTCTCAACGAGCCCTAAGACGAGAAAAATTCCTGCCCCCAGACGGCACTCGAACCCCCGTCTACCGCATGAGAATCTCAGGCGTTAGCCACTAGACCAAGTGTAGACCCTTCAATAAGATATTATTTAAAAAATGTAAAGACCTGATGGCATTCAATTTAAAAAAAAAAAAAAAAAAAAAAAATTTACTTGGGTATATCTATTTTCGTTGACCATGGAGGGCCAGGAGAAGCTTGAGAGGCAACGCCGCTAGAGATAAAAGCGGAACCCCACTCCCCCCCCCCAAAAAAAAACCTGATGCTAATATTCGATGTGCAGTGTTCCAAATGACCAATATTTGACCATTTATGCCAGGGTATCAATCTCATAAAGATAATTCCGTTAGCCTTAGGCAAAAGAGCAAAAAACTTTAAAATAAAATGCTGTCACATCAAAGGACGAGCGGACCTTGTAAATAAATAACATAATTAAAGTATACAAATGAATTCCACTGTAGGAGACAGCTGGGATAGAAATAGTGTTTAAATTTTTAATTGGGCAAATAACCTATAATTACTTCTCCCCGAGGTAAGTTATTCTTCCTTTTTCATGTTGGCCACGATTCGAGAGCAGTTAAAAATGTATTAGTGAATCAACAGGATCCCTTTGATGTGAATAATTCAACTGTATTATGAAAGATCCGTTCGTTCATATCACTTTTCAGCAAATTTTAGGGTTTAATTAAACGGCATTCCGACGAGTTCTCCTTAAGTGGATGTGATTATTTTAACTGTAATGATAATCGAATTGTATGAGCTATATTAAATTCGTTTTTCCATTGGACACTGAAATGTAAGCATCGTTGTCAGTAGAATAGTAGATTACTGGTGGGCTATTTTCAGAGACCGAAAGTTTCGTAATAGCCATCTGGAACAATGTAATTGCAAGTAATCCTTGTACGTAAGAATGATAGTATTTCAAATAAATGCAGACTATGCAACAAGGCGAATAAACAACATTCAACAACTGACGGCAGGCTGAAAAAAAACGATAAGGATAAAACACAACACAATGTTTTCAAGAAATAACACCAAGGACTTTATGAAAGATTCGGTGTTAAAGGAAAAAATATAACCTCTAATTACATGTTGGGAGTAGTTAGGATTCGGGTAAAAGAAAACGTCTGATTTTCAGAAAAATCTATATTTCAAACGTTTCGACGTGCTCTTTGATAACCTTCTTCAGCTAAAAAGTAAATATATAATATTAAATAAAAAAGTCTAAGGGTGCGTTTACATCTGATAGTTATTGCAGGATATTTATGTCAGACAGACATTGTGACTAATGTAAACTGCAAACAATTTATGTCTGAGATATATATTTCTATCACGAGCTATAATGGTGCGTTTACATCTGTCACGTCTCGCAGGAAATATATCTCAGGTGTCGGATATAATAATTATGATAATTATCTTTTCGACACCTGAGATATATTTTCTCCAAGAAGTGTCAGGTGTAAACGCACCCTTAGCGCGGTCCTGTTCATATCCTTAGAGTCATTAGTACAAGAATGGAAGCAGATATTGGTCGGGTTTGCTCTTTCGTTAAAAATATAAAGTGAATCTCAAAGAGAAGGTAAATTTTAGGCGCCACCCCTCATCTTCTCAACGTTCGCTCTTGGAAAAAATATAACAGTGTTTGACATTTTCTTACCTTGTTTCTGTAAAATACTCATTTTACTGTTAAATGCGATTAAAATAAACAATAACTCATAAAACCGTTACGTAAAAAGATACAATAATACGTTCAAAAGGGCAAAACTAACAACTCCAAAGCTTCAAGTCCTTATTTCTCCGATTGACATTGCCCCGTCGAAAATTACATCAGAGCCTTTTTTGTAGACAATTTAGTAAACTTTCGAATGGCCACCTTTCACTTATTACGGTGATTTTTTTCGCAATATTTTAGAAAATCCCAACCCTTTTAATGTCTGTTAATGAAATAGTTTATTTTTAGTACTTCTTTAACTCCAATCTAAACCAAAATTTAGCTATCTTAGATTAGATTAATTTCAAACGTCTGGAACAAGTTTAAACTGAATCAATAGTTTCCGATTGACCAAACTGAAAATTAGTTTGGAAATTTTTTCTCGTAAAAAGTTACAGATATCGTTTTAAAAATGGTTTCATTCGTATTCATATGTAAAGGAACCTATAAGCGAGTAGCAAGCATATGAACTCGAACACGTAAGCGTTCAGATTTTTTTCGCTCCAATAACCATGTTCCGGTACACGGATTCTACTGGGTAACGGAACTTGACGGTTCAAATTAGGCGAAACATTTTTATACTAAATTTTATCATAATTGGACCATTTTACAGCCGGTGGGACACACAGACATATATATATTGCGTCAAGAGGTAAACATTATAAGCGGGTTTCCTCCCTATCGCGCTAAAACGAGGATAAACACTACAGTAGGCAAACCTTTACATCATGACCATAAATTATAAAAGAATTTAACCTTTGTTAACCTAATATTTATTTATTTTTAAATTGCTTCATGCCTTATTGTGATGTATGTTTGCTTACTGTTGTGATTATTCTCGCTTTTAATTGTGTATATTTATTTTTTAGCTGAAAAAGGCTCCCAAAGAAAATATACGAAACGTTCGAAATATAGATTTTTCTGAAAATCTGTCGTTTTCTCATAGGCAAATCATAGGCGTATATAAGGGCGCGGGGTTAAGGGGGTGCAGCCCCCCGCCCGGAATTTTGATTTAATCGGTAAAAATGGGTAATTATAACCTTAAAAATTGTTTGGGTGTAATAGCGTTTAAGTTCCAAATTCCAGATTGTTAGTGTTCCATATCTCGCAAATGGTTCCAGCCCCCCCACCGAAATTAATTACATTACAAGAAATTAATAATTGAAACAGCTGCTAATTAATAAAGTAAAAGAGGCAAACTATTCGCGTTTTGGTTGTATTTTAAGCAAATTTTGAAGGAATGCAATCTACACTACCCAAATTCTGAGTAGCATTAGTTACGTAGCTCCTGCGTGACGGACTTAACGCAGGTCTAACCACTTGTTATATAGCAGTTTCAATAAATACAGGTTTTATCGGTAATGACAACGTCTTCATAAGCAGTTTCATCACATTAAGCAGGCAGAAACCCTTTAAAAGAAACTAGATAGGAATAATAATACAAAACGTCGTTAGGATTTAATTATTATTAAATGTAATTATTAAATGCGAACAATACAATTGTTGCTTGTTATAAATAGCTACAAAGCTTAACAGGGCGGATTATGCCGTAAATGAATTTAATTTCAGTACTTTTACTGAGTAAACTTTAATATCTTGTCTTTAATATTATTATTAAAATAATCTTCCTAAGTCTTCTTTAGTAAAGGCCTATGCCATTGTCCTTCATTTTTATTTTCACTCAGGTTGATTAAAAAATAATGTTTCTAAAAAATCTAATATTCTCGAAATCCTTTTAATTATTTTCTGCCTGTGTATTTACTGCATCTTTGGAAATATATTTTAATGAAAGAAAAAGAAAGACTTCATGAAATTTAAGTATAATTATTTATGGACTCAGGATGCTTAAATTATAAAATCATAGTTATTATTATCTTGTTTCAAAATGGCGTAAATTTATTTTTTCTGAATTTATCAAAAACCTTTATATATATATATATATATATATATATATATATATATATATATATATATATATACTTTTGATAAATTCAGAAAAAATACATTTACGCCATTGGAATTGGTAAAATAGATCTTTTTTTACTTTGGACAATCAAAGACGATTTGGTTTGTTCCACATATGCTAAATTCATATTGTGACTACAGTCCAATTTGTAGCTTTATATCTCTCACGTAGAAAAATAGATACACATTTTAGTAGGCGAATGGAATACTTAAAAAGGGAAATGGACTGGTTCTGTTAAAATAAAAAAATAAATTGATTACGTTCTGCAATCAATGTACTGTACTTCATTTCAATTTTTTTTTTGTGGCGTTTAAGTTCTGTTATAAAACTCTATTCTTCTCAATCGTTAGAAAAAAGTTGTTAACAAGTTTATGTAATTCTCATTTTTTTTTTTTGTTGAATGTGACGGAGAAATAGAAGAGAATTGCAAATGAAACGACTATTCACCTAGTGCAGTTACCGGATGACTCTTAGGCCGTTTCCACACGGAGCTACTCAAAAGGAACTGATTACTGACGCGAATTACTAAACAGTTTACTTTGAATCACTACCAATGTAATTCAATCGGAAACTACACACGACGCTACTGGTTAGTTTTGGTTGGTAACTGGTTACCGTGGGACTTGCATGTCCAGTCGCTAGGGGATCACTTGAGTGTGATGGCTGACCAACAAATGAATATGTTGCTCGTGGGGGAAGTTAAAAAACATCCTATTTTATATCATGGGCGTTTATTTGGGGGGCTGAAATTGGTAAAATGTCTCATAAAAACCTTTGAAATACATTAAATAAAATCTTTTAGTTCTGAAAAAATAATTTTTTTTTGGGTGTAATAGCGTTTTAACTGGCTAACTATTCCAAGTTGTAGATTGTTATTATTCCATACCCCCCAAATTCTCTAAGACCCCTCTCCCCGAAATTATTTTCTATATGTTTATATAATTACCACCTTCGTGGTTATTCACGTAAACTCGAAACGAAGAAGGAAAATTGACCTATTTACCTATACATAGGTATAGGTGTATCCAAAAACTAATGGCTAGTCTTCTTCTCCGACACCTGACGTAATTGTGCAATATTATGGCAGGGGCGTATATAGAAAATAATTTTAGGGGGCTGGGAACTTGGGGGGGGGGTATGGAATACTAAAAATCTAGAACATGAAATAACTAGCCAACTAAAACGCTACTACACATTAAACTAAATCAAAGTTTCGGGGGGGCTGCAGGTCCCTCAGACCCCTCCCCTTATATAGGCCCATGAATTATGGTTTCTTAATCACTTGAATCTTCAGTAATTTCACATACGACTTCCATAATAACACTGAACATGAGAGATTTTGGTTTGTAATGCGTAGCCTCGTGTGTGGAGCCAAGTCACCAATCGCTTTGTAATTGGTTAGTAACCCGAATTACCAACTGGTTGAGTTACTAACTAGTAGCTCCATGTGTTCCCATAGCCATAGGGTGCCCAACACGGTGGGGAATATCTCAAGATTTAGATTGCGTAATAATTTAAAGTGGCCATACACGCTCAGTTCAAATCTCAAGGCCTGCACAGTTTGGCCTCAAGGTTTGGACTGAACGGGTCTAGAACACACACGATAAATTAAACGATAAATTCGACGCTAAAGACAGATTCCTCAAATGATGCAGGTCCTAATTTATAGGCAGATCTATCTATGAAACAGGAAACATTCTAATTTTAATCTTTAAATGCAAGACCCACCACTCGAACATAAGGAATTCTCAAGAACGCCTAGAGGAAGGGCAGAGTGCTCCTTCTGTTCGTCGGCAAAAACCACTTCGTACGTTCACCATTCCCCTGAACTGAGCAAACTTTCTTCATAGACACCCCATTAGGGGCAAAAACTACTAATGCTCTCACTGGGATGATAAGGGTTTTAACTCGCAGGCTGTTGAAGGAACAGCCTGAGAACTATAATCTTTCTCAATTTGCATCCCAGACAATTGTCTAACCTAATGGGCTATTTTGCTAGCTTTAGGAATATTTATAGTCGATCTGGTTAACCGTCAAACATCATTCAAATTCATTTTATCTAATAGTATTTTTATTTAACCTAATATCTAAAAGCTTTTATATTTAAAAACTGTTATCTTTGTTGTACAAAATATCTTGTTAAAGAGATAAATAAAATTGCAGAAAACGGTTACACATACAGGGTGTCCCAGTCTTAAACCGACAGCCTTCGTATATCGACGGGGAATCGAAAAATTAAGACAAAAAGTCCTTTGGCGATTTTCTCTTTTTCGCTTTGTTTTCGAGAAAACCCGTGTTTTTTTTTTTTTTTTTTTTTTTTTTTTTTTTTTTTTTTTTTTTTTTTTTTTTTTTGAAATCCCGATTGGAACTTTTCTATTGAGGTACAACGCTTCTTTTAAGCGATAAATCGGGATTTGTCTAACAAAAAAAAAACAAAAAAAACACGTTTTTTGGAGTTTATCTCGAAAACGAAAAATTCGCCAGAGGACTTTTAGGACTTAGTTTTTCGATTCCCCCATCGAATTGTTTTAAGAAACCAATTAATAAAATTTAATCTCTTGATGCTGATATAGTTTACTTGTACGATTTCTGCAACGGTAATGCTTTAGAAGCGGTGCGAGAGTATGCGCGCCGATTCACAAATAGAAGAGTGCTTAATCGACGAGTATTTTTGGTAACTTTTAACGAGAGATTGGGTCATTCTTACTTCATAATAATGGCGAACAAAACAGGCAGCATTAAGAGCAGATCGTCGGTGAAGAAATTGAGTCCAACGCCTACATTTGGAATATCGCAGCAGGCAATATCACGAATCGCAACCCGTACCATTTTCAAATATTGTAGAATTTATTACTTCAAATTATGCAAAGATATTGAATTTTAGTAATTGGTTTCTTCGTATGGCGAACCTTGAAGCAGGAGGTTTATTCAATCAACTCAAGAGAGCAATTAAGAGATCGAATCATAGATGAAGTGCACCAAATAACATCAGAACAGTGTTTAGCTGCAATTTATCAAGTCAGTGCTAGATGTAATGCTTGCGTTTCTGCAAGAGGGCAACATTTTAAGCAATAACTAAACTAAATAGATCATAACAACAAGAATAAACTATATATATAGTAGAGTTCTGCTTATCCGAAAATCCGTTTAATTCGATCAGGAATTAAAAATAATTTTAATAAAATTCATTGCTGCTGTCTCAATAGCAGCAATACTTCTTTGAAATATGCCGAAATTCGATAAAACATGTTATTTACATAAAGCTAATATTCTTTTCCCTAATCTAAATAAGATTAAATTTCCTATATCTATTTGGATTATTGTTTCCCCTAAATACAAAAATATGTATTTATTTTATTTAGTATAACGCAACTCTTTCAAGAATTCTACTAGAAAAAATACAATGTAGAGAAAGGTAAATAAGAAATGTAGGAACAATCAATTTTGTTTAAATATTAATATTTTTAAGATGTTTAATTATTGATTCAATAAAATAGCTACCAATTATAATACATTCGGCCATGTCCACGGATATATCCACGTTTTCCTGCATTGTGAAGGTTGGCTGTATATGTTTGGTGGTTATATGAGTGTTTCTCCTGCTATATGTCGTTCAGTTAAGGTGGGTTTACACTTGATAGTTATTGCAGGATATTTCTATCAGAGAGAAATTGCGACTAATGAAAACCATGTAAAATCTATGTCTGCAATAAATTCTACCATGTAGAATTTATTGCAGGCATACATTTTACCTGGTTAGCAATTTCTCTCTGATATAAATATCCTGCAATAACTATCAAGTGTAAACCCACCCTTAGATGGAAAAGTTCAAATCTCGCCCGACATTTTGAAGGAAATATTCCGCCATTTGCATTACCGTTTCAATGACACGCTACGTGAAACTCATGAAAAACTGATTATGTCCCATTTAGGAGCAGGGAACGTTTTGTGAGGTCAGACAAGGGGGGGGGGACTGCTCAATCTTTATTAATACTTACCCAAAGGTAAGGCTGAAAAAGGTTTAAACTATGTCGTTACCTGTTCAAATAGGTGGTTTAGTTGGAGGGAAAAGTGCATGGCCTATATTCCCGGTCCAGAAAATTGGCAGTAAAAATTTCCAGTGTTATAACCTTAGTTAAGTATTGTTTTATTGATTACAGAAAAAAACAAATTTTACAGCAATTTGCTTATATAAAAATTTTATTAGTGGGGTTAGTAAGTCACAATTTATGTATTACTTCCAGTAATATATGAGTTCCATTATATTAATTCAATGGTTCATAATTACATTTTTAAACTTGAATATATAAACATGTATGAATATTTAAATAAATTCATATTTAATTACTATACATATCCATACCTACTACATACATTTATATATATATACACACACTAATTTATATATATATATATATATATATATATATATATATATATATATACATACACAACAACACACACACAGACATACATACATATACAAATACTCATATACACATACAAAATATACAATGGCTGAATTTCTAATATTTTTTTTACGGCGCATCGACAATTCTTGGCCATTAGCGCCGACATCCAGGGTGCAGCCAGGAATTTTCTCAGCGAGCCCTGAGATGAGAAAATTCCTGTCGCCGGTGGAGATCGAACCCACCGTCTCCCGCTTATGAATCGAGCGCGCTAGCCAATCACAATTATTGTTAACATAATAAATACAGATGTTATATTTTTATGCTTTCAGGGTCTTGTTTTATGAAATTTATATTTTTAAGAATAGTATAGGGTAAGTGACCCAATAGTTGACACTTTAAGGAAGGGTTATTTTACTTAAAATAATTCTTCGCTTAGTTTTTGAAAATAATAAACTTTGAATATATCAAATTATTCGTCAGCTCATTCTCTATGAAATTCACATAAACCAATTTTAGATACATTAAGTATTTCAAGTAAAATAAATCATTAAATGCTGCCTTACTCTGGTCCTAATGTTGACACGTCTGCAGTAGGTCGGTGCCTAAGTTTGACTTTTCTGTTCCTAAGGATGACAGTGAGGGAAAATGAAAATAATACAACTTCATTCTTTAAACAAACAACCAAATTGGATTGAAATCGTACTGTTTTTCCTTCAACTTGAACTATACACTAATCACCTACTCTAATGGCGTTAACTTTGTTTATAACTTGCTTATTACAGCCATTTTCATCTTTCATCCCTTGGTCATTTTTGAACAATCGCTCTTCTTCTTTAACTTTTTGTGCAACTCATTGATGATGGTTTACTTACACCTGTTGATTCTACACAGTTCATGCTTGTGATGTCCTTCCTTCTTCAGGCTGAATGGAGGAGTCACCATCTTCCTCAGCCATGGAGTTTCTCACCTTATTTTTCCGACGAGAAGAATTTAAAAGTTATTTCTTGTAAGGGATTTTTCTTCTTTTTTGTTCAATCTAGCCTTCGCTCTTTTTTCTTGGCGATTTCAGCTGTGTTTTTTTTTTTTAATGCAGGACTTGCTCTATTCATGAAATTTTAGCTTCCAACCTTCTTTAAACGTTCGGAAACCTGATACATCCATAGGTTGGTTAATGTGAGAAGCATTTGGAGGTACCGCCTGTTATAACCATTGTACCACATATTGATTAAGAAGTTGTGTGACATTTCAAATTGCAGAAAACTATTATAAAAAGTTGCCTGTCAACATTAGGAACAGAATGTCGAAATTAGGAAAACATGTTGTCAACTTAAGGTTCCAGTCATAAGAAATTAATAAAATCAGGATACATGAATTTCTAATGAAAATCTCAACTAAATGTTTTAGTATTCATCACTTAAAACCGTTTTCCTAAAGTTGACATTAGTGTCAAGAAAGGAGCCCTGGTTGTTTATTGGGTTCCCAATGTTGATACTACCATAATCTCAAGATTTTTTTATTTAACTTGAGTCAAACCTTTTACAGTCCATAATTTAAGTATCATAGAGTTCATAGAAATCACAAAAATACAATTTAATGAACGCATTACAAAAAAAAAATTCTTAAGAAATATTCTTAATCTCTTATCAAATTCCCTAAGCAAAGAGAGCAGCAGGAGTTGACTCGAGGATTTTTCATACTAAAATGGCTGCAGATGTTATTAACGGAGTTGCATAGTTGATCGGGTCAGTCGACATTATTCTTCAACACCTGTTCTTTCATTTGGTTGCAAACTTATTGAATTCTCTTGAATCTAATTGTTATTTTTCAAATTTAAATTTGAATTGTCAACTTAAGGAGCAGTGTCAACGATCGGGTCATTTACCCTAATAGTCTTTTCATTTAAATCTATTTTTTTTTTCGCTTTATATTTGCAGGAGAGACTTTTTTCAATACAATTTATAATGAATAACCCAGTTACTTATAAGCAATAATATATAAGCAGAAATTGTAGTGTCTAATTTTATTAAATAGAATAGAATTAAAAATAGAAATTTAATAAAACAAGATCCTCAAAGTATAAAAATATAAGATCTGTATTTATTGTGTTAAAATAATAACAATAATTGTGATTATTTCAAATATGTTCTTCTGTCATCTTTCACTCTTTCCAAAGTGTCCCCTAATCCTTAATCTGAGCAAAAAGTGTGTATACCTAATGTTGGAAGGATGGAACATCACCATATTTGCGTGAAATTAAATAATGTGTTCAGATTGGTTTCATCAAGCTACAGCAAATGTATTGGTTTTGATTTAGAAATCAGAAAAAAATAGACTTAAATAATTTTTTTTAAACAACAGGGTACCATTTTAAAGCTTATTACATAAAGCAACTTTTGAGGTGGAGGCAAACCGCTAAGTCCACAAATAGCTGATTAAGAAAATATTGAAGGAGTTAAGAAAACCCTAATAACAATAGTTCACATCTATATGGCTCTTAGTTTAGCTCCTAATTTACATGACAACATTTCAATAATATGTGTTTCTTATTGGAAATTTAATGTAGATTCTAAAAATGTGGTCGTCATTTACGATACATAGACTAGAAATATCTCTGCTACATGTTGAGATAGGACGCTCATTTCTACGTCCCTGAACTACAAATGAAGTGCAGAATAAACCCTTAAAATTATTACATCTCAATGTGGGACACCCTGTATAGTTTAAAATAGTTAGATCTAGAGTTTTAATTAATTATTCGGTACAATTCAGCAGCATCGGGGGATGGTTTTATAAGTATTTTATTATTCGGAGGTTTGGATAAGCTGGGCAGTGTGGGAATATATGGAGGAAGTCTTCAGATGCAGTTTCTTCGCAGTGAGTACAAAGCAATTTGGGGTTGATGCCATATGTAATATTTTTTATTGTAAATTTAATATTAAATTGCTGCAAGTTCTTAACTGAGCTATGAGCTTTAGAATATGGAAGGGAATATTAAATGATAGGATTGTGGTGAACCGGGTTCAATCATCAGATTTCAAATCGAGCTATATTTTGATCTCTCTAGTTTGTTGATGTCTGATGTGAGTACATTTTTTTTAAATATATGTACAGCCGGCAAATTGTGCTTTATTATGAGTGGGTCGTGCTTAGACCAGACATCAGGGAAATTTAAATTCATTTAAATTAAGTGTTATAGCTTTGACTAAGTATTGTTAAAAATGATAAATATTAAACACAATCACCCTTGTCAGATCTCCTAAGGCCTTCCGTAGTCTTAGACGAGACATGATCAATTTTAGCGCGGTTCATCTCTCGCTCCAAAGGTGGGAAACACGCTTATGAGGTTGACTTCATCGGAAAGTGCAGTCTAGAAAATTTCATGTTACAGAACTCATAGATTAAGAAAATAACAGTGGTTCAAAGATGTATGTATATATTAAATATATATATATATATATATATATATATATATATATACATATATATATATATGTATACAAGCCGTTTATATATATATATATATATATATATATATATATATATATATATATTTACATAGTTATATATATATTTGCTTGATCGCTATCCAGCTGGCTCAAAAATGTATGTATGAATGGGGTTTAAGGACGAAGAACGTCAAAGGTTACCATCGTCCTGTAAAGTGTTTTTCAATGAAAATTATTTTGTTCTATAAAGGTATTACAGGAGTCAATTGCACTACATATATTGTCGAGAATGTTCTTAAGTTGTAATGTTATATAATGTTCAAAAAGGTTTTTTAAAATTGGTTCTGAAACTGCTATGGCTAGATCGAGATCCTCACGGTAGCGATCACTTCCCAATCCACATTAAACAATCAACACCTCCTCCCAGCTTTAATTCTGCTAAAAGGTATAACACGAAAAAAGCAGATTGGGACTCATACAAGGATATTATAATAGACAAACTTAAAAACACACAAGTAAACACCATACAAGAACTAACCAATTTAATTATTTCAGCTGCTGACCTCACCATTCCACAAACAACAGAAAACTATAAAAAACCACCCGTTCCTTGGTGGAATGATGAATGTAGGCAGGCCGTGAAGGATAGAAGGAAAGCACTCAATTTATTCAATAGAAATCCATCCGATATAAACCTCCAAAATTATAAACATAAAAAAGCAAAAGCACAATGGACAATAAGGAATAGTAAAAGGAAATGCTGGGTGGACTTTTTATCAAATATTAACAGACACACTTCACAACATGACATATGGACAAAAATAAATCAAATAAGACATAAAAAATACAAACCACCGATACCTGGACTCAAAGTTAACAACTCCATCATAACTGACCAGACAAACATCAGCAATATCCTAGGGAATCATTTCGCCTCAATATCTAGCAGCCATAATTATACAGCAGAATTCCTGCAACACAAATTACAGAATGACAATACATTGATACCAATAAACCACAATTACGATCACCCCTTAAATGACCCAATAACCGTAGACGAACTCAGACTTGCACTATCTACTGTACACTCAAGTTCTCCTGGACCTGACAGAATTACTTATGAAATGATTAAACATTTACCCAGCATTTCATTCAAAACCCTTCTAGACATTTACAACGAAATCTTCCAGAGTGGTAACTATCCTCTTTTCTGGAATGAGAGTATAGTGGTACCTATCTTAAAACCAGGTAAAGACGGTGACTTACCCACTAGCTACCGTCCGATTTCATTGACAAACTCTGGTTGCAAACTACTCCAAAAGATAGTAAATAAAAGACTGTTATGTTTTTTAGAAGCAAATAAATTACTGTCACCCTACCAGTGTGGTTTTAGAAATCAACATTCCACAATGCACCATATCGCCAAAGTAGAAAGCGATATATTAAACGCTTTCCTAAACAAAGAATCTTTGCTAGCCGTCTCCCTAGATCTAGAGAAAGCCTACGACACCGTATGGAGAAGGCTTATCATATCACAGCTGGTAGATTGGGGTGTCCAGGGCAAAATACTGCAGTACCTCAGTAACTATTTATCTCAAAGAAAATTCAGAGTGAGGGTAGGTACCGCCCTTTCGGATGTCTTTGTTCAAGAAAATGGAGTGCCCCAAGGAGGTGTTCTGAGCACAACCTTATTCAATATTGCTATGAATTCTGTCCATCAGTGTATCACCCCAGGAGTAAAATTTTGCATGTATGCTGACGATCTACTTATATACAGCTCATCCAAACGAATTCACACCGCTGAACAACACATACAAAGTACACTTACAGAACTAGAAAAGTGGAGTGGTAAAACGGAGACAAAACAAAAATATTGTTTTTACAAGGAAAAGAAATCTTCCAGCCCCCCACCTTACAGTACATCAAGCACACATTCAACATACAGAAACACTCAAATTCCTCGGACTAACACTGGACAAAAAATTAACGTGGTTGCCCCATTTGAAAGAGCTCCTTAAAAAATCCAAAAAATCTTTCAATTTTTTAAGAGTTCTCAGTAGCACAAAATGGGGAGCTGACAAATTTACGATGCTTACTCTGTACCGGTCTTTTACCAGATCGCTTCTAGATTACGGATGTATAGCTTATTCTTCTGCCAGCCCAACCACCTTGAAACTACTTGACACAATACAGAACACAGCACTAAGAATTGTCAGCGGTGCATTTAGATCTAGCCCAGCAGAAAGCTTATGTGCCGAAACTGGTGAACCTCCACTGCAGTACAGACGTCGAATGATATGTAATAAATTCGTATTGAAATGTAAAGCTATTGGAACGCCATGCGTCACTGAGTTTTTATATAACCAATACTCCGAAAGAAACGTTAAGCAAAAGCCACTCTCATTACGAACTGAAGACAATCACAGCGACCTAACTCTCTTCCAAACACCTGTTCACACAAATAACATTACTGACATACCTCCATGGCGATTGAAAAACCTTAACTAGACTTAACACTGACAAAATACAAAAAATCAGACCCAACTTCTTCGACACACTACAAAAACGTATTCAACTCCCTGTTCAGGCAAAATAACAACACTCATTTCATATTTACGGACGGATCAAAAACTAACTACGGGACTGGTGCTGCCGCCATCACAAGAAACGAATCCTATCACATAAGATTACCCGATCACACCACTGTATACACAGCAGAACTACACGCAATCCTTTTAGCACTCAAAACATTGAAGATACAGACACGGACGAAATAACAATATGCACTGACTCATTAAGTTCCTTACACTCAATGACAAACATTTACAGCTCACACCCTATTGTCATAGAGATTTTTACACAATTATTCCAACTACAAACAAACAACAGACATATCACTATGTTTTGGTTACCTGGACACGAAGGGATTTCACAGAGCACTACAGTAGACTTACTAGCGAAAACTGCAACTCAAAGACCTACACCTGACCTGAACAAAATGACAGCAACTGACCTATGCAAACTAGCTGAAAATAAGACAGTAAACGACTGGCAGACAGAATGGACTAACTCTCAAAGCAAACTACGGGAAATAAAAAATACAATAATACCCTGGTCAAGAGAAAACCTAACAAGACGAGACCAAGTTATTATTACGAGACTTCGCTTAGGACACAGTTTATTAACGCACTCCTATCTAATGGAACGACAAGACAGACCTGTATGCGCATGTTGTAACGAGACATTAACAGGTAAGCACATCTAGGCGCACGGTAGTGCGCCAGGCCAAGTTCCGGCCTAAGCATACTGTGTGTATATTACAGGCGGTCTTAGAGCCGATTTTTACCCTCTCATAACTTTCAACCAGGTGAAGATAAATTTATGAAATTTTACACAGGTATTAAACTACTGGATGTGAGTAAAACTGGAAATTTTCATAATTCTACATCGAATAGTTTCTGAGATATAAGCGATCGAAAATCGGGATTTATAGGACTCACTCACTCACTCACTCACTCACTCACTCACTGACTCATCAAAATTATTAGGCACTTCCCATGATGCTAGAGACTTGAAATTTTGCATGAAGATAGATATGAAGGTGTTATTAAAGGAAAAAATCGAAAAATCGCGAAAAGTTGTGTTTGACTCCGCTTCCGGGGCGGGGGCGTGCCAGTTTTGTACTTCCATCGGAAACCCGTCATTCCGTCCGAAACCCATGATGTGGAGTATCAAATGAATTGTCTCGGTATGAAGAACCTATATTTGATGTTTTAAGAAACAAATAGAGACGCATACAGGCTCGGTAAAAATCTTATACCAGCTGTCTGTCTGTATGTTTGTTCCTCTTACAAATCCGTACCGTTTGACCGATTTTGACCAAACTTGGGACACAGATGGGTCTTGATACGGGGAGAATCATAGGCTAGGAAAAATTTTCTATCAGCTGTCTGTTTGTCTGTTTGTTCCTTATACAAATACACACCGTTTGACCGGTTTTGACAAAATTTGACACACATGTCGGTCTTTATCCGGGTAGTGCCATAGGCTAGTCAAAATCGTCTATCAGCTGTCTGTCTGCATGTTTGTTCCGTACACAAATTCACACCATTTGACCGATTTTGACCAAACTTGGCACACAGGTAGGCCTTGGTCCGGGGAATGCACTAGGCTAGGTAAAAAAGGTCTTTCAGCTGTCTGTCTGTATGTTTGTTCCTTATACCAATGCACACCGTTTGGCCTATTTTGACCAAACTTGGCACGCAGGTAGGTCTTGATACGGGAGTGTCATATTACCTATGACGTTTTCTACTTCTTGCTCCATCGAAATGCCATCATTCCTTCTGAAACCCATCATGTGGGGTATCAAATGAATCGTCTTGGTAAGGAGAACCTATATTTGATGTTTTAAAAAACATTTCGACGCATCTTAAAAACAGTTCTGACTTCTTTCTTAAATGTAGTAAATAAAGTCGTAGGGGTTCACTGCATAATATACTTCAAAACAGATACTAAGTTTTTCAAAGTCGAGTCATTTTTGTTCTTATATTTTTCTTGAAGGCCTTCTACACTTTCCCTATTGTGATCTTTATCCTGGGGATAAGGTTCCTGTGTTTTACTGTGTAATAGTTTAGTAAAGAGAGCAATCAATTTGTCCTCTAAAGTAATGTCATTTGGAAGAGCTTCTAACTTTTCTAGTCTAGTGATTAGATGTATGTAGGTTGATTATTGGTATCAAATATCAAGCAGTATGGAGAACCTTATGCAGAATCCAAAGACCCTGGTTTTATATGAAGTACAAAAGCCAGTAGGTATGCGGCAACTAAATTCTATTTAATACTTAGAAAAAAGCAATGAGATCCCCAAAAAAACATAAATGTGAAATAGAGGCCAAGTTCCTGCCACCACAAAGAAACACTCCCTTCCTCAAAAATATCCCCTCCTAAAACCCCCCAAAAACGCCTTACCATTCTACACTCCAAAAAAGTAGTATGGGTTGGTGAATTAATTCAACCAAAAATATTTGCCAATACAAGAGATGATACAAGAAAGAAATGGCCAAGTTCATTACTTGGAAGACCTCATAGTTACTTACTAAGAACAGTAAAGACACTTCAACTGACCTTTAAAAACAACAATAAAAATACTTATATCCAGTTACTAAAATATCACTTTCCTCAACCAGGTATATTCTTAAACTTGGCAATGTTTTTTTTGTGCCGAAATTATCTTTAGATAAAAACTAAACATTGCCAAGTTTAAGAATATACCTGGTTGAGGAAAGTGATATTTTTGTAACTGGATATAAGTATTTTTATTGTTGTTTTTAAAGGTCAGTTGAAGTGTCTTTACTGTTCTTAGTAAGTAACTATGAGGTCTTCCAAGTAATGAACTTGGCCATTTCTTTCTTGTATCATCTCTTGTATTGGCAAATATTTTTGGTTGAATTAATTCACCAACCCATACTACTTTTTTGGAGTGTAGAATGGTAAGGCGTTTTTGGGGGGTTTTAGGAGGGGATATTTTTGAGGAAGGGAGTGTTTCTTTGTGGTGGCAGGAACTTGGCCTCTATTTCACATTTATGTTTTTTTGGGGATACTTACTGACTGCAGATTACGAGACCACCTAACAATTCCTCACGACTTACACGACTTACTTGCCGAAAATAGTCCACATATTAACACCATACTAACTCACTCAAAGATAATTAACCTATATTCAAAAATCTAGCCTTATCTCCAATTTACCTCCTAAAGTTAATTTAAAATAATGAACGAAATAGCCTTTATAAAATTTTTTACATTTTTAAGAAATTAAGTTAATTAACCTACATTTAAAAATAAAGCCCTATCTCCAATATAATCTTACCTCTTCTACCCTCCCCCCCCCCACTTTTTTTTTTTTTTTTTTTCCCTTCACACTCTATTTAATATCTATTATATTACCGTATTGTTATTGTGAAATATATTTTATATAAAACATGTTATTGTTATTATTAATTAGCTCACTAATGTACTAGCTTTACTCATAAAATGTACTGACTTGTTATATATACAATGTGCAAAAAGTATTTTGTAATATCTTGATGTATGTTAAAGAGCCAGTCGCCAAAAGTTGCGAAACTCTTAATAAATAAATATCAATATCATTCTTTTCTAGGGCGTCTTCGTATAACCTGCAAGACTCGAAGATATGCCGCACAGAAATCGGTTCATTACATGACACACATATAGGCTTTGCCTTCCCCTGCATAAGGAAACCATGAGTAAGTCTGGTATGACCTAGGCGAAGGCGAGCTAAAACCACCTCGTCTCTTCTACTGCTGCATTGGGATGATCGCCATGGCCCTAGACTTCTTTTGACCATTTTCAATTTATTTTCGGAAGCCTCCGTCCACATGGAGTGCCACCCCATCGTTATTCTCTCTACAGAAGGCGCACATAATTCCTTGGGTGTTAGGGTTGTGGGTGTGATTTCCGTTAGATCGTGGGCTGCTTTTGCCGCTTTATCGGCAATTTCATTACCCAATATTCCCTTGTGGCTAGGAACCCAAAAGAAATTAACTGTTTTTCCTGTAACTTTCAGCATTCGGATATATGTTTGGATTTTTAGGCTTACTGGATTTTTTGGGTACATCTGTAGTATGGAGCGGAGCACGCTTTCTGAGTCGGAGCACACAATTATGTTTTTCTTCACCTGGGACATGGAGAACTGTAAGGCTGCTGTAATTGCATGTGCTTCTGCTGTAAATATTGTAGTGCGTGGGTCGAGTTTGAACTTGCGGGTTGTCAGAATATCGGTGACAGCACAGGCGGTTGATCCATTAATTCTAGAGCCATCTGTGTATAAAACAAGCTTGTCCTGAATCTTGTCCAGCATTTCGAGGAGTGTTGCGTTCACCTGAGTGTTGTTAATGTAGGCTTCCTTTTTAAAGCTAAATATGCAGTTAGGTTTTTCAAGAGTCCAGGGTGGGGTGTCCAGCGGTGGTAAGGGCAAATTTGTCTTCAGCATATCTTGAACTACAAGAGTCATGCGTAAAGAGCTGGCTCAAAAAAGGATGGAGTTTGATAAAATATTGTACAAAAATACTTTGTTCGATTTAGAAGGTTATGTATGTTGACAAGCTTAATTCGCCTACCGGGACATGCTTTTTTGGGCAAAATTCGCGCGAATAGATTCATAAAGTTCTTTATTTTTTCCGTTCATAGGATTGTAGATGCACTTTTTGCAGGTTCTTTAACGAACGAAAACGAATGAAACCAGTTTTAAGGTGATATCTATAACCAAATTTGAGAAACGTGAATGCAGCTAATTTACCAAACTAATTTAGAGTTCGGGTACTTAGAAACGATGGATTAATTTGAAACGATTTATACATTCGTAAAAACTAAGATATTTAACTTTTGGTTACTATTGAAGTTAAGGAAGTTTTAGAAAAAAAATAGTATTAACAGACATTAGTATTTTTGGGATTTTTTTTATATTTTCTTAAATATCTCGAAATTTATAGAGATTTACTTGTCGCTTGTTCCTTCAATGGGAATTTGAAAATGGCGAAGCTGCCAGGAATATTTCCCTCTAAATTTCGCGCAGGCGAAATAGAACTTTCCCGTGGTCATTTCGCAAGAAGTCTATATGACCTGCAATAGTTTTATTGTAGCATGTCTTATTCCAGGTTTTTGCACCGGAGTTAGTAATAGAATGGAACTTTCTTTAATCATATCTTGGTAAGCCATGATGTCTTTAGTAATGCCTGCATTATGCCGAAATGATAATAACATAAAGGCAGAAGCACGTAAAAGGGCATTTGAGATATAAAACTACCGCTGAGAAGGGTGGTTTTGTGGTAATTCCATTCTATTCAATTTTCTGGACTCAGGATGCATAAAGTTTTACTGCCCAAATAACGAGACGTTTTTCCAGTTCAGCATAACCCATATTCTAGTGTGCAAACGAGGAACATATATTTTTCAGAACAAATCCAGAAGGTTCTGACATTTTACTTTCAAATTAGCCGACATTCTCTCGGGGAATTTATCGGAAAAATGTGTTTGACATTTATGGTTTCTGCAATTCAAATAAGTTGACGATTTTTAAGAGTCCTCTCAGTAAGTTATACTAACCGTCAAAATCATATAACACGTTTTAAAATAAGTGGGAAAATTCAGCTACAAATGTGAAGTTTTAGCACATTTCTCAACTCGTTATAGCCAGCACGGCCTATATTGGGTGGTGTGATAAAAACGAATTGTCTACCTAGTAGAGACTACGGTGTAGTTTTAGCTTCAACTCAGATGGATGTGATTAAAGGGTGGTGTGATTAAAATGGAGTTGATGCTACCACTTCAGTATTTCGAAGTTGTAACTACCTTTGGTGTGATTAAACCGGTCCTACAACTACCCCCTGTAGATATATCTCGGTTTTCCCGGAGAGGTAGTTACAACTTCATTTTTGGTGTGATAAAAGAGAAGCTACAACTACCTAGGTGTAGTTACATCTTCGTTTTCTAAGTCTAAGGAAGAGCAGACTTCACTTTTGTCAGCTATTCTTTAAGATCAGGATTATTACTATATTTATTATTACTTTGGTTCAGGGGCGTATATAGGAAATAATTTCGGACAAACAGGGGGTTTGGGGAACAAAAAAACAATTTTTTAACCGATTAAATCAAATTAAATGTCGGGGTGGGGGCTTTTATATACGCCCATGCTTTGGATTATTATTTTTTATAATTTAATTTACACTATGATCTTAGCAAATAGGCCGAGAAGCGTCGCCCTTTCTCTCTCTCTCTTTTTTTTTTAATCATGATTTATATCAATCTATCATATTAAGATTTATTATTATTTAATGATAAAATTATTATTATTATTATTATTAAAATTATGATTAATAATATCAGGATTTATATAATGTGTAAATATATTGCATCACCTGTATAATGCATTTATATGCACAATTTGTATAAGGTATTTTTTATCATCACAATAGATAGTTCTTTTTTTTTTTTTTTTTTTTTTTTTTTGGATGCATCTATTGCAGAGGTCATTAGCACTAGATAGTTTGTTATAGAATAAATCTCCAACATCTGCAAAACTCTCAATAAATAAATAATTTAATTTATGGACAGAAAAAGGATTTCAAAGAAAATCACAAGGTTGTAAAAGAACAATAATCTCCAGTTTGTCTGTCGATTTCTCTACAAATGTCATTTATTTTAATTTTAACGTCCATTTATTATTAAATACGAATATTAAATAACATTAATTTTTTTTTTTAATTCAGTTTTAATTTTCTATGCATTTTACCAATAAAAAAAGGGTTTCTGCCACTACACTCCCAAACTAATCTCTGTCAAAAGATTTATTTATATGTACTTCCAGAATTGATATGTGCCTAGCAGAGACTGAAAAGGAAGAGTACTAATGAAAACAGGAATTAAAACCTGTATGGATAGGAAAGGGTTGGCCCGTTCCAGCATGAAAGGTAGATACTACTACAGGGTAGTTGTATCTACCCCGTAGTTGTAGCTTCAGTTTTTCCAGCTACCACTCCATCTAGGGTAGTTGTATCAACGGAGTGGTAGCCTTTCTTTAATCACATCAATCTGAGTTGAAGCTAAAACTACACACTAGTCTCTACTAGGTAGACACTTCGTTTTAATCACACCACCCAAAGAAAGGCTACCACTCCGTAGTTACAACTACCCTAGATGGAGTGGTAGCTGGAAAACTGAAGCTACAACTAGGTGTAGATGCAACTACCCTGTAGTAGTATCTACCTTCCATGCTGGAACGGGTCGACCCTTTCCTATCCATACAGGTTTTATTTCCTGTATTCATTAGTACTCTTCCTTGTCAATCGCTGCTAGGCATATATTCATTCTTGTTGAGCAGTAGTTAAGTTTTCCAAAATGTCATCGTCATCTGAAGATGAAAGAACAACTGATAAGAAATTTCTAGATAGAGATTTTTTATATAAAAAAATTATATTGATTTAATGACAAAGTGAGTAATGTACAACTTGATTTATTATAAAAATTATATTAAATCAAATATACTAATTAATTAGGCGTTAGGCATTCTGATCATTTAAAGATTAAAAGGCTAACATTTTATTTCGCTTTCCTTCTCCACGAACTTTTGTTGTAACACTGTCTGCAACATGGTCAAATTCCTCAAAATTTAAAGGGTCTTTAAGATTTTTAGCAATATTATGCAGTACAGCACAGCTCATTACTAGTTTTGGTATTCTTTCATGTACTATATTTACACAATTGACAAGAGTTGGGAATCTTCGTTTCAGTTACCCAAAAACACGTTCTATATCTGCAGCCCCTCCCCTAAATTTAATTTGATTTAATCGGTAATAATGCGCCAAAAATAAATTAAATAATATCACTTAGCCCAGAAAAAATAAATTTGTTGTTGGGTGTAAAATAGTCCCAAACTCCCCGTTATTCAAAAATGAGTTCCTATATACGTCCCTGAACCAAAGTAATAATAAATATAGTAATAATCCTGATCTTGAAGAATAGCTGACAAAAGTTGAGTCTGCTCCTCCTTAGACTTCAAGAAAACGAAGATGTAACTACACCTAGGTAGTTGTAGCTTGTCTTTTATCACACCAAAGATGAAGTTGTAACTATCTAGCTCTCCGGGAAAACCGAGATATATCTACAGGGGGTAGTTGTAGGTTTGGTTTAATCACACTAAAGGTAGTTAGAACTTCAATATACTGAAGTGGTAGCATCAACTCCGTTTTAATCACACCATCCATTATAATGAGGACACAAAAGAAAATACTGGTCATTCAACTTTTTTTTTAAATTTCTAGCATTTTATCTAAATAGTTTTATTGTTTTTGTAGTATATATATATATATATATATATATATATATATATATATATATATATATATCAGTCCCGTAGGAAAGCTCAGATAGGCATATACTGTAGAGGTCACCAAGGAAACAGTTTGGTCGGTAATATTATCCCCCCACGCCTGATTATATCCTTCGCAGGTACCTATTAAGGCTGGGTGGGTATAGGAACGGTCCGGGATCCCGACACCGACCTTCGAACGACGGCACTAGAAAATAAAATGTTTAGGCCACGTCCAAGTTCCGAGTTTTGAAGTTGGGTAGGTGCAAAATCCGCCATATGTTTGTCCATACAGTGAAATCGGATTAAAACGTAATAATACACACCCATAGATTTAATTCAAGGGCTCTTAACTTTCCTTCCCAGACTGCTTCATAAAATTAGAAGCGGCCTTGGTCCCTATGGTAATATCTGGAAGTACGGCTCCATTTCCTCTGAGAAAACATGACCTTTTGCCAATTAATTAATAAAATTTCAATTCTAGAAGGGAAGGAAGGGCTGGGTCCCTAAGGAGAAGAGCTCAGAAGGGATTATCTTCTGATGTGTGTAATTGGCTGGCTGTAGGATTGTAGTGGAACTACTGAAGGTTTCATTTCAGCTACTGCTCTTATCCCAAGAGGCCCATCTAAGCCGGGGATATCCTCAACTGGCTTAGTCCTCATCACTTATTTCTACGGCGTTTATTTCCAGAATTCCTAGGAAGGTGAATTCCCCATTGTTCCGTAATTCCAGTGTTTTCTCGCCGTCTAAGAGGACGTAAACCGTTTAAGAGTTAAAGCCAATTTCCCGAATTTATATTAGTTTATTTGTTAGGAGTCTCGCGATTTTTCTCGATTAACTCTTTAGCAATATATCAATAAATAACACAAATCGTGATCTAATATATCCAAACATTTTACAAATGGTCGAGCCCACATTTTTGCGATAGACTTGCAGGCATATTTTTTATCGGGTCTCTTGCTTGAATAAATATATGAAACTATGTTTAAGGCGATATCTGTAAATCAGTCAGAGAAAAGTGTATACTACTAGTTTTCCTAACTAATTTTCGGTTTGATTATTCTGAAATGATTTACTCAGTTGAAAACTGTTCCAGACGATTGATATTCATCAAAACTAAGATATTTAAATTTTGGTTACTTTTGGAAATTGGGAAACATTAGAAAATATTTTAACTTAATCCGATAATAGTACCCTAACCAAAAACTTTATTCGACAACTGTATTCCATTTTTCTCAAAAACAGTTAAAGCTATTGCCTTAAAAATGGTTTCATTCGTTTTCATAGGCCAAGAAGTCTATAAAACGAGCAAGCATATGATGTAAGCGTATCGATTTCTGCTGGTTAACGAACTTGACCTTTCAAATTAGACGAAAGATTTTTGTACCACATTTCATCAAAATCGGTCCATTTTTGGATATATATATATATATATATATATATATATATATATATATATATATATATTAAAAATTTGAAACACCGTTATTTTCGTTCTCTAAGATTTCTGAATCGTAAAATTTTCTAGTCATTTCCGGATTGCGTCATGTGGTCAATCCTATAAGCGGGGTTCCTCCCTATGCGAGGGGGATAAGTACTGACCAAACTGTTTTCTTGATGAGCTATATATATATAAATACACCAAACTGTTTTCTTGGTGACCTCTACCTATCTATATATATATATATATATATATATATATATATATATATATATATATAAATACATCAAACTGTTTTCTTGGTGACCTCTACCTATCTATATATATATATTCTAGTCAAAGGTGAATATGCAGTCTCTTCCCGCAATGTCAGGATTATCTTATGTTTGACCAAAGCCTTCGGGAAAACCCCAAAAATAACCCGGAAATAAATTCCAATTTCGGCCTTTGACTAAATTATTTTAAGTCAAATCTAGAAGCTCCTAATATTTCAGTCGAAAGTAAAATAATTTGTTTCGGGCTTTGCCTATTCGAGCCTTGAAGCGAATGGCAGAATCGGCCAAACGTCGACTGTCCTGGTAACATGTTTTAACAATTTTATTTTTGCGTTGTTCCGCAAACAGGTTTTTGCTTTTGCCGTTAAATTATATTATAATTTCACGTTTGGACATTGAACGTGCGGGTGTGTAAGATTAATGATGAGTGAATCAAACAGTATTGTTAATGGAAATGTGGATGAAGAAGGTTTAAAAGGGAAATCCAGGGATGAAATTACTAATTTGAATAAACATGTAAACTATAAACAAATGTATGTATGAGAAAATTATCTGTGAGGTAGAATTAGGTAATGTAGCTATAAATAAAACGTCTTCACAGTATAGCCGTCTCAAACGTCTTCACAGTATAGCCGTCTCAAACGTCTTCACAGTATAGCCGTCTCAAACGTCTTCACAGTATAGCCGTCTCAAACGTCTTCACAGTATAGCCGTCTCAAACGTCTTCACAGTATAGCCGTCTCAAACGCTACGATGTTGGGTGTTTTGGCTACAAAAGAAAATTGATCAAGCCCTTATCACATACACAAAATAAACAATAATTCGTTAGAGACGACGATTTATTGTAATAAGTAATTGAAAAAAGTTCTTCAAGAATTTTTAAGTTGAAAATATTATTCGTTATTCAGAACGACTAATGGGCCCCAAAAGAAGTCGGCCCCGTAATAGTCACTTTCAAAATGTTTGTCCTAGGCTTAACAATTTCTCTCAGGTCAATTGTAAAACCCGATTCAAAAGTCCCTAATAGGAGTTTTATTGGCTCGCCAGTAAAGGAAACTTTTACGAAATCGATAATTAAAGTGTAATAGAAAAAAGTACAGAAGAACGATGTTTGAACAGGAAATGTAATCGGTGCAAACTATCCCAGAGGTCTGAGGGATTAACGCTGCCAGCAGAACAGAATTCAAATAGCCACAAATCGAAAGTTAGAACACCGATTTCAGTTCATTGAGCAAACATTTACTGAATGGCTTAGCTTTTGCAGAGTAGGTCGTTCTCTACCAAATCTAATTAGAGTGGAGTTTTTTCGGAGTTCCATGGTTTTTGTAGGCATTTCTAATCAACATTCAATAAAAAGGAAGTCCTTTATTACCATACGTGAAATGAAAACGAATTAACAATTATTGGTACTTACGTATTAGCTTCAACGCAGGTTAAAGAACCGGCTCTCAGAGATCTGGATGATCACGGGGTCAGAGATCTGGATCAAGTCGTCAATTGAGTTTTTGCCAATATGGCGACGAGATTATCAACGATTTGGGTTGACTAAAGTTTAAAGATAACCTTGAGCGAAAGCACATATGTTAATGGTACAATTGCTATGCGTTCCGCTAGCTCAAGGTTATATCGAAACTCTAGGCAAGCCAACTCGTTGATGCTATAGATCAAGGATGGTTTTTCGGTGGATAATGGACCGACATGCAATTTAACAGTGCTTCCTTTGTTTCCTGTAAATATAAAACAAACTAGGAAATCGCGTAACAACAAACAAAGAAACGCCAATCGCATAAAAAACACCAATGTAAAAATGAATTTCATTCTAAATAGAAAGGGAACAAGACGGTTACTATAAACACAATGAACACTAGGATTGCTCATAGGAATAGACCAACAGAAATGCGATATCCATTATCCAGATCTCTGAACAAGACCCATATCCTTAACCTGCGTTGAAACTAATACGTAAGTACCTAATTATCTCTCTTTATCTACTGCATACTTAATTCTTATTTGTACGTTTCGAGGTCAGGCGCACAGTGGTCCCAAATGGCAAAATAGCGGAAAAATGTCTTTTTTTTCAACACATCGTTAGACATCCGGAGGTAAAATACTGTCATCCTAGTCGACCTAGAGAACCTGGGTTCACGCTTTTAGGGTGATCAGCCCAATTCAAATATTTGCAGCTGTTGTAGGACAGTTCTGTCCAGGAACTAGTAGCCTATCTAGGCAAAAAATATGAGATTGCAGAATAATATCTACCTATGATGGCTGACTCATTAAGTATGAATTTCATCCACATCCCACAACGGATATGGGATAAAAGTACAAGAAATGAAACCAGACTTTTTTTAGGAAAAATCATTTTTGGCTTGATTCTAGTTTTGAGTGGGCCATAACCATACAGAAGCTTTGCTTTTAGATAGGTATAGTGTAAGTCGTCCGAACAATGATTGTCAGCTACTTGATGTGTCAAGCAAAATAAACAAACAAAGCTAAATTCGCTTATTTTAAGTTATACCAAACATTCTGTGTGTATGTTTGTATTCTGAACCGAATAAGACCACTTGCAGATCGATGTGACTTATCTGTTCTGAAGATATCGACTTTTCCCGCTTTTCCGATGTTCAGGGCCACGTATCTGGGAGTCAGAACCATCCTTACATGGTTCAAGGAATCATCCATCAGTCCTTACATCGGCTACATCATCAGTTCTACTTTATTTGTAAATAGTACAAGGCACGCTGTAACAGTTACTTTAAACTTCAAACCAATATCTTGAGATAATAAGAAATTTGTTATCGGGTATCATTTCAATGGAATCAGTGTTTCCATTCTATTAAAATATTGGTTGATGAGTGTTAGTCTTGGCAGGATGGGACGTCCCCTATACTTCCCACAAAACAATTAAGAAGCTCGAAACAAACCGTAACTCTTATGTTTTTGCGTTACTTGGCTTCCAGGTACACATTGGACGTAATTGGACGTTCGGAATCTAATGAAACCATTCTCTATAACATTCTCTATCTCCATTTTCTTAGGGTTCTTATACATCTCGAAACCGGTTGTAAAATCGTAGTAAATTTAAAGGAACTCTTCAAAAGATTATTTAATTTTCTACAAAAACATTCATTCGGAGTAATTGATGATTAAATGGAGACATTTTCGCTTAGGATATAGCTGCTTCCTGCTGTGGCTTCGCTTAGAGATTTCGTTTTACATTTTTTAAACAAAATATTCACTGTTTCTATTCTAAGGTTTCAAAATGACACTAGGTATGAGAACGGAATCGCGCTAAGATGTCGCAGTTCCTGTCGAGTCTGGCTTTTTATGTACTTTAGACACTGTAAAAGCCTGAATGAGGAATAAAACGGGAGTAGGGGAGACGGGGGTCAATTGAGCAACGTATCAATTGAACAAGTCGACTTAAATAAACGAAAATAATTAAACACATTTGCCCAAAATTAAAAATCATTGTGATAAATACATTTTGAAAAACTCAGATTTCTGTATTTTTAGGTATTCAACTATTTTTTTTTCTCAACTGGCGACAAATAGTTCAATGATATCTGCAATTTTTAATCCAATTCTAATCGTGTCATATACTTATACTTTATAATTCCTAACTTCATTAATAGGATAATAATATTTTATTTATTTATCATTTACTAATAATTACAAAAAAGTCATACGGGGTCAATCAAATCATCAATCTCAGGAGCAGTTGAGCCACGGAGAGCATTAGTCATGCGCGCATCTTTGCTTTAAGTAAAAAAATAGTTAGGAAAATAAAAAAAATTAGCGCGAGTTGTGTGCAATCGGATACTATTTGACAAACCTAATCACGATCAAGTGAATATCGCTACTTACTCACAAATACATCCTTTATCCTAGGCTACATCACCTAACAAAGCTAAAAAAGATCGTGTACGCGGCAGAACTGCCATTTATACCGATTTGCCTGCAAAATTAGAAATAAAAGCAACAAAAAAAACGGGTAAAAAGAAAAATATTACAACTAGACGTAGAAATAGATACTAATAATAATAAGAAACATTAGTCAATTGATAAATCAAAAGAAGTAGACTATTAAAGAAAAAAAATGTATGTATAAAGTTTTTTTCTGTAACTATGGTTGTCAGAATAATTATTATAATAATATATTATATACTATCCCAGCATTAAAATCTCCAATATTGCAATAGTGATTGGATAAATAATAAATTATGTATTGAAAGCTTTTGTTTGAGTTTCTAATATCATTGGTTAAATTGTCTCCGACTAGTTGTTCAATTACCCGCTAGCTGGGATCAATTAATTCATTCGACGTGGTTGTATATATTTATAATTTTTAAAAATTCTTATCATTTATTGCCTAAATTATGTATCGGAAATTATAATATATACAAATAACTGCTATTTTATTTGCTTAAAAAAGAGATCATTTTGTTTTAATTCCGCTAGAAAAAATGTCTGAACTTTTTTGGCTCAATTGACCACCTCCTTCCCTATTTGAAGCATCATTAATTAGGACATTGAAGGAATAATATTCCTTCAAGTGGCTAGATTTATTGTCGGCAAGTTATAACTGCCAGATTACCACAGCTTAATATCAGCACGATTCAATATACCCACATTACTCAATTATCTCCCATTACACAATAAATTATATTTTTATAGTTGTTGGTAACTACATCCAACATAATAAATTTAGAGAAAGGCGAGAAAATAAAACATGCGTTAACGATAAAAATAATTATAGCACTTGCCATGATTTCTTCAACAAAAACTGAGACAAACTAGAAATAGAACGAGAGCCTGGTCGAAAGAAAACCAAACAAGACGACAAGTTATTCAGACGAGACATCGCTAAGGGTGGGTTTACACTTGATAGTTATTGCAGGCTATTTATATAAGAGAGAAATTGCTAACCATGTAAAATGTATGTCTGCAATAAATTCTACATGGTAGAATTTATTGCAGACATACATTTTACCTGGTTTTCATTAGTCGCAATTTCTCTCTGATAGAAATATCCTGCAATAACTATCAAGTGTAAACCCACCCTAAGAACACAGTTTATTAACACATTCCTATCTAATGGAAAGCCTGTATGCGCATGTTGTAACGAGACATTAACAGTTACTGCACTCCAGATTACGAGACCAACTAGCAGTTCCACATGACTTACTAGCCGAAAATAGCCCATACGTTAACATCATACTGACTCAACTCAAGTTAACTTATATTCGAAAATATAGCTCTAAAATAGCCCATACGTTAACATCATACTAACTCAACTCAAGTTAACTTATATTCGAAAATATAGCTCTAAAATATTAAGTAAAAATATATCATAACGTCGAAGAAAACGCCACAACTCTTATTGTATATTGCTTTTGTGTCATATTAGTTATTAAATTATACCTAATACGGCACAATATAAAATGTCATATTAGTTATAATTTAATTATCTCCAGATGGAATGGTTGGGATTCGGCTAAATAAACCTCAATATGATTTTGTTTTAAAAAAATCTATATTTCGGACGTTTCGGCTACTCATTGGTAGCCTTCGTCAGCTAAAATGACAAAAAAAGAAATTAATACAGAAACAAACAAGAAAAATTTATAATTGTGATAGGTAACAGAACTATAGATACAGTTTAACTTATAACAGAACATATCGTCTTAAAATTCTTAGAATGAGTAGAATGAAAAAGAAAATAGGTACAATAATTGATTTTAATAGTAATTAGTAATATAATTAAAATAAAATCAATTATTGTACCTATTTTCTTTTTCATTCTACTCATTCTAAGAATTTTAAGACGATATGTTTCTGTTATAAGTTAAACTGTATCTATAGTTCTGTTACCTATCACAATTATAAATTTTTCTTGTATGTTTCTGTATTAATTTCTTTTTTTGTCATTTTAGCTGACGAAGGCTACCAATGAGTAGCCGAAACGTCCGAAATATAGATTTTTTTAAAACAAAATCATATTGAGGTTTATTTAGCCGAATCCCAACCATTCCATCTGTACTTATCACCTCGACGGCTAACTATCTAATCATCATGTTTAATTATCTCGTAATTGTATTCAGACATTCTTGCATGAAATGTCAATGATCCGAAATGATTGAGATAAATAACACAACTTGCTATCTAGAAGCATCTAGAAATAATGTTTACAAAAAAAATGTAGTTCACGAAAATCTACTTTTCGCAAAATTATGAAGTGACAATCACTTATATCTCACTCCCCAGTAAATGCAGGTTCATTGTCAAATCCTGCCAGAGCCTAGGGCCGCGGAAACCATCCTTTGATTCGGCCCAAGATTAATCCGCACAAAATGCTTTAACAGTCAAAAGGCCTGGAATCCAATGGGAACCAAATGCCACCGGAACTCATTGTTACGTTCTCTCGACACGCTATTGTTTCTGTAGCATCACCGCAATCCTACCTTCCTTCAAAAAGCAATTTCAAGTGCTGGAAAACAGCTTACTGTTTCTATAGAATTCCGGTTTGCTTAAAAGCACTTGTATATTCGTAAATTATCACCGCCCTTTAATTTATGCATTTCAAAGCTTGGCCAAAAACCGTTTTGAGCGAATATCTTCACTGTAGGAAATGCAATCTCTAACGAACATTCACGTAAATTCAAAGTACGTGGTTGCTAGCAGTGAAGGGCCATTTTCAAGAAAAATAAAATCGGCAACTTCCTTGTCAAAATATTTGTAAAGCTTAGAGGTCAGCCGTGTAGCCGAATACATCATAGCTCTGATGATGGCAACAAGAGCTGCTAAAACAGTTTTGTTAAGGAATGACTGTTTTAATTTCTTTTGCTTGGAAATACTTGATTACGGAAGTTTGGAACCAATCTTCCGGGAACGCGGGAGTATTGCCACAATAGAGACTAATTTGGAATCACAACAAAGCCAAAACTATATAAATACCTACATAAAGATAAAGTAAGGTACTTTCGGCAGCTTTTAAGGAAAGATTCGATGCATGATTTAGGTTGGCAAACTTACCCTACGTATTTCGTAATAGGAAAAACTTATTTTATACAAGGTAATAATAACTTTGTAGTTTTAAACATAACAGTACCTATACAACTTTCGAAAGAACGCTTTTAGGCTGAAAATATTTCTAATGCGCTAGTTTCCATCCATTGAACTAGTTTAACAATTTTCGGTGGAATATTCATGTTATATAGTTAATTAATTTTAGCTATTTATTTAATTTTGATTTTTATAAAGTTTCAAGCCGAAATAGTAACACGGTTTGGAGAAATATATTTAAAGTTTTAGAATAGAAACTCTTTCACTTATTCATGGAAACACGCTATGAAGACGCATTTTCTGCTGAACTTGTGCAATTATATATCTTAGATTAGAGAAGCACATGCTCGAGAAGCATAGTTTTATTTGTTAAAAAATAAAATAAAAACAGTAAAAAACTCAATTAATTGTAGTCCGCCAATGAAATTAATTGCATGACACGAGTAACGATTCAAGTGGTCGTTAGTCGATTTCTGGATCACGATAAAGATTAGAAATTTAAACGGAATCCATGCACGGCCACAACATTGCGTGCTAAGAAGTGCTTTTTCCCCTTACTCCTTATCTCACACTCCATATTTAATTTATCTACGATTATATTTATTACTTTTGTTAAATGAAGTCTTGATTCGAATGTGGGTACTCTTTGCAGCAAATAGAACATGATGATCCCTCAAATAATTTTCTAAATAATTTGCTCAGCGAAACGTCCTGAAGCTTGTAGTTTTTTGGGTGAAGTAAATTGCCCCTAATATAGACTCCTGTGTGGCTTTCGGTTATGTTCAACAAACACGCGACCGGTTCGGCGATGAATTGCTATTCTAAAGTTTAGAAAATATACGATTCGTGTTTGCTTGACGTGGATCCTCAATATTAAGGATTTATTGAATATATTATACTGACAACGATTTGCAGACGTTGTAATCCATTTCAGGCTCAGACGAACAACACACATTAATCCAGATCTCAAATTTAGGAGGAACAAAGACTAACTTGAATTTGAACACATGATTGTTTGTTTTAAAAACACTTAAATCTCGTGAGATGTCAAAAATAACAAACGCACGCTTTGCAGGAACTGCGTCATCCCAGCGCGTTTCCGAACTTATCCCAAGTTTAGTTTGGAAAGCGTAGATTAGATATAGTATTAAGACAGTGTTTAATCTTTTGTAAAATAGGTAAAAACCTGTAAAAATATAAAATGAAATCACAGCAAAGCAAAATCTTAGACCTCACAACAGGCAACTAACAGTATCGTACGAGGGAATTGCGGGATTTAAGCAAAGATTTCTCTGAATACCAGCGTTCTATTTAAAGTCGCACGAGAACCGTAATTGTAGGATATTTAAGAAACTTTCGAATAGATGCTTTCAATTTACTACGATTTCTCAACCGGAGATATATAAGAATATATCCAAAATTCCTAAGACAAATCTAGTTTTTTCTATTGCCTCGAAAAAATTTGGCCATGAAAATAGTCTTATTAGGTCCCTGACGTCCAATCTAGGCGCACGGTAGTGCGCCAGGCCAAGTTCCGGCCTAAGCATACTGTGTGTATATTACAGGAGGTCTTAGAGCCGATTTTTACCCTCTCATAACGTTCAACCAGATAAATATAAAGTTATGAAATTTTACAGAGGTATTATACTACTAGATGTGAATAATACTGGAAATTTTCATAATTCTACATCGAATAGTTTCTGAGATAAAAGCGATCGAAAATCGGGATTAATGGAACTCACTGACTCATCAAAATTATTAGGCACTTCCCATGATGCTAGAGACTTGAAATTTTGCAGGATGGTAGATATGAGGGTGTTATTAAAGGGAAAAATCGAAAAATCCTGAAAAGTTGTGTTCGACGCCGCTTCCGGGGCGGGGCGTGCCAGTTTTGTACTTCCTTCGGAAACCCATCATTCCGTCCGAAACCCATCATGTGGGGTATCAAATGAATCGTCTCGGTATGAAGAACCTATATTTGATGTTTTAAGAAACATTTAGGCGCATATAGGCTCGGTCAAAATCTTATACCATCTGTCTGTCTGTATGTTTGTTCCTTATACAAATCCGAACCGTTTGACCGATTTTGACCAAACTTGGGACACAAAAGTGGTTCTTGATATGGGGAGAATCATAGGCTACTTCAATATCGTCTATTAGCTATTTGCCTAACTGTTTATTCCTTAGACAAATCCACACGATTTGACCGATTTTGACCAAACATGGTACACAGGTAGGTCTTTATCCGGGTAGTGTCATAGGCTAGGTCAAAATCGTCTTTCAGCTGTCTGTCTGCGTGTTCGTCCCTTACACAAATTCACACCGTTTGGCCTATTTTGACCAAACTTGGCACGCAGGTAGGTCTTGATACGGGAATGTCATATTAGCTATGACGTTTTGTACTTTTTGTTCCATCGGAAAGCCATCATTCCTTCTGAAACCCATCATGTGCGGTATCAAATGAATCGTCTTGGTAAGGAGAACGTATATATGATGTTTTAAGAAACATTTCGATGCATCTTAACAACAACACGTGTGACTTCATTCTTAAATGTTGTAAATAAAGTCGTAAGGGTTAACTGCATAATATACTTGAAAGAAGTTTTTCAAAGTCATCTAAATTACAAAGTTTAGGATCACAAACCCAAAATGTATCATCTTTGTTCTTTTCTTTTTCTTGAAGGCCTTCTGCACTTTCCTTATGGTGATCTTTATCCTCGGGATGAGTTTCCTGTTTTTTTACAGTTAGTTTAGTTAAGAGAGAAATCAATTTGACCTCTAGAGTACTGTCATCTGGAATAGCTTCTAACTTTTCTAGTCTAGTGAATAGATGTACGTAGGTTGATTATTGGTATCAAATATCAAGCAGTAAGGAGAACTTTATGCAGAATCCAAAGACCCTGGTTTTATATGAAGTACAAAAGCCAGTAGGTATGCGGCAACTAAATTTTAATTAATACTTAGAAAAAAGTAATGAGATCCCTAAAAAAAACATAAATGTGAAATAGACGCCAAGTTCCTCCCCCCACAAAGAAACACTCTCTTCCCCAAAAAGCGAGAAATATCTCCTCCTAAAACCCCAAAAAAACGCCTTACCATCCTACACTACAAAAAAAGTACTATGAGTTGGTGTATTAAGTGTACCATATTTTCAACCAAAAATATTTGCCAATACAAGAGATGATACAAGAAAGAAATGTCCAAGTTCATTACTTACAAGGGGAGTATACAGCGATGGGGTCACCGATTTGGACCAATTTTTTTCTGGTGATTCTACATCGAAAAATAGTCAACACGTGTCCCAGCGTTCCGTCCAATGCGCCTTAGGAGCCGAAAAATAAAATAAAATAGGTTGAAAGTGCTTTATTTTTTATATCGAGTTTAGAAAATGATATCGACATGATTCTTTCACCAATTCATTTTTTTATAGAGTAGATTAAAAGAAAAATATAATCGTTAAAAAATAATTTATATTTCCTCAAATATATTCAAAAATATGCTATCGTTTTCAGGTAAACTAGTATTATACATTTTTTTACACCAAAAATAATAGCAGATTTAAAATCAGCACCCCAAGAAACCCTAATATATTGAATATCACAAAACCTTAAGGGTCCCCCCTTAGCAAAATTTAAAATACATTTTTTTTATTTTTGTAATATTCCCAAACTTTTAATCAAACCAAACTTGGAGGGTCAATAAAGGCCATAATTTGACACATTTTCGTCCAATTCGTTTCTACGTGTTCTGGAATTGACGTTATATGCTAAAAAGCTTACATTCTATTTTTATTTTGAAAACCATTTTTCGCAAGTACCTTTTGAGATAATACAATAGTCATTTATATGGTTAGAAAAAGGAATCTTTCTCCTTTCGAAAGATTTCAATGATGTAAAAATCGGATAATCTCAAGGGGAGATATTTAATTTCAAAGCGTTACATTACCTTTTCGCTTACAAATGTTTAGTCTCTTGCGGACTAGGAAAAATCATTATTTTTTGTTTTCAATGATATTCAGTATATTAGAGTTTCTTGGGGTGCTGATTTTAAATCTCCTATTATTTTTGGTGTAAAAAAATGTATAATACTAGTTTACCTGAAAACGAAAGCATATTTTTTAATATATTTGAGGAAATATATATTATTTTTTAACGATTATATTTTTCTTTTAATCTACTATATAAAACAAATGAATTGGTGAAAGAATCATGTCGATATCATTTTCTAAACTCTATATAAAAAATAAAGTACTTTTTTTATTTTATTTCTCGGCTCCTAAGGTGCATTGGACGGAACGCTCGGACACGTGTCGACTATTTTTTGATGTAGAATCACCAGAAAAAAATTGGTCCAAATCGGTGACCCCATCGCTGTATACTCCCCTTGTTAGAAGACGTATAGTTACTCACTAAGAACAGTAAAGACACTTCAACTGACCTTTAAAAACAACAATAAAAATACTTATATCCAGTTACTAAAATATCACTTTCCTCAACCAGGTATTTTCTTAAACTTGGCAATGTTTTTTTGTGCCGAAATTATCTTTAGAGAGAAAACTAAACATTGCCAAGTTTAAGAATAGTATACCTGGTTGAGGAAAGTGATATTTTAGTAACTGGATATAAGTATTTTTATTGTTGTTTTTAAAGGTCAGTTGAAGTGCCTTTACTGTTCTTAGTAAGTAACTAATAGGTCTTCTAAGTAATGAACTTGGACATTTCTTTCTTGTATCATCTCTTGTATTGGCAAATATTTTTGGTTGAAAATATGGTACACTTAATACACCAACTCATAGTACTTTTTTTGGAGAGTAGGATAGTAAGGCGTTTTTTGGGGGTTTTAGGAGGAGATATTTCTCGCTTTTTGGGGAAGAGAGTGTTTCTTGGTGGGGGGAGGAACTTGGCCTCTATTTCACATTTATGTTTTTTTTGGGATTACTTATAAAACGATTTTCGCCCCTCAAACCATCGACGATCTTGATCTTTCAAATTACAAGAATTTGTACCAAATTTATTAAAACTGATCCTTTTATGAGCTAGCTTGACAGCGATCAGACAAATATATATATATATATATATATATATATATATATATATGTTCCTTTAGATATACAAAAAATAATGTTTTGTTGTAGAAGTGCCCATGGAGAGGTGCGAAATTATGCACGAAACGTGTCGGGCCTTAGAAATAAAGTAGTAGGACACCATGTCACCTATGATCTGAGAGAATTAGAGAATTTACATATATTTTGGGTCATCTGCGAGAAATATATATATAGGGGAAGGTGTTGTACCTCTGACCGTCATGTACCTTTGACCACCGAGGCTGTGGCGGCACGTAGCAACATTTCATAAATTTCGGTGTAATTAGTATTTAGCTCCTTCATTAGAAGGCTTGTGTAACCTACTTTGGATTATTCAAGTCAAAGAAGATTCTTGCAAAAAATACTTATCCATTTCTATCATAAAAATGTAAGTTATTTATGGATGACGTTTTGCCTCATAATATTTTTTGTATTATGTCTTTTTAGATGGAAATACTTTGATAAAGTAGCTATTACAATAAGAAACATGGTTTAGCTTCCAAAATTGATTTATCTTAACCCTAAAATTTTTAGCACATTTTTTAATTTGCACTACCAGGGTCAGGGTCAGGGTGTTGTACCTCTGACCACGACTAGGTGTTGGTTGACCAGGTCAAAGGTACAACACACCTGAGTGATTTTTTCATAATTCAATTTTTATGTTCTTCTGCCACATATTTTTAAAAAAAATACTTAATATTGGTTGTTTCAATTAATCAAAGAATTTAAAAAATAATAAATTAATAAGTTTAAACTGACTTTATCAATCCTCAGTGTAGCAGTTCAAACCTATCGCCCCTTATCGTTCCACATGAAGTTGTAAGGCCTCATCAAAAAGCTCATGCAAGGAAAATGTCAAGTAGGGAACCTCGTATCCTGACAGATATTCGTGAAAAGCTAATTATTGAAGGTGAAAAAAAAAAACAAAAAAAAAACTAAAGCACCACCCTAAAAGTAAGACACCACATACAAATAAATCCCTTCCAAAAAAAAAAGTTGTAAAGAAAATTATTCTAATGACAGTTCAGATTCTGATACTGACACCGAAATTTCTTCAGGAGAAAGTGACGTTGATTCGTCTGATAAATGTTGTGAGTTACGTCAATGACCAGTAACAATTTGAAAAATATGATTTCTTTTTTTAATTTAATAAGGAAATGTTTTCCTTTTTAAAAATAAAAGTAAAAAGTCTATTACATATTTAGTAAGATACCTGTGGTATTAAATGTCCAATGTTTAAGATCCAATATTTGAAAAAACAAACTTTAAGTGACAAGTTTTACGAGAGAAGATGAAAATTTGTATGATATGGATGTCGAAGACATTCTGGCTAAACTTCCATACCCTACTATTGCTAGTGGATCTGCTTGACAGTTAAAACGTTTATCGATTGGACTGGAGTTTTCAGCATATTAAGCATAACGTAATATCAATAATAGCTTTTTTATTATTCTTACATCCTTGCCCTGTATTTATTGAATTTACAATTAATTACAATATTACTTAATAACATTTTTTTTCTACACTGCTGTGTTGTTTTTAGGTGGTCAGAAGTACAACACCCCTTGGTCAAAGGTACAACTACATGTTGCACTGAACGATTATTTTTTGTAAAAATTAATAAAAAATACTAAATGTAAAGCTAGAACCTTGAAAAAATTATATATGATAAGCAATAGAATACTGATTACAATGAAATAAAAAAAATGAATTTAGCTTTAATATTCAACCCCAAAAAAATTCAATATATGTATATATATATATATATATATATATATATATAACGTAAAATGGGCTCACATTAGTGCAGTGTGGTGAAATTGGTACAAACTGATACTGCTTATATATCTGTCTGATAGCAAACAGAAAAATATATAAGTATATATTTGTCTGTTCACCCTCTTTGTGCAATGTTCGATCCTTCGGTATCAGTTAAATCTCTGGTTCAAATTGAATATAGTCTCCAAAGTTAGTGCCTTGGTTGTTATGTACGACACCAGAGGTACTGCTGTATCCGGAGTATCCGATATTTTGCGTAGCTATAGTTGTTCTATCTGTCAATGTGTACATTCTTATTGTTCATTTAGATCAATAAACAAAAATGTGAAGTAATTGTGAAATTATTATTCAGGTAGTATCTCACATAAACATCACTAGGGGGAAATTAATTTATATTATAATAATCAAGTCAGCTGCCCGTTACAAATATGAAAGGTCAAAACTATTCATGCTTATTTTGCATTTAAACAAACTAATCAGAAATGCTCGTTACACTTCTTTGTTGCTTGACAAGAATTCAGAATTCAGATTCGTCATGTATGTCGTCATTAAGCTACTAATATTCCTGAAATCAAACAAGTAGTTAGAACCTTTAGTTATAAGCGCCAGAAAGACGTGAAACATGTCGAGCAAGAAATAAACGATTTCGAGCAGAAGGAATTGAGGTTTTTCATTATTTTACTTCCATCAGGTTTAAGTCTTTATTGTTTGTTTGTGTTTCTGTCTATGCGTCGATCGGTCAGGCGTCCAGTCACGTCTTCAGGCTTAGAGGATAATATAATAGTCTATCACATGTTGGATGTACACATATCCCCACACTTGAAGGATGTATTCCTCTAGAAGCGAGTAGGAGTTAGGCGTCCCAGAAACCTGACGAACTGTAGAGATAGTGTTTTCACACAAATACCCTCTTTAAGATAAAGAGAGCTAATGTTCCAGTCAGCAAACATCTCGATAGCACCTTCAGATTATCACGACATAAATCTATACTTAGAAGCACTTATTGCTTAAGGGGTAAAACTACCTTGAGAGATCATCATTAAGACATTTCTCCAATTTATGAATAACAAATTAATCAATACTTTATGTCATAAGTTTAGTATGGGATGTTAAAGTATCCCAAAAAAATGAGTTTTAATTCTTCGAAAACAAAATGGCGGCGCTGCGTCCAGGGCCTCCGAGAGGAATTACGAGCCCCTGGCCAAATAACTTCACGGGCTTTCTCTGAAAACAAAATAAATACATTTGTAATTGAACGGAGTGGAAGGTTTACGAATTGTCTACGTGCATTCGCACTTCCTGGGGCAACAAATTTTTGGACTGACAGTCTTCACCCGATTCAGTGGTATGTAGATTTATCGAGAAAATGTTATCATTATAACATTTACAATTAATTTTCAATATTTAATGTAATAAGTGTTTCTCAACAAATCTCAATCCTATAAAATCTAAGCAGAGGATACATTGAAAGTTAAATATAAATTAATAAATGCAAAACGTTTCTTAATAAATCGACATCATCTAATATTTTATGAGTTTGACAGTTAAATTTTTCAATACTCTGCCTTAAAATATTCACAACTTTGATTTTATGCCATAGACATTTATCAAAAACACTCATCATTTATATTTCATTTTCATGTACTGGCTGCCAGATCATGAAGATTTGGGGAAAAGCTCCCTAATAGAATCATATATGTACATTCAACCCAACTAAAAAGGATAAAGATTTATCGAGAAATATTCACCATTTAGGTATACAGTTATATTTCATTTAAAATATCTTACTTTAATATATTCACAGATTTGATTTTGGTGGGAGGGAAATTTATCGAAAAACATTTAGAATTTATATTTAATTTTCGATATTATACTTTAATATATTCACAGCACAGATTTTATAGGATGGAGATTTATCAAGAAATATTTAGCATTTATTTATTTATATATTTAATTTTCAGTATTTTACTTTAAATTATTCATTCATAAGCAAAATATATTCAAACAGCAAAATATATTCACAGGACAAAGGTTTATTTATTTAAAATCAATAAGTATTAATTGATGTTTAATATTTTATTTAAATATATTCATTGCTATGAATTAATAGGATTGATATTTATTGAGAAACAAATAGAGGGAGGTAATCTCTTTGGCTGTGGACATGCTTCATGGCTCAGCTCTATTCACTGAGTCGCTCCAAGATAAGGAAGTAAATAATCGCTAATGGAAAATTGATTACAAAAAAAAAAGAAAGAAAGAAAAAAAGTGTCGTGAACATGCAAGAAACTGGTTTCCCACTCCCTCCCATGCATAATACCCATTGATTTTCCTTTTAGAATTCGTAAAGCTCGAAAATGGTTCGTTTCCATTCGCGAACATTCATGAATCAGTCTTCACTTCAAGAATCAGTCTTCACTTCAGGTTTTCTAGGTTTAAAATCTAACCAACGTTTAACGTTTATAACGTATTCTAGATTCTATTACTTTTTTTTTCAGAAACGGATATAACTTGAAATATTACTTTATTCTATTCTCCACGTCAAAATCGCTATAAAAACTATTCCTAGAAGCCTATAAATGCAAAATCGTATGTAAATTTTGCTGATTGCATTCACTTTTCGCAGTCGACAATATAATTCATGCCGAATTTCATTTGTGGACGCTGCGGGAAAATTATATATATACATATTCATATATATATATATATATATATATATATATATATATATATATATATATATATATATACACATATAAATACATATATATATATATATATATATATATATATATATATATATATATATATATATATTATAAATATGGGACAGGTCAAAAGAATAGTACTCCATTTTCTATGTACTATTTTATTGTTGGCACGCCCTACATGTTTCGTGGCCTTTATGCCACCTCCTCAGTAAAGGCCACGAAACATGTAGGGCGTGCCAACAATAAAATAGTACATAGAAAATGGAGTACTATTCTTTTGACCTGTGTCATATTTATAAAAAACTAGCTGTTACCCGGTGTGCCATGCTACACCTACTTTATATTAAATAGGTGTTACCGGGTGTGGCATGCTACACATGTTTCATATTAAATACCTGTTACCCAGCATGTCATGGTACTCCTATTTTATATTATATATTAAAATGAATGATTATACGACAATTGTTCAAATTATGAGAAAGTAAGTTTATAAGTTGAGAGCTCAGTTAAAAAAAATATTTTACAAATTTTCACTGAATGTGGGGTGGAAAATAAATTAACCCTTATTTTAAAAAGTATACTGGAATCATGTAATTGTAGTACCACCTTAAAGAAAATCCTAACCAAACTACCTGTGTATAATTTTTTAAAGAAAATAATGTGAAGTCCATATATAAATATATATTAAAAAATAGCAACAAAATGAAGCATTTAATTAAGGTTATACTTACTTAGTTAATAGTTTTAATCTAGTATAACTGAAACTATTCTTTATTTGTATTGTTTTTGTTTTTTTAAACATAATATTAATATGTTATGTTCTATACCTTTTCATGTAATAATCTGTAACTAAGGTTTTTCTTTCTATGATCGAAAAAGTAATTGATGCAGGATTTATGTTAATTGAGCCAAAAGGAAAGTATTAAAAACTTTTTGTTCCAAATAAACTTTCACATTTTGTTGTTGACATTTTCCGTTATATTAAAGCTTCTCTTTCAAATCTTAAGGTTTATGAGCTCTTCTTTAAGGATAGCCCTTTTGTCATAGGAAATAGGGGTATCTAAGAAAAACAAATTTAGATATTTTTGTTGCAGCTATAGAATTAAAGCTATTTGGGAATTTCAATAAGGACTTATACTAAATAAATTAATGGGGGATTAATTTCATTTGGCGAGGGGTCGAGGTTAGCTCAGTGGTAGAGCACTGGACTAATAAACTGGAGCACCTGAGATCGAATCTCGAGCAAACAATAAAGATTTTTTCTTCTAATGTCTTCGTTCTTGGGTTGAATTTGGCCTCACTGGCAGTCCCTAGGTCAACCCAGCCTTTAATAAATTTACCAATGGATACCCTGGGTGCTAATGGCTTGAGGTGTCGAAGCAGCCTAGGGGAAAATCAGGTGGCTGGAGCATAGTACTGACCACACTATCTCCCTAGTGTGCTGTAAAGTCATGAATCAGATTCCTCTATAGTATCTGCCACTTAGGGTCCTCGTGGCCCTTTTTTTTTTTCTTTTTTTTTTGATTTTGCAACAATATTGTGCTCAAATTGCAAGCGTATTTAAATAATGGAGTAGTCAGAGGATATAAATATCTCAGACAAAAGAAAGCAGATATAAAAATGTAATAAAAGTGCTGGGTGTAAATATGTCAATAATAAAGAGGCTTGGCATATTTAGATTAATAGAAAATTGCATGGAAAATTCAATTCACCTGGGGGGGGGGGGTAAATGAAAGAATTCATTTTAATAAGAAGGAAATGGTTTAAAGACAATTCCATGACAGCACATTAAAATGATATAAATTTAAATATTAAAAGTGAAATTAAGTTAGGCTTGCGATGGACAAAACATTATGAAACAATAAAAATGATATAAAACTCCATGGTTGCTGCCTTCTCCTGAATGGAACATATTTTTTTAAAGGTTCTAAGATTGAGGGCTTGGAGGAATAATTTATGATAATAAAGTAAATATTTTTGGTACAAATCTAGAAGAGAATGTATTTGATTCCTTCTGCAAGTTATTCATAATGGGTATTACTACCATATTTTTTAAAAATAAATGTGCCTTTTGACCCTTTTTATAATTAAAATTGTTGAGATAAAAAATTATTTAAAAGTAGTAAAAGTGTGGGAGATTCATAAAAGCATGTCAAGTTCATATTCCTTTATTACACACACAAACAGCAAGATGTACATCACTTCACATTATAAATTGTATAAGCGATAAAAATGTTCCTCCCTAAGGCAGGAAGTATGAACAATATATGAAATATAAAATATCAAATTTAACATATTTCTGAATTTCTCAAATGTTTCTTTACACAATGAGTTTGTAAGCGTGTCTCGAATATATTCATTTGACTCAAATGTTAGACAACTCCATTTTTTTCAATTGAAAAAAAATTGAGTTGTCCAACTTTGATACCAATCTCCTCAAATATACACTTCCGAATTGATTTTACCATTTAAGAATGCGGTCTCTATGTCCAACTGGTCAACATTTTGCATTTACAACTTTCTTATTTTCAACTAAATCCCAAGTATTATTTTGTTTAAAACTATACATTTGTATTTATCCAAGGCTTTCATCTAAAAATTAATCAAGTCCTGTTCCTTTTCTTCATTAAATTTTTTCATCAGTTCCCACTAACCTAACTATTAACTAATCATCATCATCAACATGCATAGTGACTATGATTTTATTATTCAAAAGTACTCCCGAGCTTCACTATAACGGATTAAAATGCAAATATTCACCTTCTTACCCCATTTAAAAGTCGTTATTTGTTCTGGTTTCTTAAGAACAACTTTACTACCATATAAACGTAACTTAGAAACATCTGGTTTCTTTCCAAATATATTTTATAGGATGTTTTATTCTCAATGGTTTTAGCTAAAGTGCGATTTTTCAAATAAGTTGCGCCACAAACAATTTTTGGCCAAAACTTTTTTACAAGAATAGATTCTGCCAGTAAACAATGACATATATTCATAATTTTTCTAAAAAATTGGTCAGCAGTTCTCTTTAATTTGTGAATATATGAGGGCATGGATTAATTTAGATACTCTTATTCTTTGTAAAAGCATAAATCATACTATTTTAATATTCCTTACCATTGTCACATCTCATAATTTTAATTCTCTTATTGGTTAATTTTCCAAGCAATTAAACACTTCTATATTCTATATTAACACCTTGTATGGCATAACTAAAATATGAAAATAGACAAACAAAGGTTAAAACTGAAATGTTTTAAAACACAGTTTTAACGAAATGTTTCGAAAAAGATTTGTTAAAAACATAAACCGTTTAAATGTATTTGCAAGCTTTTACTAAGCAAATGCATGTGATAAAACAGAGGCATAGATTAATTATTAAAGGCATAGTTTTTAATAAGCAATAAAATAGCATAGTAACAAAAATAGTAAACAAAGGGAATGGAAGTTAAACTTATAGTTCTACTTACTTGACTTACTTAAGGCTATAAGATAAATGAAAACACCAAACTTAAAAAAGTTTGATACAGACACTTTTGCAAACTTTATGAAGTTTGATTAACGCACGTTTGAAAACTTAAAAAGTTTGCAGACACTTAAAAAAGTTTCATGAAACTTAAAAAGTTAGATGTATGAATGCTAAGGCTAAAAAAAGAAAAAATTTTCAAGCTTAAAACGTAAATGTTTTATAGCAAAAGAAAAGCCCAGTGTTGTCCTAAAGAAATAAATTTATGTTATACGATATATTTACTTTTTATTACTTTAAGATAGACTTAAAAGGCTAAAAGGTAGACTTAAAAAATGTTCAAACTTAAAAAAGTTCAAAGTTAAAAACGTTTGATACACACGTTTGCAAACGTAATGTAATTTAAATTGTAATTTGTAATTAAACAAACAAAGGTTAAAACTGAAATGTTTTAAAACAAAGTTTTAACGAAATGTTTCAAAAAAGATTTGTTAAAAACTTAAACCGTTTAAATGTATTTGCAAGCTTAATTCTGTCGCAAAACTGAATAACACCTAGGAGCCCAGTGTTGTCTTACTTGATGTATACTTCTTAAACAGAAATATGATTTTTCTCCAAATTCTGAGAATATAAGGCAATTTTGAGAATAGGTAAAACTTTAAAAGAAGTTAAAATAAAACTTTAAAAATAAGTATAACTTAAAAAAAAGTAAAACAAAAAGAAAGTAAAACTTAAAAAAAAAAAAAAGAGTTTTGTTGGCTTGCTAATTTCCATCTATATTGCCGTTCTTCTTTGAAGAAGTTGCAACACTGGAAGAAAATGGCTATTTCAGAGAATTTACTCCTTCATAAATGACATTTTCGAAGGCGTAACTCCCGAACTGTGAATCCTAGAAGATTTTGAGCTAGACTACGAGATTTCCCGGATCAAGACGTATCTACGTGCAAAGTTTGGTCAATATCAGTCAAGCGGTGTGGATTTGTATAAGGGACAAGCAAACAGACAAACAGAAAAACAGACAAACAGAGAGACACGTGATTTTTATATATATAGATAAATAAATATACGTATAATAAATATAATATATATATATATATATATATATATATATATATATATATATATATATTAAACTCACTGTCGCTAGGTGATTTCATCTCTCCGGGCACCAGCAGTGCGAGTGTATAAACCAATTTTTTTTTTTTTTTTTTCTTAACGGCGCATCGACAATTCGGGGCCATTAGCGTCGACATCCAGGGTGCAGCGAGAAATTGTCTCAACGAGCCCTAAGATGAGAAAATTCCTACCGCCGCACAGTGTAACGTCCAATGGACAAAAACCTAAATTTTTGTTTTCTTATATTTAATTTGTAATCCTCAAGGTAAGTTTAGAAACTATTCAAGGAATTAAAATCGTATAAAACTAATAAATATTAGTTTTATTTTGATCAACAAACACATTTGCAGTATTATAAACAAGAGAAAGTCTTTAAACCCTGTTTCATACCAACAATCAGTTTAAGCCCCTCTCGTTACAGATAGGACAGTGTTTTTATTAAGTCATCCCAAGGAAATTACGTCAAAACTATTCCGTTTTTATCTGATATAGTTGATTATGGGTAATTACTCCCTTATTATTTATCCTGAATTATTCTTCATTGATCTTTGACATTTTTCCTAAGTACAAAATTTTGATAGACCATAGCAAAAAAACTTCATCTTAAAACATCCCAAGTTTTTGAGCTTAAAGTTTACCTCAAGTATAATGTACTGAGGGTAATTTAGTTTGCCAAAATTTGCCGATTCCAAAGATTTTTATTTTTAGATCCATCACATAATACAATTCATTTTTTCTTCCAAATTTGAAAAAATGTGGGTAAATCCAAGAAAACGGTATTAATCCTTGGGCAAATGATTCAATTTAATCTGCAGGATGCTCCTAAAGAAATATTAAGCAATATTAAAAAGACTGCCAGTTTAGTCCAACAATATATGTAAAAAGTCCGACTCGCAGGAACTGCAGCATCTTAGCGCGGTTCCGTTCATGTCCCTAGTGCCATTTGATAAGCTTAGAAAAGAAATAAAGTTATTTTTTTTTTATATATCTCGTGAAAATTGTCAAAATCCTCTCGAACATCTCGAATAAAAGTGATATTAATAAGGCATCAGGGACACCGACAGTAGCTAACTTATACACAGAAGCGGAAATTACACAATCCGGCTCTCATTCTAAAGCAAAGCTCTATAAATCAATACAAAATATGCCTAATAAAGCCTTTCTACAGGATACAGAAGCATGGGCATATATGAGGGGGGGGGGGGCTGAGGGGGCTGCAGCCCCTCCCGAAATTTTGAATTGATAATAAAAACTTCTCGTAAAACCCTTAAAAATAAATTAAATAAGATCACTTAGTTCATAAAACATATTTTATTTTACGTGTAATAGCGTTTTAGTTGCCTAAAACTATTCCAAGCTCTAAATTTTTAGTATTCCATACCCTGGAAATGGTCTCAGCCCCCCCCCCGAAATTGTTTTTATATACGCCCATGTACAGAAGGATCAAGAAGAAGTATACAAGAATAATAAGCCTATATATATATATTACAAGAGTAATATAGCCTATATAGAATAATATGCCGAATAAAGCCTATCTAGTAAATACACAAGGACAAATAAAAGTCTTGACGAATAACAAGTCAAGAAAAAAAACTTTATTTAACAAAATAAAACAAAGTTTAGTTGCCCAACTACAATAGAATAATATACCTAATTAAGTCTATGGAGTAGACACAACTGGACCAAAAACAAGTCTTGTGGAATATTGTTTTTTTTCTAATTAAATACTTTTTATCAATATTTAGTATATAACCTTTGTTGAAAACTATTGATTGCTAATTGATGAATCGGTTTACAACTAAGTAGTCTTTATGAATATTTAGTATATAACCTATGTTCGGATCTGAGTTTTTGGGGTGCTCTCCGCCTAGGCTTTGTATTTGTGTCGGCAGATACCTGGGGTATATTTACAGCTCTTGAGGATTAACTCTTAGCAGGTAAATTTCCTGCGGCCCCCTTGTTTCTACGGGTATTAAACCGCCATATTCGCTCATAGTATCTAACCGTTGTGAAGTTTATTTTTTTGGATTTAGGACTTAATATACATATGAAGACTAAATCATAGCAAGAAGTAATCCTCCGTCGTCGGTTCTTAACTATGTAGACTCGCTAATGTTATCCAATCTTAGACACATCGTATTTAAAATCCACAGCAAAAACACGACATTTCATCAGAATCCCCTGCTGAATAAAACTTATATAGAATAATATGCAAAATAAAGCCTATCTAGTGGATAAAAATAGAGGAAAAAATCCGTTCGTGGTGGTAGAAAATCTTAAAAGTATTTCGCTCAGAAATCTCCGAAATATTGTCACTAATTTTACGTATCCTGTTTTATAGCCAAATAGATTTATATTCTATAATCAATAAGAAAAACCTACTAACAATAAAAAACTATGGGTAACAGATGAAAATAGGGAATACCAAGAATAATTCTAAAGAACGAAATCAACACCAGTACTGTAATCTAGATATTCATACGGCATCTTCGAATTCTAACAAACAAAATATTGATTCTAATTATACGTATCCTAATTTATTGACAAATACATTTGACTACTATAAGCAATTAAAAACACTAGGGAATATGCCAAAGAACTCGGAGTAGGAGCCTCGACAGTTTCAAGACATTTGAAGGAAATCGACAAATCCAACACTGACATTTCATACACGGTACAGCCTGATATATTTTTAACAATGAATTGTTTTTCTTATTTTAATTAATCTGTTTTATTGTCAAATACATTATCCAACTTTAAGCAATTAAAAAATAACAAGGAATAAAAACAAACAAAAAGAACCGTTGGAATAAACGAAATCAATTACTTCAAAGATTAAGCACTTATTTCTCCGATTGACATAGCCTAACCATAAATTGTTTCAGAATCTTTTTTGTAGAACATTTCTACCGTCTTCGAGATATTAGGGAATGTATACGAAGTTCCCAAAATATTTCATGTCTGTTAATAAAATATTTTATTCTAATCCTTCCTTAGCTCCAAACGTAACCAAAATTTTAACATATTAGTGTTGATGAAATTCAAACATGCAGAAAATGTTTCAACTGAATCCCATAATTTTAAGTATCAAACTCAAAGACAAAAAGAACAGTTCGAATAAGCGAAATCAATTACTTTAAAGTTTTAAGCACTTATTTCTCCGATTGACATCGCCTAATCAAAACTTTCATTAGAACCTTTTTTGTAGAGCATTTAGTAAGCTTTCTAATGGTATTCTTCCGTTTCCCAAGATTCCCAACCTTTTTCGAGATATTAAGGAAAGTATACAAAGTTACCAAAACTTTTTTAAATCTGTTAATAAAATATTTTATTCTAACCCTTCCACAACTCAAAACGCAACCAAAATTTCAACATATTAGTTTTAATGAAAGTAGAACATGCAGTAAATGGTTCAACTGATTCCCATGATTCTAAGTACCCAAACCGAAAACGGCATTCAAAAATTATTTTTTCAGTTTTCTCGAAAACAGTTAAAGCTATCGCCTTGAAAATGGTTCCATTCGTTTTCCTAGTCCAAGAAGCCTATAAAAAGAGTACTTACAAGCTTATGAACTCAAAAACGTAAGCGTTACGATTTTTTTGCGCGAATTTCGCCCCATACGCCATCTTCCAGTGGGCGGATTTTGCTGGTTAACGAACTTGACCTTTAAAATTGGACGATAGATTTTTGTACCAAATTTCATCAAAATCGGACCATTAGGGAGGCCAGAAATCCGCGAACAGGCAAATATATATATATATATATATATATATATATATATATATATATATATATATATGTATATATATATATGTATATATATATATACAAATTTGAACCACCGTTATTTTCGGTCTCTAGGGGTTCTGAAACGCGAAATTTTCTAGTCGGCACTTCCGGATTGTTTCATTGTATCAGCCTTATAAGTGGGGTTCCTCCCTATGGGGGAGGGAGGAACCGCGCTAAAAATGTGGGAACGTGTTCACCGCAGAGAACAAAAAACTCTTATATAAGTACCGGTTGAAACAATATATCAACTTAGAAGAAATTGTTATTAATTTTTATCAAGAAAAAAAATATTCACGCCCTAATGGCCCTTCTGGCTTCCTTAGAGGCAGACATAAAAAAGAGTTTACAGCGTTGTGTGAAAGATCGAAAAAGCGCCGGGTTCTTCTGATATCTGGCCCAGAGCTTTCTTTACGGAGAAAAAAATATAAAAAGGCAAAGCAAAATCAATCCATACATTAATGAATTTATAATAGAGGATGATACTAATAATCAAATAGATATTGGTTTCGATATAAGTTTACATTCTCAGGAATCCAAAAACGATTCAGACTCGGAATTAAGAAATTATTTAATAATTTCATAGAAAATGTTAAATTATTATTATTCTATGGCAATATTACTATAAGTATAATTTACTATTATACTATTACTACATTATATGTTTACCGTTATAATATATTTATAATATTGTTATTAATAATATTATTACCTGCTATATTATTTCTATTAATATTACAAATATTACAATTTATATTATTATAGCCGTATAGTATGCATTATTATACTATTGTTACCTTATTTTGAGTTGATTTCAATTAATACAAATGCTTATTTGAAAATAACTAGTGGTTAATGATTTTTGTCCATAATCCTCACTACTCCGTTACACTGTGCGCCGAACAGTGGGGTATTTGCCCTAAAATGCTGGCCAAAAGTCCATTTTGTAAAACTTATCCGTGACGAAAATGAATTACTGCTATAAATAGTTAAATAGTTTGTGCAAAAATGTAAGGCCAGTCCCTGTCCTGACATCACCCGTAAGCGTGGTGGACCACAACAAAGTCTACAGTTTTAGCGCGGTTCCTCCCTCCCAAATAGGGAGGAACCCCGCTTATAAGGTTGATACAATGAAACAATCCGGAAGTGCCGACTAGAAAATTTCGCGTTTCAGAACCCCTAGAGACCGAAAATAACGGTGGTTAAAATTTGTATATATATATATATATATATATATATATATATATATATATATGTATATATTTATTTATATATATATATATATATATATATATATATATATATATATATATATATATGTATATATTTATTTATATATATATATATATATATATATATATATATATATATATTTGTCTGTTCGCGGATTTCTGGCCTCCCTAATGGTCCGATTTTGATGAAATTTGGTATAAAAATCTGTCCCCCGATTTGAAAGGTCAAGTTCGTTAACCAGCAAAATCCGTTTTTGAGAAAATTGGAAAAATAGTTTTTGAATACCGTTTTTGGTTTGGGTACTTAGAATCATGGGATTCAGTTGAAACATTTTTTGCATGTGTTACTATCATTAAAACTAATATTTTGAAATTTTGGTTACGTTTGGAGTTAAGGAAGGGTTAGAATAAAATATTTTATTAACAGACATAAAAAGTTTTGGTAACTTTTTATATTTTCCTTAATATCTCGAAAAAGGTTGAGAACCTTGTTAAACGAAAGAATACCATTAGAAAGCTTACTAAATGCACTACAAAAAAGGTTCTGATGAAAGTTTTGATTAGGCGATGTCAATCGGAGAAATAAGTGCTTAAAACATTAAAGTAATTGATTTTGCTTATTGGAACTGTTCTTTTTGTCTGTTTTTATTCCTTGTTATTTTTTAATTGCTTATAGTTGGATAATGTATTTTACAATAAAACAGATTAGGCAAAATAAGAAAAACAATTCATTGTTAGAAATATAGCTTGCCAAGAGAAAAAGATTCGATGACGTCTTTTGAATATTTTCAATTGCCTTTATGCTGTTGGTTTTTTTATTTCATTTTTTAATTGATTTTATCTTTAGAATTATTAATATAGTAAAAGAACACAGGAATATGTGAAAATTTTTGATATTTTCCAATTCATTGAAACGTATGAAATGAAGTATCGGTAGAAGAGGTTTCTAGGGTCTTGCGGACCCGACCCCAGGTATAGCCATAAAACCCTTTGAACAAAGGCCGAGGAAAATATTATCTGTTTCTATTCTATGCTTTTCAAATGAGAATAGGGATATGAACAGGAACCGGGGTCTCCCGTGGTCTAATGGCTAGCGCCTTGGATTCATAAGCGGGAGATGGTGGGTTCGATTCCCAACCTCCGGCAGGAATTTTATCATCCCACGGCTCGCTGGTAAAATTCCTCGCTACACCCTGGATATCGGCGCTAATGACCTACAAGTACATGCGCCGTAAAAAAAAAAAAAAAAAAAAAAAAAAAAAAAAAAAAAAAAAAAAAAAAAAAAAAAAAAAAAAAAAAAATGAACTGGAACCGCGCTAAGATGACGCAGTTCCTGCGAGTCGGACTTTTAATAGGACACTGACTTGTTAACTCTCCTCCGTATATTTATCTGTGTAAAAAATTAATTTTTCGCGAGTTTGGAATTTTTATTGCAATTTTGGTTATAGATCACTCTAAGGCAGATAAACGAGAGTGTATTTATTGATTTTTAGCAATAATTAGGCCATTTGTTAATTAGTTTAACCACAAAAGAAAATATAAAATCTTTTGGCCTTTTTAACGTCAAATTTGACATATCTCGAAGGTTTTTGTTATACTTCCAAGCATTTCCAACCAGTTGTTTTTATATCAATATTGAAAGGAAGTATTCAGCTTTAAGAATATATAATCAGAAATCGCGGATTCGCGCGGATGTGCGTGTACATGCCAGTTAATGTCATAATTCACGAATGCATTTCTTATGTTAGTTGATTTCCCTAGTCATAAAACAAAATAATGACTAGACAAAATGTATTTGACATCATGGGTATAAAAAAGAACCTTGATTATAAAGAACAACTAGATGTGCTAATGGCCTCAGAAGCCGCTGCACAAAAAAAAAAAAATTCAGAAATACAAATAAATTAAATCAAACACACATTTTCTCGTTTCAAATCACAGTTTAAATAAAAATGGATGGCAGTGCATAAAAAAGAAGGTATTTTTGTACAAAAAAAAAAAAAGAAATGTAGTGTGCCTTCATTTTATAATTATAAAATTGTCATTTTATAATTATGTATGCGTCCGGCGTTAAATTTTAAACTATTATCAGAATTGAAACTTTAATTTTATTAAGAATTGAAAGTTTTTTTTTTTTTTTTTTTTTTTTGTTTTGTGTTTTATCACTTTCCTCCGAAGAAAAGTAGCAATTTTAAATTAGGTTGAACTTGCAGCTTTACGTGTCGTCATTTAATTTTTTCGACCTAGAAGATCTTTTGTTGTTTTGTTTAGGGGGTGGGTAGAGGGGGTGGAAGATAAAACATGTACTTTTAATGATTTTTATGTAAGCATTTCGAAAGAATGCCTATTCACAATTGTTTTCGAGATTTTCGAGGTTTCTCAGAAAAGAAGCAAAAACAAGAAATATGCCAAAGGACTTTTTTTCTTTCTTTTGTTCATCCTGCATAGATTCCCGAAGTTTGGACATATTTTTACATATTTTGTCAAAAATCCATATTTTTACATATTTTGCCATAAATACATATTTTGATATTCTTTTTATTTTATAATTGAAAAACTAAAGGGTAAACCTAGAAAGAATGCTTTATCCATTGAATCTAGATCACTGTGTCTTTTCTAATTGCAAGAAGCAAAGATGGCTGGCAGCCATGCTTCCCCGGCGCTAATGGTCTAGGAGCAGATGCGTTTTACAAAAAGTATATAACAAATTATTGTTTAACAATTGTATTATTCCTTTAATCTAATCTCTAAAACAAGTGAATCAGCGCAAGAATCATGCAGATATCATTTTCTAAACTCGAGACATAAAATAATGATTTTTCAACTTATTTTATTTCATTCCTTATCTCCAAAGGCGCATTGGACGAAACGCTCGGACACGTGTCGACTACTTTTCGATGCAAAAACACTAGAAAAAAATGGGCCTGATGAGTGACGCAACCACTGTATACTCCCTTTAACCTGCGTCATTTCAAAATGCATTTTGTTGCAAACAATTTTCCAAAATAATGTTCATCTGTAGAGATTTTAAATTCTTTTTCCACCTTTTACAATAAGTTCCTAATTTTTATTTATGTTTTTTTTCAATATGTTATATAGTTTTAGTCATTTTGTTCTACATATTTTAAATATTTTATTACGTATTTCATTATAAATAGTTAAATATATGTGTACATATTTTGAATTTTTATTTTACGTGAACACAGGAGATTTGGACGACCACATGGATCTACTTCAAAGCTTACGACACACAAAAAACTCACATTATACAAAACTCAGGTCATAATCAGACCTATTTGGACTTACGGACTTGAATTATGGGGAACAGCGAAGCACTCAAACATACAACGAATACAAGCATTCCAATCCAAAGTCCTTCGTAGAATGGCCAATGCTTCCTTTTATGCCTCCAACAAAATCCTACAATCAAAATATCCCCTTCGTAAAAGACCTCGCAAAATCCCGTTTCCTAACATTCCATTCCAAATTGTCATCCCATCCAAATCCTAGAGGTCAATTTCTTTCCACTCGGACCCATCCTAAACACCTTCCAGGAGGCTTAAGAGACTAGCCCCGTGACCAGCTACCCGATTAAATACTGAGAAAATGTGAATGTTAGTATATATTAGGAAGTGCCAATAATGATTCGCTCCTTCCATATACTACTCACTGAGATGTAAATAAGACGAGCACAATTAATTATCGTACGATATGATTTTTACAGATTTAAATAAACATTTATTAAAAAAAAACGTAAACATCCGTTCCCTACTAATAACAAATAAATTTTCAAAACAATATTCTTGAGGGGTCTCCCGTGGCCTAGTGGCTAGCGCCTTAGACTCATAAGCGGGAGATGGTGGGTTCAATCCCCACCGGCGGCAGGAATTTTCTCATCTCAGGGCTCGTTGAGAAAGTTCCTCGCTGCACCTTGGATGTCGGCGCTAATGGCCCAGATTTGTCGATGCGCCGTTATAAAAAAAAAATATTCTTGAGTTTTATTAAAACGCCCAGAAGAGCAATCATATCCACTGCACCACGTTCACCGCACCTTCCTAATAATCAGAGGAGGAGTGGGATGGGCCTCGGAGAGGAAATTGCCCACAACTCCTAGCTGGCTAAACATCTGTTGACCCAGAAAGGAAGGAAGGAAGGGATGTGAGGTAGTGGGCCAGTGGTAGAGGGTAGAGGGTAGGTAGTGTGTAGTGTTCCCCCATTCCCTCTATATTATCGATCCTATTCTAGGGGGGAGGGGGGTCTCCTGCAATCTCTCCCTCTGCAATCATCCTCCGTACTCGAGCCCAGGCCCTTACCGCCTCTTCTTCCTCGGCACACTATCTAGCGCCGTTGAGCAAGCAGAAAACGGGCAAGACCTCAAAAGGGTTCTGTTTTAGACGGATAAGATGTCTCACTGGAAGACAGTCACGTTCAGTCCTAGTTGAAGTGATAAAAGTACTAGATGGGCCCTCTTGAACATCCCCTATATTTGCACTTCCAGTAAGGTTTTTATCAATATTTTATAGTGATCCAGTTCGACATTGAATCTATGTATAACCTCGTTACCTCGGACCTCTTTAACCCGGAACAGTTTTCAAAATGAAATTGTATTGTTCAGTGAAGTAAATTAAGATGAGAAATGCAGACGAAAAATTGCTATCCTGAGTAGATAAATTACGCGAGTTTTCCTAGCATCACGGTCGAAATAAAGTATCGTTTTGCTGTTTTGTTTGCTCGTTCTCCGCGATTTAGACGAAACGTCTAAAACATTGAGAGATTGATGGTGGTTGGTTCTTGCATATCATAATATGATATGCAAGTACCATATTATGGCAGATTAATACTATTTCTACTGCGGCAGTCTGTCAGTAAATGTTTGACTGTAAGTTCGCAGTTGCAAATGTCTCATATTGGTCTATTCTGTCTAGCCATTAAGTATTCATGTGTTAGTCGAGTATGTTCAATTCGTAGTAAAGAACTATTTCTTCACGTCTGTTTTCTCGGTGACTGGACGGCCATTCCTCGACTTTATTTTTAATTATTCGCAGTTTAATATCAGTTAGTCGCGTCCATGTGTTCTACCAACGTTGTAATATTGTTAATTTTAGAGTTTTCGTCAAGTCCTTTTCTGTTATTAGTTGATGCTATATGTAATATTTATTTCGATAGATGGAACAACTAAATCTAAAAATCCCGATACTATGACCAGCAAACTAGATCGTGCATAATGTAGGAATTTGTTCTTACGTTTTGCTGAAAGATTGAATTTTGATAATGTCAGCCGACATTCCGTTAACGATTCTATGATAATAGTCCTATTATTCTAATGTAATAAATTTTGGCGCAAACTGAAACGTTTCGAAATAAACAACTTAATTTTACGTAAATTCTCCAAAATATAAACTAGAAAGTTTAGAAATGCTTGTGGAACGCGGTAGAATGTCCATAACTCTGCAACTTGAAGAGAGAATAGCCCACTGCTGTCGGATTGTTTCGCTTACCACTTGAAAAGTGAACTCATTTAGTTGCTGCTGCTAGGTTTAGGCCATTCCTGAAGGCAGCGACGAATGGTCTCAAAGTTCATTAAATAACTTTCCGCACAACTTAGTGGAATTATTGAGAAAACAAATTGTCTGAATACAAGTATATTCAGAATAATGGCTAATGAATGTAATTATTAATTCATTCTGATTAATGATTAGTATTTTCATTCATTACTCAGACACTCAATAACTTACGGAACGTCTTTTTTATTCATTATTGGAAAAATCACGTTTCCTAACCTTTCATTCCAAATTGTCTTTCCATCCCAATCCCAGAGTAAAAATACTTTCGTCCCAATCCAACCAAAAAACCCTGCCTAGAAGGCTCAAGAGACATTGGCCTCGTGATCAGTTAACTAAGGAGAAAAAAGTAATCCAAAGTTAGAAATGCCAGTATTTATTGGTTCTTTCCAAAAGTGTTGTTATCTTTTTCTTTTTTTTTTTTTTTCTTTTTTTTTACGGCGCATCGACAATTCTTGGCCATTAGCGCCGACATCCAGGGTGCAGCCAGGAATTTTCTCAGCGAGCCGTGAGATGAGAAAATTCCTGTCGCTGGTGGGGATCGAACCCACCATCTCCCGCTTATGAATCTTGCGCGCTAGCCACTAGACCATGGGAGACCCCAAGTGTTGTTATCATTATTATTATTATTTCTTATTCATTTTTTTTATTTAGTTATGGTGGATGGGAATATCATTGAGTGAAGTTGGTAGCGGCGGGAGAAGCGGATACTATGGAAGAGGTAAGAGTTGTAGAGGGAAGCGAGTACTATCGAGTGAAATAGGAGTAGACGAGGGTTGCGAGTACTATCGAGTGAAAAATGAGTTGGTGAGGGAAGCGAGTACTATCGAGTGAATTAGGAGTTGGCGAGAGAAGCGAGTATTATCGAGTTAAATAGCAGTTGGTGAGGGAAGCGAGTACTATCGAGTGAATTAGGAGTTGGCGAGAGAAGCGAGTACTATCGAGTGAAAAATGATTCGGTGAGAGAAGCGAGTATTATCGAGTTAAATAGCAGTTGGTGAGGGAAGCGAGTACTATCGAGTGAATTAGGAGTTGGCGAGAGAAGCGAGTACTATCGAGTGAAAAATGATTCGGTGAGAGAAGCGAGTACTATCGAGTGAAGTAGGATTAGACGAGAGAAGCGAGAACTATCGAGTGAAGTACGAGTTGCCGAAAGAACTTAGATTCGTTAATTGAATAAAGTTTCAGTGAGTCAGTAGCAGAAACGCATCCCGCAGTCTCAACAACTAAATAAACTAAATAACCGACGCGCCGACAGAAATATTTATACCAAGAGTGTAAAGAAGTTCAAATATCACAAAAACGTGTTTAATCTCCAGAGATCAAGCATGCATAGGACTGCGTAACAGCCTAAATAAATGAATACTAATTTAGCCTGAGTAAATACTATAAATACTAAGATGATAAGCATCCAAGCCCCCAGCATCAGTGCTTGCCTTCCTCATCAAGAAATATTCTGTATTATGGAAGCCTAGGGGTTTTCGATGAATGATATTTAACAAACAAATCACTAAATCGATACAGAACTAGCCTTTTCTTCTAAGGCAACTACAATAGGCGGTCGTAATCTAACCATCGCGAATCTCAACCCTTCAATATTCTGATCAGCAGTTAAAGTAAAAAAAATTGCAACTACTAAAGTGTTGAAAGACGTAATATGAGTTAAGTGCGCTATGACAATTTCCTAAAACACATGGATAGTGTAACGAAGTCTCTAACGCACAGCCTTGATATTTTCCGACTTTTAAAGATGTGGGTTTCTTGGCATCTCGTGAAATAGCGTGTTTTATCTGTTAATTCAACTTAACGTTCATGGGAACAACAGTATAAGTCGAATTAACACAGTCTGCAGACAACTGCATTTAACTATTTATTCACAAGGAAAAATGCTCTAGAAATAGTGATCAGTTTATATTAAATCAATTATTTCATTTTTAGAGTGGCTTCATTAATGAGGAAAACACGCTATATCGAATTAATAAATTATTTAAATAATGATAACAATAATTTCGACAAAATCAATTAAGAAATATTTCAGTAGTGACCTAAATACTAGCAAAACATATCAATTGTACGCTGAGTGTAGAAAAAAAACCCTCTTCCTATCAATTTCTATGCCAATTGATTCCGACTTACTTGTCAGCACAATTGTAACTTACTTCAGGCCCAAATAATTGAAAGCGCGAAAAGGGGGACACACATCACAATGGCTGATTTAGCTTCCGAAAGGAATGACAAATAAAAAGCTCTAACTCAAAATAACGGCTTTTTTGTTTTGATTTGCAGCAATGTCTTCCAACTCCATTTTCAACAACGTTGGTGTCGTTTTATAAAAGGTATTTATGGAGGTTTAACCTGACTGTACAGGATTCGGGAGAAAATAGTTACTGCTACATGTGGGATGAAAGTGTATCAGGGAGGACTAACTAGATCGCATCGTGTCTTTTTAAATAATTAAAAACACCGCCACATTAAAATGGCTAAAGAGAAGTTTCTCGGCTTCACTTGTTTTTCAGGATTTTTTTTTAACAAAAATTCAAGACACCGAAAATAAAAACTATATTATAATTAAATTACGTATTTATCTTTATGAATTATTTTTTAATTTCATTATTTGTCATGATGAAAAACTCCCTGGAGTAAACTAAGGTTTAGATTAACGAGCTTATTATAGGTTATCAGACAAAAAGCTTCCCCTAGGAATGAGAATTGTTTTATTTTTAAAACTACCTTCTTTTTTTTTACTGGTTCTCCTTTCGTATACTAAAGCTATCTTCAACTTTTTAAGGCCATACAAAGCTCGAGTTCCTTTTCAGTTTTTTATGTATTTTCCCCTTATAAATTCTGTGCCTTACTGGATAAGTAGTAAAAAAACCGCACGGGAAGGAAAGTCTTTCTTTCCTCCATATTCTTTTACGATGAGGTTTTATTCGCTTCTATAGAAAGAACGTTTTCTTCTATCAACTCAAATAAAAAAAAATGCTTCAATTTTTTCTGCGCGAGGGAATATAAAGGAAATATGTAATACCTATATCACAAAAATTGGCCTTTCGCCAGAAATTTTGGCTTTCTCTTTGTTACTTCTTAGGAAGAAGATAAGTCCAGTAGCGCCACAGTTTATAACTCTCCGTACCCGGAATCCTAAATTTTCTTTTCTGTCGTCTTACTGGTCAAACCATCCTGGGTCGTATTCCTAATATTCTTGTATTTTTATTGTTAAAACTCTACACAGATTTCGTGATAGAATTTTACATAGATAGGTAATGGAGCTTTAAATATATGAGAGAATTCGGGATAGAATGATTGCTTGATCGAAAGTCACATGAGTCGGATGATTGTAGATGTGAATCACATACATATCTCCGGACTCGTTGAACACATAAAAGTAGGCCTTGACTCACCGTGCTCCCATGGATAAGTGGACTCCTGGTGTGTAGTAGCTTCATCTCTTGAATCTAGTTGGCCCATGTAGGCTCGACTCACAAGGTCCGGTATTTAAAAATAAAAAGAAGTGTGCAAAGCGGGTTTATTTGAATACCTAACATAGATGATAGAGCTCTATATATGTCAGAATTTTACATAGATAGTTAATAGAGCATTACATATTATAGAACGTTACATAAATAGATGATAGAGCTTTTTTTTTTTTTTTTTTTTTTTTTTTTTTTCTTTTTTTTTTTTCTTTTTTTTTACGGCCCAGCAACAAATCGTGGCTATTAGCGCCGAAGTAAATCTTTATAACTTTTATTTATCTAATTTTTAGTTTTGGATAATTTTTATAGTTCTGTAATTTTGTAGGTAGTTGATCAATTATTTATAGTTTTATTTACTGTTAACGTTAGTTGTTAGACTTATTTTTTATCCATATATTGTTATTTCCTCGACCTTTTTGTTTTATTTATTAGTTTCATTATCTTTTCTTTAAAGGTTATCGTCTTATTTTAGAGGCACTATAAGGAGCTATATGACTATATGCGAGAAAAAATATGGGTGTACTATAAGAAACTATATGAACCGTTATGAGAGGGGCGTTTGTAAGGGTTAAAATAAAGAGGAAAGGAAAAAAGTCCGACTCGCAGGAGCTGCATCATCTTAGCGCGGTTCCTTTCATATCTCTATTGTCATTTGAAAAGCCTAGAATAGAAACACATAATATTTGGTTCGGCATTTGTTCAAAGGGGTTTATGACTTTACCTAGTTGGGTCCGCCAGAACACAGAATCCTCATCTAGAGATCGCTATTTAGTCGTTTCAATGCATTGAAAAATATCAGAATTTTTCACATTTTCTTGTGTTCTTCTACTTTAGTAATAATTCTACAAATAAAATCAATTAAAAAAATAAAATAATAAACCAACAGAATAAAGTCAATTGAAAATATTCAAAAGACGTCATCGAATCTCTTTCTCTTGGCAAGCTATATTTCTAACAATCCAACTTTAAGCAATTAAAAAAAGCAAGGAATTAAAACAGACAAAAAGAACCGTTCGAATAAACGAAATCAATTACTTCAAAGTTTAAGAACTTATTTCTCCGAATGACATCGCTTATTCAAAACTTTCTTCAGAACCTTTTTTAGGATAAGGATGTTTGTTTTATGGACAATAAACAGGAATATTATTATGCCCACCATTACCTTTTTTAGTAGACCATTTAGTAAGCTTTCGAATGGTAACCTTTCGCTTCCCAAGATTTTCAACCGTTTTCGAGATATTTATTAATACGTATTCGTAAGTATACGAAGTTCCCAAAACTTTTCATTATTTCTAGCAACAGAAAATTGGTCTCATTTTACCTATCCTGTTTTACACACAAATACATTTTACTAACATAAGAAATTACAAAAATAAAAAAGTCCGATTCGCAGGAACTGCATCATCTTAGCGCGGTTCCGTTCTTATCCGAAGTGCGATTAGTAAAGGAATAGTACCAGCTATCGGCAGGTTTTGATCTTTCGTTAAAAATATAAAATAAAATCTCAAAAAGAAGGAAGCTTAAAGCGCCACATATGGAAACTGACAGTTTTCTAAGCGGATGGGGCTCTCCCGTCATCGCGACGCTCACTCTAAGAAAACTCTATTACCAATATGATTCTTATTTTCTCAGCTTTAATGAAATACTCATTCCACCGTTAAATAAACTTAAAAAACAAAAGTGAGGTAAACAGTGACAAAACCCCGTTTAAAATAACAAAACTAAAACTTTCGTAGTTTTAAGCACTTACTTCTCCGACTGATATTACTGATGAAAATAGGGAATACCAAAAACAATTCTAAAGAACGAAATCAACACCAGTACAGTAATCTAGATATTCATAGGGCATCTTCGAATTCCAAGATGCCGTTGAAACAAAATATTGTTTCTATTTATACGTATCCTGTTTTATTGACTAATACATTTGACTACTATAAGCAATCACAAAAATAACGAGCAGTGAAAAACACTGTAGGAAAAACACAAAAAGATTCGTTCAAATAAACGAAATTACCTATGTTTTAAGCACTTATTTCTCCAAATATGATCATCCCATCGCAAATGTCTTCAAAGCATTTTTTGTAGAGAATTTAGTAACCTTTCGAATGGTAATCTTTTGCTTGCCAAGATTCCGAATCGTTTACGTGATATTAATGAAAATATACGAAGTTCCCAAAACTTTTCATGACTAAAAATGAAATATTTTATTTTAAGCCTTCCTTTACTCCAAACGTAACCAAATTTTCAACATATTAGTTTTGATAAAATTCAAACATGCAGAAAATGTTTCAACTGAATCCCATGATTCTAAGTACCAAAATCAAAGACAAAAAGAACAGTTCGAATAAGCGAAATCAATTACTTTAAAGTTTTAAGCACTTATTTCTCCGATTGAGATCGCCTAATCAAAACATTCATCAGAACCTTTTTTGTAGAGCACTTAGTAAAAACTTAGTATGAAATGTCAGTTTTGGATTCGTCGTTTTGGTTATTCGTCAAGACTTGTTATTTGGCCTTCTGTATCTACTAGATAGGCTTTATTCTGCATATTATTCTATATAGGCTATATTAGGCATAATGTTCTTCTCAATCTTGAGTACTTCTTCTTGATCCTTCTGTATCCACTAGAAAAGGCTTTATTAGGCATATTTTGTATTGATTTATAGAGCTTTGCTTTAGAATTAGATCCGGATTCTGTAATTTCCGCTTCTGTGTATAAGTTAGCTACTGTCGGTGTCCCTAACGCCTTAATATCACTTTTATTCGAGATGTTCGAGAGGATTTTGACAATTTTCACGAGATATATATAAAGTTTATTTCTTTTCTAAGCTTTTCAAATGACACTAGGGATATGAACGGAACCGCGCTAAGATGATGCAGTTCCTGCGAGTCGGACTTTTTATATTGTTTATGTCAGCTTCTTTTTAGCGCGGTTACTCCCTACCTCCGTAGGGAGAACCCGCTTATGTGGTTGACCTCACGACGCAAACCGGAAGAGCCGACTAGAAACTTTCTCGTTTCAGACCCCATAGATCACGAAACTATAGGTGGTTCAAATTTGTATACATATATATATATATATATATATATATATATATATATATATATATATATATATATGTGTGTATATGTATATATTTATATATATATGCTTGTCTGTTCGCTCTCTAGCAAGCTCAAAAATGGTCCAATTTTGATGAAATTAGGTAAAAAAAAGGTCGTCTAATTTGAAAGGTCAAGTTCGTTAACCAGTAGAATCCCACTGGAAGATAATGTTTGGGGCGAAATTCGCGCAAAAAAATCGTAACGCTTACGTTTATAAGTTCATATGCTTGCAGGTACTTGTTTTATAGGTTTCTCGTTTTATAGGAAAACGAATGAAACCATTTTTAAGGCGATATCGGTAACCGTTTCTGAGAAAAGTGGAATCAATGTTTTTGTAAGTCATTATTTTTTTGTGGGTACTTAGAATCGCGGGATTCAATTGAAATATTTTCAACATCTTGGAAATTAATCCCAACTAAGATGTTTAAATTTTGGTTATATTTGGAGTTAAGGAAGTATGCGAAAAAAAAATATTTTATTAATAGACATGAAAATTTTTCGGATCTTCATACATTTTTCGTAAATATCTCGATAACGGCTGGGAAATCGTGGTAAGTGTATGGTGACCATTCGAATGCTTACTAAATTCTCTACAAAAAAGGTTCTGAAGCAATATTCGATGGGGCAACGTCAATCAGAGATATAAGTGCTTAAAACTTAAAAATTGTTTGTTTTGTTGTTTTGAAAGGGGTTTTCTCTTTGTATATCTCACTTTTTAATTGTTCGTTTTTTGTTTTAAATTGCATTTATCAGTAAAATTAGTATTGTAGTCAAATAAGCTAAGAAACGGTGAAAGGTATTTGTAATAAGTTTGGAGTGGCTGTGGTAATCAAGATGGCTGTGGCTAATCATGATGACGTATGCATAGTTTGTTTTGAATTCTCCTATCTATATAACCATCCTCATAGCCTCCAACTGAAGTTATCGTTATTTCTTATTTTATAGAAAGATTTAACCCACGACAGAATGGAATTTTATTCGCCATGAAGCACATATTTACAGTTGATTATAAAAGTAAAACGAATTTTCTAGTAATACAAGATACTTAAAATGACAACGAATTTTTGGTTCTTTAGAATAGAGCCTTCTCAGCAGTAGGTACGTTTTCAGTACATAATTGTGTTGACTTATATAGATTAAGAATTATCCGCTTCTGTGTAAGTTGGCTACTGTCAGTTTCCTGTGATTTGTGATGCTAATCTATTCCATTTCTTCGAGATGTACGTAACCGCGCTTAGATGACGCAGTTCCTGCGAGTCCGACTTTTTTTCTTTTGTGTTATCACTTTCCTCCGAAAATAAGTAGCTATGTTAAATTATATTTAACTTGCAGTTTTACATGACGTAATTTAATTTTTTCGACCAAGAAGATTTTTTGTTGCTTTGTTTTGGGCGGAGGTGGGTACTAGAGGGGTGGAAGATAAATCATATACTTTTAATAATTATTATACAGGGATTATGAAAGAATGCCTATTGACGATTGTGTTTTAGATTTTTGCGTTTTTCTCGGAAACGAAGCAAAAACGAGAAAAATTCCAATAGACTTTTTTTCTTTCTTTTGTCATCCAGCATCGATTCCTGAAGTTTTGCCGTTTATTTTGGGGACACCCTGTGTATGTGTATGTGTGTGTGTGTGTGTGTATATATATATATATATATATATATATATATATATATATATATATACATATATATATACGTATAACCGCAATCGGGTCGACGTCATAAGCGGGTTTTCTCCAAATATATGGAGGGAGAAACGGGCTAAAACACTCAGCAGCTTATACTAGTTGTTAGTAGAATCTAAAACGTTAACTGTCCGACTATTTATTATGATTCCGTTAATAAATCGGTTCCTGGTCTGAGACAGGTCCAAGAATTGGCGCAGCAAAGTTACGAGCTGGTCGCTGTTGGTAGTTCTTGGGTTAATTGATAACCCAAACATCTTATTTGTTATGAAGACCAGGCCCAAGAAAATGCATTTAAAGGCAATTAGGCCAAACCGCTTTCTAATTGTTTAAATTGGGAAGGCATTAGTGTGCTAAGAAGCGATAAGGATGTTCTAACTGTTTGTAGATGTCAGCTGTTTGGTGGTATGTCAATGTATAAGGAAAATCTGGTGTGATAATTGCCGTCAAGGAAGCAGCTAGTTGGCCATCTCTCTGATCCATAATACATCAGCTAACAAGCCGGATCGAACTTCGCACCCACTACACCCTCTTTATTCAGTCGAGTGGAAACAATTGCTGAACAGACTAAGTGCTGTTTCCAAACAGAATTCCGTGTCTCTCTCGGCCTGTATCTGTAACGTTAGCCAATTATTAAATTACCCAGCAATATCATTAAGTAGCGGCTCCTATATTTGATGTATGATTAAAAAGTCAAAGGAACTACGTCTTCTTAGCGCGTTTTTGTTCACATCCCTAGTATAAGAATAGTAGCAGTTATTGGTTTTGATCTTCCATAAAAAATATGAAATGAAATCCCAAGGGGAAAGAATATTTTAGGCACCACAACAGGAAACTTACAGTATCCTGAGTAGAAATTACTCCATCTTCTTTCACAACGTCCGCTTTAGAAAAACAATATTACCAATACTTTTCCATTTTCTTAAATCATTTTACTAAAATACTCATTTTATTGTTGAATTCAATTAAAACAGAAAAAAAGTTCGACTCGCAGGAACTGCGTCATCTTAGCGCGGTTACGTACATCTCGAAGAAATGGAATATATTAGCATCACAAATCACAGGAAACTTACACAGAAGCGGATGATTCTTAATCTGTATAAGTGAACTGAAAACGTACTTACTCTTCGACTATTGCTGAGAAGGATCTATTCTAAACAACCAAACATTTTAAGTATCTTGTTTTACTAGCAAATTCGTTTTACTGTTATAATCAACTGTAAATATGTGCTTCATGGCGAATAAAATTCCATTCTGTCGTGGGTTAAATCTTTCTATAAAATAAGAAATAACGATAACTTCAGTTGGAGGCTATGAGGATGGTTATATAGATAGGAGAATTCAAAACAAACTATGCAAACGTCATCATGATTAGCCACAGCCATCTTGATTACCACAGCCACTCCAAACTTATTACAAATACCTTTCACCGTTTCTTAGCTTATTTTACTACAATACTAATTTTAGTGATAAATGCAATTTAAAACAAGAAACAACCAATTAAAAAGTGAGATAAACAAAGAGAAAAACCCTTTCAAAACAACAAAACAAACACTTTTTAAGTTTTAAGCGCTTATATCTCTTATTGACGTTGCCCCATCGAATATTGCTTCAGAACCTTTTTTGTAGAGAATTTAGTAAGCATTCGAATGGTTGCCTTCCACTTACCACGATTTCCCAACCGTATTCGAGATATTTACGAAAAATGTATGAAGATCCGAAAACTTTTCATGTCTATTAATAAAATAATTTTTTTCGCATACTTACTTAACTCCAAATATAACCAAAATTTAAACAACTTAGTTGGGATTTATTTCCAAGATGTAGAAAATATTTCAATGAAATCCCGCGATTCTAAGTATTCAAAAAAAAATAATGACTTACAAAAACATTGATTCCACTTTTCTCAGAAACGGTTACAGATATGGCCTTAAAAATGGTTTCATTCGTTTTCTTATGTTAAGAAACCAATAAAACAAGTACCTGCAAGCATATAAACTCAAAAACGTAAGCGTTACGATTTTTTTTGCGCGAATTTCGCCCCAAATACTATCTTCTAGTGGGGGGATTCTGCTGGTTAACGAACTTGACCTTTCAAATTAGACGACAGATTTTTGTACCAAATTTCGTTAAAATCGGACCATTTTTGAGCTTGCTAGAGAACGAACAGACAAGCATATATATAAATATATATATATATATATATATATATATATATATATATATATATATATATATATATACAAATTTGGGCCACCTTTATTTTCGTGATCTATAGGGTCTGAAACGTGAAAGTTTCTAGTCGGCACTTCCGGATTGCGTCGTGAGGTCAACCTCATAAGCGAGTTCTCCCTATGGAGATAGGGAGTAACCGCGCTAAAAGAAAAATTAAAAAGTAAGCTATGTATGTATGTGTATATATATATGTAGGTATATATGTATGTATGTATGTATATATATATATATATATATATATATATATATATATGTATATATACATATATATACATACACATATATATACAGTCTGGGCACCCTCTAACTGCCTCAAAAATGCTCTAATCCTGATGAAATTTAGTACCACAATACTCTGTCTGATTTTAAAAGCCGTGATCGTTAACTACCAGAATTCGTTAGTAAAGTGGATAAAACAAAACAATTTCGGTTCGGTTATTCAGAAACGAGTGATTCAGTTGAAAATTGGTTCAGATGTTTGACATTCATTCAAACTAAGTTGATTAAATTTGAGTTACATTTGGATTAAGGAAGCTTTAGAAAATCGTGGTAAGTGGAAGGGAATCCTATCATTCGAAAGCTGACTCAATTCTGTACAAAAAAAAAAGATTTAAAATAATTTTCGAATAGACGATGTTATTCGGTGAAATAAGGACTTAAAGTTAACAACAAGTGCCGGTTTCGTTGCTTTGAACGGTTACTGTAAGTTTTTATATATTATTTCTCTTCGAGATTTCATTAAATTGGTTAAATTGTTTCAAGCTTTTCAAAGAGCATTAGGGATAACAAGCTCAAGGAAACGCTCTTTAAACGAATAAAACTCTTTAAAATAGAAATTGCAAGAAAATATAAGTATGTATGGTGTTCCTGTTCTTCAAACAGATTATTTCTTGTAAATTGAGAAGATAACAAAAATATTTTGGCGCAACAAAAGATAAGATCAAGCTAGAAACTCTGATCTGGTTTCCTCTAAGACAAATATTTTTCCAATGGAAAATAAATGATCCTGACTGGGATAGGTCAGTGATAAATGAACTCTGAATGGAGGAACCTTGACTCTCTCCATTCAGGATAAAGAATATTTCCTTATCATTTTCCCCTTTATATCTTTTCCTAACAATGACTTTTCACATAATTTTTTCATTGCCTTTATATTTATTTTTAATGTTTGATACAATAAAGATTATTCCTTCTGATTTACATTCCTTCTTAGTAATATATATTTAAGATTATGAAAGTACATTGTTTAATCAATATTAATTATTTTTTCATTTCAAAATGGATTTTAAAAAGTCCGGCTCACGGGAACTGCGTCATCTTAGCTTGTGTTCGTTCATGTCCCTAGGTCCATTAGTAATTTCATAGAAGCAGTTATTTATAAGTTGTGATCTTTCGTGGAAAATGTATAAGGATTTTAGGTGCCACAAAAGGAAACTGACAGTACACTAAGCCGAAATTACTGCATCCTCTTTGTCAAAGGTCGCTCTAGAAAACACCAGTTAAATACACTTTAAAAAAATAAATAAATAGTGTGGTAAACAGAGACAAAAACACCTTCAGAATAACAAAATTAACAGTTTAGAGGTTTTTCACTTATCACGATTTTACAATAAATTATAAAAACAGCGAGCAATTACACAGAGGAAAAGAAACGTAAAGAAACCAACACTTTCGAGGTTTGGTCGAAACAACCCCCCAAAAAAAGATGGAGGTTTTAATCAGTTATTTCTCCGCCTGACATCGTCCCACCAATTTGTTTATAGCCGTTTTTGTAGATCATTTATTAAAATTTCGAAGGGCTTGGGACGATTTCCCAACCGTTTTCAATATATTTAAGAAAATACTGTCGTAGACAAATCTATCGTCTAATTTGAAAAGTCAAGTTCTTTAACCAGCAGAATCCGTCCACCGGAACGCGAAATTATTCACGCGAAAAAAAATCGTTACGCTTACATCATATGCTCGTTTTATAGGTTTCTTCGCCTAGGAAAAAGTATGAAACCACATATATGAAACCATTTTTAATTAATTTAACCGTTTTTTATATATCTGACCCGTTTCTAGCTCTTTGACTTTTCTTCAAAAGACATTTTCCTATTGCGATATTAACAACTCATGTCAATCTTTTAAATACATCATCAATCAAACAAAAAAGAACACAAAAATGTTTTACTCTTATATCACATTCACCAGCAATGGCTGTATATACTTCCAGATTAAAGATACTTAAGGTAACTTTAAACCTCGTTCATGTTTGTTATTCAGATAATAATATTAAAGTTATAGCCCTTCAGTTGCTGGGAGTGAATAAATATTATTATAATTCGTTTCTTGGGAAATTATTTTTTGGTTTTGTTTTTTAATCTCTGGATAATTGGAATATAAATAGAATGCATTCGTTGCAGTAAAGCGGAATTGTAAGGAAAAGCTGAGTTTATAATGAAAAGACAATCCAAGCATGGAATGTCCGGGTCAGGCATGTTCTAGTAATCTATCTGTCTGGTTTGTTTGTCGTGGAAATGGGGCATAGGAAGAGGGATGAATTGAATGGCTGTCGGGAACAGGTGTACTATTGGATAGGACTGATTGCCTACGAAAGGAATAAACAACGGACAAGGCCTGAGGGTTAAAATAAAAAGTGTTTTGCGATAAATGGGTGAATCAAAGAGGGACAATAGCCCGGCTATGGGGTGACAAAACGCTCCCGCATGAAATTAGAAAAGTTGATTCGCTGGGACAATAGACTGTAACAGCCCATTGTTTACAGTGTTCTAGTCAATTTTGTATTTCACTCCCCGCCAACATATTATGCTGAAATCTGATCCCCTTGTCATGCTTTGTGCTGAAATATCCTCCTTCACTAACTTTAGCGTGCTTCCCTATGGAAAAGAAACGACTGCTTACGACAAACAGTGGTGCCAAGAAAGGCCAAAAAACCCAAAACCGAGTGTCTTCAAATCGCGTTTGAACTAATATTTTTTTATACCTAATTAGTTGTAGAATACTGCTCCAATATTGTTTTTCCATTTTATTACTAATTCTGATCACAAAACATCTTTTTGTTGACAGTTTCTCACCGAGTTAATATCTCACAATTTTTAGTGAAAAGTAAAACAACATTTTATACCACTTATTTTGTTCCTAAAAAATTGGTATTACACATTAGTCTCATGTTGCCGAAATGTACCATAGACTGGGTGCATTTAGGTTGTGAAGATATCTGTATTGAAACTTAATTATCCTTCGTTTATTTGGTGTAGACAAAAAAGTGGTACTTAGTTATCCTCTCCTTAGTTATGTACCTAAAAATCCATGTTTTGAAGTTGCTGTCCTATAAATCTCATCGCCATACTCGGCCGTATGTGTGCACAGCCTAATAAAATGGAGGTATCAATTACCGATGCGATCATTTTACGAAAAAGGACTTAAAAATTATTATTTTCTAAAGTGAGATCCATCTACTATCTCGTGTGAAACTTTTTTTTGTTATACGCACAGATTTTAAGAATGAGGAATTCGTCAAGAACAGTTAACAGTATTAAATTGGTTGTTAATTTATTAGACTCAGCATTAAAAAATGTATTTTTTTCTTTTTTACGGCATCTCGACCATTTGCGCCGCACATTTTGAATTATACATCTCTTCACCCAAAATTGAATTCCGAAAAATGATACCAAAATCATAAATATTCAAGTAACTACTGGGTTCTTTACCAAAATCGGGCGTTTGGCACCATAATGCAACTTTGACATTCATTGGTAAGATTTGGACGCATTGACATTATCGTAATGAACGAAAGCAGAGATCTTGGATCGTCCAGATCGTCGATTCATGGGTCGGATGAAGTCCATCGGAGATGTGAAGTATGATGGAGTGCTGGAGGTCGGGAGGTCACTGGGAGATTGATGGGGTTCCTCAGGATCAGGGGGAGAGGAGCGACCATCAGTTGGAGCTGTGTATGGAGACCCAACTCGACTCCACTCCCTTGGCGTACCTTACAGGTTATTCCTAAGAGTGTAATGAAGAGCTCTTGCATTCTTTTTAGCAGGTGGGGGTGGTCTTTCCAGCAGTCTAGGTTACATTTTGTTTTGTTGGTAGGATTACTGTTATTTTTTTGTGTTTTCGTTTTTGTTATTTATGTAAATATATTTTTCATATAAGGTATCGGCATAAGGCACACAGAATATACTGTATCTCGAGAGCACTACAGAACGTCTCTCGTTGCAGACAGTCTGGGGGATGGCGGGCTTGGACGTCTCTAATAGATTAGAGGACCGGTGGTTCCTAAATAAAAATACTCATGACCCGTATAATGTGTGTCGCAAAAATTAAAATATTTGAATGCATCGTACAAAAATAATAATTAATTCTAACAATAATTATTGTTGATTATAATCAACTCTAATAATAATTAATGCTAACAACAATAAACATAATTGCTTATATGAAAAATATGACTGTGATCTGCTATATCTCCGTATAAAATAAAATAATAAAACATTTCGTTTATTCTCAAATCTAAAGCAAAATCCATCCACTATTTCATACTGCCTTCCCTATCGTTTATAGATCTTTTCTCTTTAATTATCTCATCCTTTCTTCAGTACATTATAAAATCATATTTGACCTTTAAACCATTTACTTAACTCTGATATCATCAAACGTAAACCATTTCATCATAAAAAAAACAAGACTGGAAGCTTTTATTATCAAGATTTGTTGAATAAAGAAATCTGTTTCCAAGGTTTGCTGTTTTGGAAATGTTATTTTAGATAATCTATTCAACTGTCAACTGATGTGTCAATATTTGTGCATAAATATTTCAATATTATGAATTAAAAAGGGAAGTAAATTGTTTTCGAGATACAACTACAATTATCCAGGCTTAGTCATTTATAATGTCCGGATAATTTAAAAATCAATTTATATGTAATATGCGTAATCTTATAACGTATAGAGCAAGGACAACAGCTGAGCAAATAGAAAATAATAAAATTATGCTATTTTTTTTAAATTTTTCTTAGTTCTCCAACATATGATTGTTTGCTTATAACTTTTTTATAAATAAACTAAAATCTTCATTCATAAGAAGCTATCTTAAACTAAATACTTTTCTGCAAGATAAAAGATATTTATTAAAACAAATATAATAGCATTAAAGCAACTAAAGTAAGTCTTTGTAAAGCTTATAAAAATAACAGGAGGTTTTATTAATTTATATGATGGAGACGGTATCCCGGCTCCAATATTATTGGAGCCGGGATTCCAAATAATGAATTTTATATTCACTTTCTCAATGTAATAGAGCAAGGAAATGAAGAAGATACATTTCATGCATTAAAGTAATTTTCATTGACATTAAGTTAATTTGTTTTAAATTGTAAATTTATCCTTGTGGTCTGTAGGTACACAATTTATATATTATGTTTTGTTTTTATATCAAATAAACAGTTAAATATTAAAAAAAAAAAAAAAAAAAAAAAATTTGGAGCTGGGATACCGGCCGGACGGTGTCCGGGCTTCAATATTATTTAATTTAATTTTCAAATTCTTTTAAATTTAATGATGATAATAATAATTTTCACTAGAGTATTTTGAAATTTCATATTTTTCCCCTAAACACATAAGTTCAGTTGGTAATTAACAAAGAAATATATCGCCAAATTTTAAAAATTCTACAAGGAAATACAGGTGTTACGAAAGAATTAAATTATACCAGTTTTGAAATGGGGCCACGAAAACTTTTTGCTTGAAATATAACAAAACGTCTGGGGAAAGTCTGGACTTTTATTCGTTGCTATTACAAAAAAAAAATATAAACAGACATGAGCAGTTTGGGCATTTAGTAAAAATACAAAAATATCTCGAAAACGGCTGCGAAATCATAGTAAGTGGAACATGATCATTCGAAAGCCTAATAAATACTCTACAAAAATATAGGCGTCGATTTCGATAAGACCTTCTCAGGTCTTCAAAAGAATTGGTTTGGGTTTTCGAAAGAATTGGTTACGAACTTTGTGACTAATTAAAAATTCTAAGTTCGATGCCTTTTGTTTTATACCGTAAAATGGGATCACATCAGTACAGTGTGGCGAATTTAGTACAAGCATATACTCCTAGGATATTTTCATTTAACTGATACCAAAGGGTCGAACATTGCCCAAAGAATGTGGAGAGACAAATATATACCTAACCTATATTTTTGTTTGTTCTCTCTTATACAAATATATATGCAGTAGGTTTGTACCAATTTCACCAGATTGTACGAATGTGACCCCATTTTACGGTTCTTATTCAAAACTCTTATGATTTTTATTGAAATACAGGCACAGGTTTGTGTATTATTTATGCAGATATATTATTAAACAAATAAAAGTTACTTGCCTATTCTCCTAAAGAGGAAAATCCATTTTGGAGAAGGTCCTAAGTTGCAATTTTTACTGAATTACGTTTGTATCGATTTCCTACCCTTGTGAGTTAAGATGTTCAAGGTTTTGAAATAATACGAATCAGGACTTGTTATTGCAGCCGTCAAAGTCTCATTGTCTGACAAAAGGTCAAGAGTCAATGCTTATACCTTTTTGTGTTCTCAATGACACAGACTCGAAGAAACCTGCCATGCCATCAATATCCTATTTAAAGCACCATTGTCAAATCTCTGGGCCTTGTCGTACAGAATCCAATTATTCCAAAGGAATTGAAACAACTATATAGTTCTGGGATTAGCTCAAGAAATTTGAACAAGTAGACATTTAAAACAAGAATATAAGAATTACAAGGATATTCAATATCTAATACACTGGCCCAAAGAGCCAGCCTGCTTGCCTTAGTACTCGACTCCTGGTCAATAGTCAGCGGTTCGAGTCTGACTATATACTGGCCCAAATATCTGCTCTCACTCAAGTGAAGTGCAACCAATGGCTTTCTCTTTCTTCAAGATTTGCAATTTCTGGGGCTCACCGATCTTCCTTTGACTCCAGCCACCAGTAGGAGCAAAGGGGTGCTTAGGAGGCCCCTCTTAGCGCGGTTCCTTCCTCCCTCCATATATATATATAGTTGCCTGTTTGCTCTTTCACAGGCTCCAAAGTAGTCCGATTTTGCGGTCAAGTTCGTGAACCAGCAAAATCTGCCTACTGGAACACCGTTTTATGAAAGAACTTCGTGCAATAAAATCGTTGCGCTTACGGCTTTTCGTTTGTAGCCAGGTACACTTTTTATGGGTCCTCTGACGCAGGGAAACGAACGAAACCATTTTTAGTGCGAGAACTTTTTTTGAGAAAAATAAATGAAAGAAGATGATTTTAGCAGTAAAATGAATTTAATATAAAAAAATGTCAAGTAAAACAAGATACTTAAAATAAGAACGAATTTTTGGTTGTGCGTAATAGAACCTTCCGAGCAAAAGTGGAAGAGGCCGAGTGTTTTCAGTAGATAATGTCTCCTAAATCCCACTTATCTTTAAGACTTCATGAGACTAGGTGTTTAACCTTTTTACAAAATAATAAGAAGATTCATTCCAAACTTTTTAAATGACACCAGGGATAAGAAGTTATGGAACGCGCTCAGATAAAGCAGTTCCTGCGAGTCGAGATTATTGGAAATGGATTAAATGAGACCAAATAAACGGTCATTTTAGTTTCAGAGCAGATGAGTGTTTGCAATTGCATTAAATTTATTAAAACTCATGAAAAGTTTCAGCGATCTATGTATATTTCCTTAAATATGTCGAAAACGGTTTAGAAATCGCGATATGTGGAAGGTGGACATTCTAAAGCTTACTACATTTTCTACAAAAAAGGTTCGAAAATAATTTTCGATGGGATCAAGTAATATTCAATCGGAGAAACAAGTTCTTAAAACTTCGAAAATTTAGTTTGTTGCTTCGAACGGGGTTTGATTTCTCAGTTCTTTATTGTTTATTGTTATTTTAATTGATTTTATAAGTAGTATTAATTTGCCAGTACAAGATACGTAAACTGAAAAACAGTTTTTGGCTGTTTGTCGTGTATCTTCCGAGCGGAAGTCGAAGAGGCCGAGAGAGAAATTTCCGCTACCGCAAGTAATTGGCGCCTAAAATCGAACTTTTCCTCATGTTTTCACTGGAGTAGGTAGATAAAATAGTAATTATATTTATTCTAGGCTTACCACATGGCACCAGGGATAAGAACGGAAAAGATGACGCAGATCAGCCGTCTGTCCAATATTTATATAAAGTTTCAAATTTATTTTGCATTAAAAACAACGGCCTCTTTTTTTTCAATCTGTAATCAAGGCTTTGTTATCCGAGAATTACTTTCAAACCAGCTATCAACCGTAAAATGATTTCTATATAACGCATAATGTTAACATGTAACAGTTATTTTATCAATTCAATTATTAAAAAAATCTTCATTGATTTTACAGGTTAAAATCCAATCCAAGTTTTTTCTTTTTTCCTCATTACAGTAATCCTGCAATGTGGGAACTTACATATTCCATTTTATAAATACTACATGTATGTTATATATTTATGTAATATTGAAAGTTAAATATTAACATAACTTTAAACTAAAACTATAAAAGAATTCTAAAAACTAATAAATGCAGTAGAAAAGATATAAAAGTTTCCAAAAATAAATGATAGGTAATATATATGAATATAAGAGAAATCAAAAAATAAAAATGTAATATATATATATATATACATATATATATATATATATATATATATATATATATATATATAAAATTAAATGTATAAAATAATGAAATATTACAGCTTATTACTTAATGTTCGTCATAGTATTTTGTGCCAATAAATGTATCGAATTCATCCAAGTGTTCAATAAGAATCTCCCTCATAGAAACCGGCCAGTTTCCTTCTTTTAATCTAGGCGCACGGTAGTGCGCCAGGCCAAGTTCCGGCCTAAGCATACTGTGTGTATATTACAGGAGGTCTTAGAGCCGATTTTTACCCTCTCATAACTTTCAACCAGGTAAAGATAAAGTTATGAAATTTTACATAGGTATTATACTACTAGACGTGAGTATAACTGAAAATTGTCATAATTCTACATCGAATAGTTTCTGAGATATAAGCGATCGAAAATCGGGATTTATAGGACTCACTCACTCACTCATTCATTCACTCACTCACTGACTCATCAAAATTATTAGGCACTTCCCATGATGCTAGAGACTTGAAATGTTGCATGATGATAGATATGGAGGTGTTATTAAAGGAAAAAATCGAAAAATCGCGAAAAGTTGTGTTTGACTCCGCTTCCAGGGCGGGGGCGTGCCAGTTTTGTACTTCCTTCGGAAACCCGTCATTCCTTCCGAAACCTATGTGGGGTATCAAATGAATCGTCTCGGTATGTAGAACCTATATTTGATGTTTTAAGAAACAATGAGACGCATATAGGCTCGGTCAAAATCGTATACCAGCTGTCTGTCTGTATGTTTGTTCCTTATACAAATCCGTACCGTTTGACCAAACTTGGGACACAGATGGGTCTTGATACGGGGAGAATCATAGGCTAGGTTAAATTGTCTATCAGCTCTCTGTCTGTCTCTTTGTTCCTCATACAAATACACACCGTTTGGCCGATCTTGACAAAATTTGACACACATGTCGGTCTTGATCCGGGGAGTGTCATAGGCTAGTTCAAAATCGTCTATCAGCTGTTTGCCTAAGTGTTTATTCCTTATACAAATCCACACGATTTTGACCAAACATGGTACATAGGTAGATCTTTATCCGGGTAGTGTCATAGGCTAGGCCAAAATCGTCTATCAGCTGTCTGTCTGCATGTTTGTTCCTTACACAAATTAACTCCGTTTGACCGATTTTTACCAAACTTGGCACACAGGTAGGCCTTGGTCCGGGGAATGCACTAGGTAAAAAAGGTCTTTCAGCTGTCTGTCTGTATGTTTGTTCCTTATACAAATTCACACCGTTTGACCTATTTTGACCAAACTTGGCACGCAGGTAGGTCTTGATACGGGAGTGTGATATTACCTATGACGTTTTGTACTTTTCGTGCCATCGGAAAGCCATCATTCCTTCTGAAACCCATCATGTGGGGTATCAAATGAATCGTCTTGGTAAGGAGAACCTATATTTGATGTTTTAAGAAACATTTCGACGCATCTTAACAACAACAGTTGTGACTTCTTTCTTAAATGCAGTAAATAAAGTCGTAGGGGTTAACTGCATAATATACTTGACAGCAGATACTAAGTTTATCAAAGTAGAGCCATCTAAATTCCAAAGTTTAGGATCACAAACCCAAAATGTATCGTCTTTGTTCTTATCTTTTTCTTGAAGGCCTTCTACACTTTCCCTATTGTGATCTTTATCCTCGGGATAAGGTTCCTGTGTTTTACAGTGTAATAGTTTAGTTAAGAGAGCAATCAATTTGACCTCTAGAGTAATGTCATCTGGAAGAGCTTCTAACTTTTCTAGGCTAGTCATTAGATGTATGTAGATTGAATATTGGTATCAAATATCAAGCAGTAAGGAGAACTTTATGCAGAATCCAAAGACCCTGGTTTTATATGAAGTACAAAAGCAAGTAGGTATGCGGCAACTAAATTTTAATTAATACTTAGAAAAAAGTAATGAGATCCCAAAAAAACATAAATGTGAAATAGAGGCCAAGTTCCTCCCCCCACAAAGAAACACTGCCTTCCCCAAAAATATCCCCTCCTAAAACCCCCCCAAAACGCCTTACCATCCTACACTCCAAAAAAGTAGTATGAGTTAGTGTATTAAGTGCACCATATTTTCAACCAAAAATATTTGCCAATAGAAGAGATGATACAAGAAAGAAATGCCCAAGTTCATTACTTGAAAGACCTCATAGTTACTTACTAAGAACAGTAAAGACACTTCAACTGACCTTTAAAAACAACAATAAAAATACTTATATCCAGTTACTAAAATATCACTTTCCTCAACCAGGTATATTCTTAAACTTGGCAATGTTTTATTTGTACCTGGTTGAGGAAACTGATATTTTAGTAACTGGATGTAAGTATTTTTATTGTTGTTTTTAAAGGTCAGTTGAAGTGTCTTTACTGTTCTTAGTAAGTAACTATGAGGTCTTCCAAGTAATGAACTTGGACATTTCTTTCTTGTATCATCTCTTGTATTGGCAAATATTTTTGGTTGAAAATATTGTGCACTTAATACACTAACTCATACTACTTTTTTGGAGTGTAGGATGGTAAGGCGTTTTGGGGGGGTTTTAGGAGGGGATATTTTTGGGGAAGGGAGTGTTTCTTTGTGGAGGGAGGAACTTGGCCTCTATTTCACATTTATGTTTTTTTGGATATAACTAAATTCATGAATTTGGTCCTTTCCTTGTCAAGTAGTCTCCAGTCAAAAATAATATAGTCGTAAGTCTGTTCAGTAATAGAATCACATTTACATTTATTTTCTTCATTGATTTTAAATCTGTGTAATTAACTTCTTGTTGGTCCGTGACCGGTTAGTATTTGTGTGACCTTATAATTTATTCTTAGTATTTTCTTTGGGTCCCCTATACTACGTATGTAATCATATTTTCTATGCGAAGGTAGAAATTGTCAGGGTTCGGTTGAGGTATTTTAATGAAACTGCCTCTAATTTAAGCTGATCTCTCTCTGATGTTAGCTCTAGCTATAGCACACACTTACTGTATAATGTTTTTCGGTTTTATATATATATACACGAGTGTGTGTGTGTGATAGTATTAACTTTGTCCTACTTGTTTTACAGCCCTGACGAAGGCTTGAATTTAAAGCCGAAACGTCAGCAAACAATAAAACGCATTTTCCTATTAAAAATGTAGTTTTAATAAGATACCACGACCCAACCCTGAAAATATCTCCCTTCGCGTTACCAACGGTCAATGATCTCCTATCAAAGTATTTTTTATGCGTTTTATAAATAAACAAATCATTCAGGACAGTCTTAAATTAAATTCATAAAACAAAGGTCAGAAACGTTATGTAAAAGAGGAATGAAAAAATATATAAGTTTTTGGTTTGAGATATGGTTGCTGTCGAGTTAGTTTGAGATGAGATATGTGTCGACTTTTCTTACCAAATGGCTGTCTTCCGTCATGAAGTATTCAGCTTCAAGGCTTTTGTTTGCAGTGGGAAGTATTATAGAGTTTTATGTATTACTATAAAAATATCTACCAATAGGCCTCGGGTACGATACGAGCGATGAGTGATGAGCGACAGAACGACAGAGCGACCGAGCTTTTAGCTCCGTCATCGCATACTCCAATATAATTTTTTTAATTAAAATATTAATTTAAAAAATTATTATTCTAAATGCTTAGTTATAAAAATATCTTACCTTGTATGTTTAATGCGTTTCCAACCTCTTCTCATAGTTTCTTGGTTATGATTGTATTTTTAAAATTACTCTGTCTCTCATTCCATACTTTGTACTTTCGAAATTAAAAGCTCACATTCACTATCATCCAACTTACTCTTTTATTAGTATTAATATTTTAAAATTATTTATAAGAAACGTAGCTAGAAGGTTATAAGCATTGTACGATTATAAACATTGGAAGGTTATAAGCATTGGATGGTTATTAACATCTTTCCACCTAATTTAATAAACAAGGGAAACAAAGCATAGGGAAACAACATGCATTAGAAATGCATTGAAATCGGTTAAGATTTAGAGTCTGTAGCCTTTTTTGTAGCACGCAAAATATAATGTTTGGGGTGAGCGACGAGAAAAATTTAATGTCTAGGCCAAGCGATGAGCGACAGGCTGGAACCTGCAAGCCACGTCTTCCGGTCGCTCATGCCTATTTTAGCAAGTCCTCCGTCAATCCTACTGCACTCCATTTTAACATTAATGTGAGTGACGTTGCTCTGAAGCCTTTCGCTTATCGCTCATCGCTCTTCGCTCGTTACGTACCCGATGTCATCGAGGATAAACCGAGCAGACATGCTTTCTGCCCCTAACTTCCTAGTCTCCTAGTTGACAGGTTTAAAACTCCTAATTACGGCCAATTAAGACTGATTTCTCAGCCAAAAGTCCGCGATGACTAAGAAATGCCCGGCCCCAAGTTTGATAATCGTGCCAAGAAAGATTTTCTCCTAAAAGGGCAGTTAAATTCGCCGAACTCTGGCCGAGGAAGATTGCCAAAAACCTATCGTCTTCGCAGCCAAGTTCAGCTTCTTCATTCATCTTAAACGGGAACATCAATAATGCAAGCGTCCGGAGATAAACTTTTTCCCTTAGCGCTCAAGGAAGGAAAGATTCTCCGTGATCTATTACGTTTAAAAGAACACATTTGAAAATCAGTTCTCTAAACAAAATGCCCGCATGTTCAATATTTTACGATACTTTAAATAAATTGAAATTTAGAGAAAAAAAATTAGTAGTAATAATAACAAAGACGAAAGGCATTGAATTACGCTAAGATGGTGCAGTTCCTGCGTGTCGAACCTTTTTTTAAGTACTAAGTGTAGGTGGTACATATGCTTTTTTTTTTTTTACATTTGTCGCTCACTAGACCTTTTTTATTAATATAAAATTTATTTATTGGTTACCGGCCTTTTCTAGCCAGTATAGGGCTGATGACTTTTACTTTTCCTAAAGAAAAGCCACCACCTATAGTGGGAATCGAACCCACGACCCTTTGACACGGAGTGTTAACACGTTGGGGCCCAGCGTCGTGGCATATGCGTCAGAGAGATGTGTTCTGCGTGCCCAGCGTCGTGGCATATGCGTCAGCAGATAGCTTGGTTTTCTTTCAATCCCCCTACTCCGGGTCTTGTTCTAGACGCTTCGTATTTGATTTTGGACGTATTCCCAGTTAGTTTTGCGGGTCTGGTATCGTATGATACTGAATCCGCCCGAAAAAGTCCGTCAGCGGACCCACTGTCGTGGCGTATTTCACATTTTACTAAATTGTAATTAATCCACTAAAATTACATAATTTTAAAAGTTTCTTCAGTTATTTGTTTATTTTTTTTATACATATATGTTTGCAGAAATAACTATACAAAAGGAAGACTTGGGCCCTGATGAAACTTTTGTTCGAAGCCATTGGTCCTGAAAGTGTTAAGTGCTCACGTCTTAACGGCATGCAACTAAACTTTTCGTTTCGCCCCCTTGAATCTTGTCATGTAAATGTGATACACTCTGCATACATGTTATTGACATGATTGATCAACCACTTAAGTGAGTTTATTGGATCCCTCAATAAAATAAAATAAATATTAAACATTTTAACACTAATATTTCATTCATAAAAAATTCTGGTTGCTCAACGTCTGGTTCGCTAGCTGCTACTGGTTTTGGGATAAGAAAGTACATACATACTTTATGCCAATAAAAGTCCGACTTGCAGGAGCTGCGTCATCTTAGTGCGTCCCCGGTATTATCCCTAATGTCATAGGAGTCGTTTTTGTAGAAAATGTAATAGACTTTCGAATAGACACTTAACATTTACTTCGATTTTCCAACCGGTTTCGAGATGGCCTTCAAAACTGATTTATTAGATTACTCACGTCAAATTAACTACAAAGCATGTACCTGGAAGCCCAGTAACGCACAAACGTAAATTTTATGATTATTTTCGCGCGAATTTTGACAAAAAAACACGTTCGACTGGACGGATTCTGCTGGTTAACAAACTCGACTTTTCAAATCACACAAAGTATTTTTGTACTTAATTTCATTAAGATCGGATTATTTTTTAGTGAGCTAGAGAACAAACAGACAAATATATATATATTTTTTGGATGGAATGGCTCATATATATATATATATATATATATATATATATATATATATATATATATATATATATAACCACCGTTATTTTCGTGATATATGGGTTCTGAAACGAGAAATTTTCTAGCCGGCACTTCTCGATTGTGTCATGAGGTCAACCGCATAGGCGGGTTTCCTCCCTATAAAAAGGAGGGAGGAAACGCGCTTAAAACAAAAAATTAGGCTAACTCTATAGGCTAATAAAACACAAATGTAGCCTCCTCGATACGGAACTGTTCCCTGTCTCCTTGAAAACCTCGAAAAACGCTTAAAAGTCAAGCCGAAACGTTGGCAGAAATATAACTCTTTTTAATTATAAAATGTTGGTTTATTCAAAGCATGACCGAGCCCCTTCTCAAACTGAACGACCGATTATAGCTTTATAGTGATCTCGAAAAAAACATACGTTCAATTTATTGAATTAACATTCGTTCTGGAAATATATTTCAGGGCAGCAACTATCTTGTATATGTACTGCTATCTAGCGTAGTTTGAATATAGTTCAGATCTCATGTCTCCCCTGACTAATTCTCCAGAGTGCCCTTGTTCAAGGTATAAGCAATTACTCCATTGAATAATCAAATTAATGCAAATATTTTTAGATTCTCTTCCACCATTTAGATAAGGGAAGGGAGTATCGTACTGGAAGAAGGCAATCCATCGTATTGAGAATAATATTTAGTATATTAGAAAAATAATTGCCTGGCAATAATAGGTGACTTGATTTTAGCGCGTTTTCTCCCTGCCTAACCAGTTTATGAAGTCGAACGGATAAAGCATCCCGGGGGGCATGAGAAATGTCAGCATACATATGTCAAAAAGTACAGATAATCGCTGACGTCACTTCCGGGGGTGTAGAACCCGCCTATCGACTCTACTTAAAAAAGTATGACATGATTTTGTTACAGTCAAAATAATTTAAATTATATTAAGCAATATAAATATGTATTAATTAGATTATATGAGAAATTGAGTATTTTTGAAAATTAATTTCAGATTTGCTTTACTAAGAATATAAAGTAACAGTTTATCTTCTATAAAAGACACCTTCTTCAAGATTCTTTAGATCGGTTAAAGTTATTGTGTTTTTTTTTTTTTCGAGCGTATGATTGACTCATATAACTTATTGTAAGTTTATCAATATCAAAAAGTCTTTAGAATTCGATATCGCTAGAATCTCTCCAAAAAATATCTTTTACTGCTGTAATAGTTCTGCATTTGTTTTTACAGGTCTGTCAATCAAAGTGAGTGACGTAAGCAGTTTTTAAAAATTCATTGGGCACCTCCATTTGAGCACCTGTTTGCAGAGGACAAACATTGGCCGAGAGATATATCCATTCTAAATGCATCTCTATTCAATACTCAGAGGAGAGTCTAGATTTCCTAATCACCTAGGAGAAAAGTATAAAATCAGACTTTAACAGTTTGTGAGATCAAACATAAGTCGACCCTGTGATAGAGTACTTACAAGGGGAGTATACAATGGTGGGGTTACCGGTTTGGCCCATTTTTTTCTAGTGATTCTGCATAAAAAAAATTTCGAGCTTTCCGTCCAATGCGCCTTAGGAGCTGAGAAATAAAATAAAATAGCTTGAAAATGCTTTATTTTATATATCGTATTTAGAAAATGATATCGACATGATTCTTTCACCAATTCATTCGTTTTATAGAGTAGATTAAAGAAAAAAATACAATCGTTAAGCAATAATTTACATTCCGTCAAATAAATTCAAAAATATGCTTACTTTTTCTAGTAAACTAGTATTATACATTTTTTCGCCAAAAATAATAGAAGATTTAAAATCAGCACATTATCAAACCCTAATGTGGTAAATATAATCGAAAACAAAAAATAATAAAAGGTAGGGATTGTCGGGGTTCGGTCACTGCTACTTAATAAAACTACATTTTATCCATTAGTAAAAAACCATTAGTAAAAATGGTTTTATTGTGCCGACGTTTCGGCTTGAACTTCAAGCCTTCATCAGGGCTGTAAAAAACAAGTAGGACGGATGTAATACTCAAATATACATATATATATATATATATATATATATATATATATATATATATATATATGTATATATATATATATATATATATGTATATATATATATGTGTGTGTATATATTTCAGTAGGAAGTAGGACGGATGTAATACTGAAATATACATACATATACATATACATATATATATATATATATATATATATATATATATTTCAGTATTACATCCGTCCTACTTGTTTTTAAAGCCCTGATGAAGGCTTGAAGTTCAAGCCGAAACGTCGGCACAATAAAACCATTTTTACGATAAAATGTAGTTTTATTAAGTAGCAGTGACCGAACCCCGACAATCCCTACCTTGCATCATCTACGGTCAACGATCTCCTCTCAACAAAAAATAATAATTTTTCCCAGTCCGGAAGAGAGTAAAAATTTGTAAGCGAAAAAGTAACGTGACGTTTTAAAATTCAATATCTCCCCTTGAGATAATCCGATTTTTACGTCCGCTATTTCCCATCTGTTTTAGAGATATTTAAGAAAATATACGAAAATCCCATAGCTGATCATGTCTGTTTCATAAGTTGTTTTGTGTCGAATAATTATTTAATTCCAAATGTAACCAAAATTCAAATATTCTTGTTTTACATGAATGTCAAAAAATATTTTAACTGAATCCAGCGATTTTAAGTACCCCAACCGAAAACTAGTTAATTAAGGTGCTTCGACTGCTAGGGTCATTAGCGCCAGAAAACTAATTAGAAAAACTACTTTTATCCAATTTTCACGATAACAGTTACAGTTATCGCCTTCATAATGGTAAGACAATAACGTGAGCGTTACAATTTTTTTTCGCACGAATTTCGCCCAAAAAAACATATCTCGGCTGACGGATTCTGCTGAAACGAACTTGACATTTTAGATCAAAAAATATATTTTTGTACCAAAACTTCACCAAAAACGGTTTATTATTGACCTAGCTGGAGAGGGACACACAAATATATATATCGCACTTCCGACCTGCGTCGTGAGGTCATAAAGTGTATTTCCTCCCAAGGAGGGAGGGAGAATAAACGGTTAAACAGCTATAGATTTGTCGTAGAACACATTGGTACAGGGAAAATTGAGTTTTAAAAAAGGGTTAGTATATTTTCAGAAAATATTGTCGTCGGCTAAAAATGAAGTTTATCAAATATATGGTTATTCATGGAGCACTTAGCTACAAAATATTGTAATATTTTGGTCAAAAATAGCTATTGAGATGTAAAAGGTAAATTTGGCTCGGGCTAGCAGTTATGTCAATAACAGATTTTTCAGAATAATACATTGTTATGATGGGCGATCTTTTGAATCGATTCGAATCAAAATGAAAAGATCGGCGTGTTCAGATCGATTTCACAATTACATACGAAATCCGTATTTCATTTCGATTCATATTCCAGAATCGCCCATCACTTTTACGAATCGACCTCGATAAGTCGATTTGAATACTTAATAATATGAAAAATATATCTGTAACCTATACGTTTAAGTCTTTAAGATTTTTATTATATTGTCTTCTTCCCTCTAGTTGGAGAAACGGAAGGTGTTGAGTCACTTCATAATGTTATTGTTGTATTAAAAGCTTGTTACTGGACTTAGAACAATGTTCTGTACATTTCTTCTTCAGTTAAATAATAGAAATGAGACTGAGCAAAAGGATGTGAGATTAAGGATTTGAAAATATGAAATAAAGAAAAACCTTCTTTACGGTAGTCTAGAGAGATCGATTCTTTAAAAAGATCGACCCTTGGGGACCATTCAAAAAAGATCGATTCAGATCGCCCTTCTCTACTACATTGTCACAGGCTGACATTGATGTTTAAGAAAGTTATTGCTATTCATAAAACTCATTGGCAGAGAATTTAGATAAGACACTCTAATAAATCACAATGCCATTTCAGAGTCAAGGTTGAATGCAAATAAGAAGTTCAAATAGTAATCATTTTCGAAGTCTTAGAACTCCTGAAATGCAGGATGGAACTCAGATAAATCACATCAATACAAGATTTTAATCTGCCATTTTAGGCAATTTGTTAATTTCTATTTCAGAGTATTTATAGTCTCTTGAGTGCTAAATATATATTTAACATTTTTACCCCAATAATTTGGGGGTCATGGGTATACAAATAACTCTGCGTGGGTTTAGTTATTTTAATACACCACTGTATGGAGGGGGGTTACAGCATGATCAATATATTGGTTAATAAGATATAAGAGATAGAATTGTTACATAACATTGCTACGTAGATGTAGAAGATATATAGAATGAAAAATGTTTTGCTTGAAATTTCTTAATAGATTTTTGAAAATATTTCGTGACTTTTTTTTTTAATATTTGTTTCTTTGATCCAAATAGAGTGACATCCGGCTTAAGCGGTTGTCCCTATGACCCATATGCGTTAAAATCAATAGACACATTTTGGCAAGGAAGCGTTTACTGTCACAGACCCTTATCGGTCTCGCTGAGACCTTTTACAGAAATGTCTCTAAACAAATCCCCGTATAGTACAAAAAACAAACTCGTAAAATATGCAATTAGGATTGGTTGAGTTTAAGGGGTGCTTTTTTGCGTGTTCCCTCCCTCCTTCCATAGGCAGGAAACCTCCTTATGACGTTGACCTCATGACGCAATCCAGAAGTGCCGACTAGAAATTTTCATGCTTGAGAACCCATAGATCACGAAAAGAACAGAGGTTCAAATTTGTATATATAATATATATATATATATATATATATATATATATATATATATATATATATATATACATAAATAAATACGTGAGCGGTTTCCATCATGATCGCGGAGAATACAGAAGGGAGGATTTTGCTGGTACCATAAAATACATACATGTGTATATGTATATATATATATATATATATATATATATATATATATATATGTGTGTGTGTGTGTGTGTATAACACCAGACTAAGGTGTTTACATTTTGGTTGCGTCCTGAAACAATTTTAGATTAGGCGATGTCAATCGGAGAAATAATTGCTTAAAACTACAAATGTGTTGGTTTTGTTCTTTTGAACGGGTTTTTGTAGTTGTTTAACTCACTCTTTAATTGGGTGTTTTTGTTAAATGCATTGAACAGTGAAGTATTCTATTTTGTATTACCGCGGATGGTTTAGTTCCCAAAAATTTTCATATATGTTAATAGAATATTTTAGACTAATCCTTCCGTAACTCCAAACATAACCAAACTTTAAATATTATTGCTTGGATTAATTTCCAAAGTGCAGAAAATATTTAATCTGAGGTCTATTTACTTATCCAGGAGAATCCGTCTATGGGAATATAGTTTTTAGATCGAATTCTGCCTGAAAGAAATCGTAACGCTTCTATTTTTGATGAGGCAATTCCTGCAAGTCGGACTTTTTTTTTGTATAAACTATTTTTGTTCTTAAAAATGTCCAAAAACAAGAAAAAATATTAGAGAATAAATTGGAAAAGCAATAACTATATACGTAAAGAAAATCAATAAAATCGACGAAAAGGATAAAGACATTATATAGCCTTCTTTGTTTCTGCTTCCTTAAATATTATTAGCCAAATCCAAAAATGATTAGAAATTGCTAAAAAATCTAAAAAATACCATCGTGAATTAGGAAAGAAATAAAACTGCAAAGACTACATACCGTCATGTAGAGGGTCTATGGTATGGATCATGAGCTGTAGAAGACCATGCCTGAACTTGTTGGTTTGTGGTTGGGAAGTTACAGTGCTCGTCACAGAGCTGGAACCCATACCCCCGACGCTCGTCTCGCTTGATACCACGCCTCCGCCGACCTGTGGCTGGAAAATACAGAAAAATGAGTTTAAACACATTTGTCAGTAGCAATTGTGGTCTTGAATATATTTTAGGAGATTCGTGATTCTTTTCTATAGTGAATCCTGTAATAGAAATCAAACCATGATTGATAGAGTCTCATGCCTATCAAGCCCGTACAGTCCTCAGTGTAAATTTAGAACAAATATATCCTGGCCTTGATTAACCTTTTTCAGGAGTTAATATACAGGAGTAAAAATAGATTCTAATACATGAGATATACAATTGAAAGGAGCAATTAAAATTTCATTGAAAACTCATATTCCGTTGACACACTTCAATGTGTTAATTTAATCTAAATTTAAGTTGAAATCAAAAATTCGTCGCGCCAGAGCTGCATAAATTTGCACTTTCCTCAGAATTTTGGTAGTGTAAACTGCATTCCTGGATAATTTGTGACAAGTTTAGCGCCACTACTGGTAGAAGTAACAACCAATGCCCAAGCCGGCTCGGCGACTAAATTCGATTTGAACATAATGCAGAGTTTACGTTTACGAGTTTTTTTTTCTTTAGTTGCACACGACGTTTACCGAGTTTCGTTGCAATATACCCAAAATTACGGACGGTGTAGGTAAGTTAGTAATTTCGGTCCGGAGGAAAACTCCCACCCAGGCAAACCGCTTAACAAACTCGTTCAATCGTTTGCAAGGGGAATGCTATAAACCATGTTTCGAGGCGAAAAAAACTCTGAAAAAGAGAGAAATTTAAACGGGGGTCATTTTCGGTATCTAGAAGTTAGGATCGATAAGATTTGATGAAAAGTTTCAAAACTTCGTTCATGAGTGAAACCTCAAAGCTACATTCCTTTAAAAAATGTGAGAAGGCAACATCAGACAGCGAAGGGGTACCGCACTCCAGCCAAAAGTTCTCTTGTCTCTGAATGCCGCAGTTTTTATTTTTTATTTCATTTAACATTAAAATGAATATTATAGTAAAACAAGGTGAGTATATGATATGAAATAGTGTTTTCCAAGAACTAAAGTTGAGAAGGCGGGCAATTTCCGCTTAGGTTATTTAAGTTTCCTGTGCATTGTTTCGCTTAAATTTGTGCTTTTCGGTGAGATTTCATTAATTAAGATGACGCAGTTCCAAAGAGTCGCCCTTTCTAAATCTTCTGTCCTCACCATATATCCCCAATGGAGAATTACCAATAATTTCTCCGTAGCTTAATGACTTAATGTGGTAATACTATATCTCTGGCGAGGACTTGTAGGTACAAATTTGTACCCTGGAGGTAAAGGACACCATGTCACATATCTATAAGAAGAGCCAATTTTCTGTAACTTTGAACTATTAAAATTTGTTTCTTCGGTACTTATATAAACAGTTTAAACAAAATGGTTCATATCATTATTGACAGTGATAGGTAATAGGAATCTTGATTACAGTCAAACCAAACGAAGTCCTCCCCATGGAGTCTTTTACCTCTAATGAAAACAGACATGATTTTATTTTTCACTGTCTTATCTTCCTTATTTATGGGAGCAGGACACAGTGTCCTATGTCATTATATGGATAAAAAATTCACATTAAGAACATGTTGTTAAGTCATTTGAATAAAAAAGTAGACATGATGTCCTTTACCTCCGGGGTACAGAAATCTACTTCAGGTAATAGGTTTTGTGATTGCGAAAGACAAGAGTTGAACCTTAATGACACTGATAACCACCTCATTGCGAGCATTCTCCACTAAAACCTCTCTATTCCCTGGAGTGCCAGCAATTGCTCCACTCCTCTTAAGAGTGCTTCCGACAACCTGGACTCCAGTTATTGTCATTGCCAGGATGGTCTACTGCACTCATTGCCAACCTTGGGAGAGCCAACGCATCATTTACCTTTATGGTGCCGTTTCCTGCTCTGCAGACCCATAAAGACAGACAAATGGTTAAATGTAGAGGATTAAATTTTTCAATAAATGAGAACAGTGCAGTGTATTCCCTCCCTCCCTCCCTGGTGAAATTGACGTGGCGACCACAAGAGTGGGTCTCAAACAGACATTTTACCGCGGTATATATATATATATATATATATATATATATATATATATATATATATATATATGTATATATATGTCTGTTCGCGCTCTCCTCGGCTCACAAATGGTCCGATGTTGTTGAAATTATGTACAAAAATCGCTCGTCTAATTTGAAAGGTCAAGTTCTTTAACCAGCAAAATCCGTCCGCTTACATCATATACTTGCAAGTACACGTTTTATAGGCGTCTTGGCCATGCAAAAGAATGAAACCCTTTTCAAGACGATAGCTTTAACCGTTTCCGAGAAAAATGGAAAACTATTTGCTGAATAAATTTTTTGGTTTGGGTATTTAGATTCATGGGATTCAGTTAAAATATTTTCATTATATATATATTAGGGTGGCCCTTATTTTTTAACTTTCTAAAAGTTTACCTCACACCCCCCTATCTTGTTCTAATCAACAAAATAACGATCTGTGCAAAATTTTAGCTAAATCGAACAACTCTAAGACGACCCGCAATGCCATGATCTTACACCCTCCATAATTCCTAATATCACGAAATTAATTTATCTTCAGAAATTAATACCTAATAAATAAATTAAGTAGAACAAATAATAAAAATAAAATGGGGAATGTCAGTCCCGTTGGAGCGTTTCTTTTATTATTTTTATAACCAGTTGATTCAATTATTTTTTAAACAGATCAAGTGTCACATAAATACCTATTTGCACAAGTCCGATTTTACTTGTCAAGCCAGTAAAACCGGACTTGTGAAAATAGGTATTTATACTACATTTTTCATTAGATTTAAATTATATATAACTAGTTATGTTCCATGACAGAACTCCATCCACTAGAGCACATTTATGTTTCGGCCTGAAGAAGTAGTTTATCAGTATCTACATTGTATCTCTTATAGACGAATGAGAGCTCATCATTGGACAAATAATAACCACAAATAAGATATTAAAATTTAAGAACTAAGGTTATTGCTTTAAAATACCAACCAATTAATCTGTCTCTGCTTCATGTCTTTTGACCCCGATAGAATATAAGAACTTAGGTTAATGGCTTAAAATTGATATCCAATTTATTTATTCACTGTATAATATCTCATGAAGATATATGTTTATTCAACAATGGAAACTTAATTACCATCAAAAACATACAAGAACTCAGAAATTGGTTTAAAACGCTAATAGCCAGCCAATTTAATCAACAAACAGAGTTGCTCTTGACAATATACGTTTATTCGAGAATGGAAACTTAATAAGCACCAATAACATATAAGAACCCAGAAATTGGTTTAAAACGCTAATAGCCAGCCAATTTAATCAACAAACAGAGTTGCTCTTGACAATATACGTTTATTCGAGAATGGAAACTTAATAAGCACCAATAACATATAAGAACCCAGAAATTGGTTTAAACGCTACAAGCTAGCCAATTTAATCAACCGCTACAGTTATTCATGAAGATATACGCTTATTCAACAATGGAAACTTAATTAGCACCAAAGACGTATAACGTAGTAAATTGCTTTAAAACACTAATACCCATCCTATGTAATCAGTCTCCGTATTATTGTTCTTGAAGAAATATGTGTACCAAGAATGAAAACTTAATCAACATTAATCTATACATATAATATAAATGCAACGGATCCCTGTCTGTACATGGTAGATATATGAGAAAAAATATTATCAACGCAATAGCAACCCATAACAATGATTGTTAGAATTTTTGTCTGTGCGTTTCTGCACGCTAATCTCAGAAACGGCTTATCAGATTCAAAAGCGGTTTTCACTAATATATTACGGTAAGCTTCACTTAATATTTAGTGTTTGTTTCATGTCAACCGCTTCATACATAAAAACGTTATGCCAATCTAAAGAATAACGTTGAATATTTGATAAACTATCTATATCTATTCTTTCTTCTACATCATCTATCTATCTATCTGACTGAAACTTCACTAAACTTCGTAATAATAGTCTATAGAAAATTATGATTATATAGCGGTAGTGTGTCATAGCGTTGATAGTGCTTTGGGAGAAATGCTATTTGTAGATGCTCCTGGTAGAATTGGTAAGATTTTTTACCAAAGTAATCCTACAAGACTCTATGCTTTAGTCCCCGATGGCTATGCGTCTAAAATCGTGTATAGATTTTTACATTAGTCGATTTTTTTTAAATACCCAAACGACGGTGCTGATAATCCAAAATAAACCAAAAGATATATCCAAAAAAAAGCAGCCCAAAAGTCTCTATTCCACGCGGAGGAAGTCGCGGGCACAGCTAGTAATATATGAACTTAAGTTTTAAGTGAATGAATTTAATGTTTAAAATGCTAAAAACCATCAAATTATTCAGTCCGTGTATTATGTCTCATGAAGAAATACATGTATACTACAATGGAAACATAATTTACATTAATAACCTATAAGAAGGAAGGTTAATAGCATAAAACGCTAATTATCATCAATTTACTCAGTCTCTGCATTTTATCTCCAAAAGACAAGAGAGAGTTCATTAAAAGACTTCGATTACATCAATAAACTTTAAACAGTATATTATATCTTTTTTATTTTTTTCTAAAGGTGAAACAGTTAATTAACATCTATAACTGAAAAGGATGTATATAATTGAGTTTAGGTTATATTCAGCTAAGTTAATATAAAATAAAATCTATTCATTTTTAACTGTTTTTGCATATTGCGGGCATGTGAGAGGTAACCAACGGACGTAAATTAAAATCGATAAAATATAAGGCTGGAGGTCATTGGTTTAAATCGCTAATAGCTGTCAATTTTAATCAGTCTCTGCATAATGTATCTACAAGATGAGAGAGTTCACCAAGAGACACTTCATTACTACCCAAAACACGAGCATCGGATATTGGACTACAACGCTAATGCCCACCCAATTTAATCAGTCTCTCCTTTGTCTGTTAAAGACACATCGGAGATATCCACTCGACACATAATTAACATCTATAATATATAAAAAGGTAGTTTATTATTTTAATACCTATCCAATTTAATCAGTCTCTCAATTAAATTTATTAAAGACATTTAATAAGTAATCATTGGGCGCATAATTAAAATCTATAACATATAGAAAGGTAGGTTATTCGGTTAATAGTTATCTAATTTAGTCAATCTCTCCTTTATTTTTATTTAAGGCATGCAAGAAGTAATCCTTGGACACATAATTAACATCTATAAAATATAAAAAGGTAGGAATTCGGTTTATACCTAGCTATCAATTTAATCAGTCTCCAGTCTCTCCTTTATTTCTATTTAAGACATGTAAGAAGTAATCATTGGACTCATAATTAACATCTATAAAATATAAAAGGGTAGGTTATTCCGTTAATACCTAGCTATCAATTAAATCAGTCTCCAGTCTCTCCTTTATTTCTATTTAAGACATGTAAGAAGTAATCATTGGACACATAATTAACATCTATAAAATATAAAAGGGTAGGTTATTCCGTAAAAAACCTAGCTATCAATTAAATCTGTCTCCAGTCTCTCCTTTATTTTTATTTAAGGCATGCAAAAAGTAATCATTGGACACATAATTAACATCTATAACATATAAAAAGGTAATATATTCGGTTAATACCTAGCTATCCAATTTAATCAGTCTCTCCTTTAAATCTTTTAAACACATTTAAGAACTAAACATTGACCACATAATTAACAGCTATACTCGTAGAATATAAAAAGATAGGTTATTCGGTTAATAGATATCCAATTTACTCATTCTCTCCTTTATTTCTATTTAAGACGTGTAAGAAGAAATCATTGGACACATAATTAACATCTATAACATATACAAAGGTAGGTTATTCTGTTAATGGCTAAATTTAAACGATCCCTGCATTGTATCTCCTAAAAACATATGAGTTCATCAACGGACGATTAATTAACATATACCACAACTACTCTTACATAAATATAAATAGTTCAAATTGCGTTTAATGTAATTCGTATTATTGGGCATCAGTAATATTTTTTTCGTTTCAGAATAAACCTTATTTCACAACCAGTAGTGAAGTTCAATTTCTCAAACAATTAGTAAGTAAATGCAGAACCAATTGCACTGAATTATCGCCTTAGCAATTTCATATTATTAATGAAATTGCAAAAGCGTTAAAAAGTGACTCGATGGGGACTGGAGAGTTGTACAAGAGACCATATATCTGTAAAACGACTCAGGAGGGAGTTATTCAGTGAGACTTTCCCACTAATGGGTGGTCCATTGATTCACAGCACTGCAGTGGACAGTTCCGGCGAATGCTTCCAACAGACATCAATTAAAAGGCATGAAAAGGATCACTTTTCCAACGAGATAAGCGAAAACCTAGTGGAAAATGCTCGTTCAATAAATATCAAATGTTCCACTCTTTTATATTTTAAGAATAAATGCCTTATTCAACTAAACAAATAAAGTTTCCTGTTCAAACATATTGAGTCATTATTATAAGTGACAGCATACTTATCAATCCTTCGAAAATTCATTTCAGTTGGCTAAAAGGATATTTGTATTCATTTGAAAATATCCGAGAAAATACATTTTGATGGTGATTTAATAAAAAATAAGTTTATTGAAATTTTAAAAGTATAGCAGAGAGCGGGGCTAGTTGTTGGTAGAGGTGAGTTGGCATTGTGTTTCAAAATGATTCCATGCTTGGTTGAGAATGCTAAGGTGCCAGTGACGTAGTCTCTAGAGGATTCCCCTTCTTCTGAAAAATATCCAGTCTTATTAGCACTTTCCTCCGAAGGAATGTAGCTTCGTCGTTGCGCTCATGACGAAATTATTGAAACATTTCTTTCTTCAGATCTTTATCGATCCTACCCAGTAGAGACCGAAAATGACCCCCGTTAAAATTTATATATATATATATATATATATATATATATATATATATATATATATATATATATATTTAACTTGGGGTTCGTAGTTGTAATCTACAGATAAAAATGTGTTCTAAAGATAAACTAAATCGGTTCATTAGGAGGGGGGTTTACTCCGGACACAAATTTTTTCATACCGGTCGTAATTTCTGCAGTATTGTAACGAAACGCGGTATAGGTCGTGGATATCTCATGAGAATGAAGAGTTGTAAAAATGAACTAAATTTCGGTCTATCGGAAAGGGGGGTTTACTTCCTACTAGTTTTTAATAGAATTAGCCCACCAGAAGTAGGTTCACAAAGCTGCCACTAGGAGCGCTTTCTACCACTACAGGGACTGTATCCTCTTCCTAGGTCTGTTCAAAAGACGAAAATTTGAAGTTTTTATGTATTTATTAACTAGTGTAGTACCATGTATAAACATAACTCTGGAAGCAATTAATTACAAAATTAATAATTGAACAGATGCTCATTAAAAAAGTAAAAGAGAACTATTCATGTTTTTATTTTATTTATATAGGTCCTTTTAAGCAAATTATTCAGTAATGCAGTCTACACTACCTAAATTCTGAGTAAAGTGGTTAATTATGGAGCTCCAGCGTGGCGGACTTTTATTGTTCACGTATGGGAAGCAAGAAGACAAAACTGATTTCCGAAGAATACCTTATGATGTATATATCTTCATATATTTTTCGTTTCATCAGTTTTTTTCTTTACCTATGCTCATTACATTTGCTAAGTCATGTTTCATTTTTATAGCATGATTAGCAAGAGCCATTTTATTATCTACTTCATGAACATTTTTCACCAGTTGTTGAACATTTCACTTCAGTTGCTTAATTCTTTTCCGCAGCTATTGCGGTGAATATCAAATATAAAATTTATTGTAGTCCTTACAATCAATCTTATATATATATATATATATATATATATATATATATATATATATATAAAATTTTTTATATATTTGTTATTTTGTCTTTTATTCTAGTAAAATTTTTTTTTTATTTTACTATTATAAGTCCGTGTCAATTTTCCCAAGTCGTTACAAACACTTTTTATTTTATAAGATATTAGCGGATTATAGATAAATAAGTAAAAAGTTCCAACTAAAAAAAGAGATATTTTCTATAACCCAACAAAATATTATAATATGCAATGTAAATAAGGGTGTAATAACCTTGTATTTTATTGCCTAATAAATGAAATAAAAAAAAAAAGGGTATTAATGAAGAATGAGTACTCAAACTCGCAAAAATTTGAAACCATGGTTTCAACTACATATGATGGTTTCAAGCATGCTAAAGCGAAAACCTAAGCGCTACGATTTTTTTCGCGTGAATTTCACCCCACGAACCATGTTCCTGTGGTCGGATTCTGCTGGTTTACTAACTTGGCGTTTCAAATTAGACAAAGAATTTTTGTACTAAATTACATCAGAAGTAGAACATTTTTGGGGCAGCTACAGACCGAACAGATGAATATACATACATACATACACATATATATATATCATTTGAACCACCATTATTTTCGTGATCTATGACTTGTAAAACATGAAATATTCCCGTCGGCACTTCTGGATTGCGTCATAAGGTCAACATCGTAAGTGGGTTTCCTACCTACGGAAGAAGGAAGGAAACGCAGTAAACATTTTTAAGAACAATTGATTCGCTCTATTAAGAAAATGCGTAAGTTCGTCAATTGGCGACCAACATCAATTAACTTATTAATTTAGCAAGGCCAAATAAACTTAATGGAAAATTGCTCTAAATGATGTAGCGTTTAGTCAAGTATGACGTAAAATAGGCAATTATATACATCCTCGCAAATTGAACAGCGGCTAACGAATGTGAACTAGGATCATTTGTAGGGCTGTGTTCTTAAAATGAGAACATCAGTTCCTCTGTGCAAACAATAGTGTATTCATTCTTGTGTAATACTTGTAATTAACAATATGGCCAGATTTTGGGTATATGACATCCTTTTGGAGGACTTTCTTGCCAAATATTGCATGAAATTTAATCATATATGCCTAATACCCTACCATCAGATATAGGACTAATGATCCCATGTAGGCAGAAGCAATTAACAAGGAATAATGGGAATAAATAGCAAATCTTCAAATGTTGACATAAACATTTCGTCCAATTTTCTCGTTATCCCGCTAACTCGGCTTACCAAAACATATTTATATCCACTAATGTTGCGCAAAACATTAAAAAAAAAAATCTACAGATTCATTCAACGTCTTCCGGAGTCTCTCTTCACATTGGGACATTTTGATGCGAGAAATTAAATTAATTTCATATCCATATCGGTAATGTTTTCTACAGGATGTCATTATCGACCACATTTGCCATAAAAATAGGTTCCTCTAGATCAGGGTCCGATTTCCAACCTTATTGAAAGGATCGCTCATTTTCTTTGTTATTTTAAATTTCTCAGTAAATAAGTTAACCCTAAAATATTAAATCCGGAGAAATGTTGAGAACAGTCACTAAAAATGGTTCAAAGCTTTGAACATGAACAAACATGTTAGTCAAAATTAGTGTAATGTGTTTGACTGATTGCCGCTTGTCCAGGAGGTCTGGAACTGTCTAAATCTTAACTTGACTTTTTTTTTATTTCATAATCTATCAGATGGTGTAGCAAAAATCTAAGTGAAGTTCTGTCTCTAAAAATTGTTCCAGAGAAAAAAATTCAATATTCCCTGTTCAAAATAATATATACATATCAGGTCGCGCTTTATTCTCTTTAAAAGTTGGCATATTTCATAAATTAAAATTTTGCCAAGAGGAGTGTTGAATCCTAGAATATTGAAAAGTTCACGCATTGTCACGATGGTATCATGGATGGGGAACGCATCGCCATCTACACCATGCTGGACGCCCAGCTTTATATAACCTGGACGCTATTGAGAGGCTCAACGCCGAATGGCCCACAGCGGGCAATAGCTAATAACATAAAAAAAAAATTACAAGAATAATATTGAAACTTGATAAGATCATGGATTTCCTGCAAGCCGCACTTTCGACTAATGAACTATGAATGCTCGGTTGAGCTTACATCTAGAGCATAGGTACACAAAGTAGGCGTTACCACCCCTGCTGGGAGCTTAGGCTATCTGGGATGGGGGGGGGGGGGGGGTAATTGAATCTTCAAGAGTGATAATAGTTTGGCGGCGCGAAATAAAACTCGGTAGGGTGGAAAGTACAATGGGATGGATATATGTAAAATCTTTTTTATATGTATTGTCCATTAGTGATGTGTAGTTTCTGCAGTACAAGTCGCCCAATTTGAATGATGGTCAACATTGTCCAGACATTTGACTCTTATAAAGGTTTTCTGTAAAAAAATTAGAGAAAGAATTTCTCTGGAGGTCCTATATTTTTCCTAAAGAGTGCGGTAGCCAAAGAATCTTGAGAAACGCTGATGTAGAGTGTCATCAGAATGTATCTCGTTTTGTTAAAAGCGTTTACGATTCTAAGCCTGCAAATAGAGCGGAGATTAAGCATGCATTTCCTTCGCCGCTGATGCATCCTGCAAATTATTCCCTTGTAGAAAGGCTTTCGCTTTCATTTAAGTAAGCATAGTTTCTCCTACTATCTGATCCGACGAGCTTCTATAACATGAGAAGTATATTCTCGAGCTGTCCGAGAAAATACGGACCCATAAAAGAATTTTAACCAGGCTAATGTTACCCAGGTCGAGATCAATTCAAAGGACAGCATTAAAACTATGAACTATCAGTTCAAAGAAAAGCTTTAAAACTATGGAAAGATCAAATCTAGTGATTTGAAAGACTATTCATTACAAGTTGGCCTGTTATGAACGTGATAGCCCCCCTAATTGCAAGCAACTTTTTGATGGACTGCCTGACGATATCACTATTCTTGACGTTTTTGAACCTATAACAACAATAGACAAGTAATCTAACCTTTATCGACGAGTTACTTAAGGGGTTTTATGGCTTTCTTAACGAAGAGTTTTAAGTTCTTATAAGAAAAGGGAAGTTACAACATAATTAAAGAAGGTATTTTGATTATAGAAAATCAAAACTCAGTTGAAAAACTCTTAATTGAAAAAGTAGTCTGTGGTTGAGGAGCTGCGCAATCTTTGAAACGTTATTGTACTTAGAAAAGGCCCTCCGGTCTTTTTTTTTTTTTTTTTTTTTTTTTTTTTTTTTTTTTTTTTTTTTTTTTTTTTTTTTTTTTTTGAGGAGCTTCGCAAAAACGGGGACTAGCTCTTTTTAAAAAACAAATAAAAACAACTTGATATGTCCACCAATATCAGTGACTTGGAGAACTAAATACAACATATGTTTGAAGAAGACGTAAAACCGCCAACGGCCATAGCCACGTTGAATACACCGGTTCCCGTAGATCACCGAAGTTAAGCAACGTCGGGCGTGGTCAGTACCTGAATGGGTGACCGACCTCGTGCTGTTGGCATTATAAAAGGGTGGCAACCTATAGATAGCCCGGCGCTAATGGCCAAGATGTAGATACGCCGTAAAAAAAGAAAAGAAAAAAAAAATGACAAAACCAAATTTAGCAGATTTGTGTACAAAAATAAGGAATATACATCTTTTTTTTTTATTATTTTATTTTTGTGTTAACGCTTTATAGCGATGTACGCCTTACATTTTATTACCTATACATCATTTACAGCAGTGCTATTTACACCATAGTTACTATACTTACATAACGTAACGCGTGGTGTTTTAAAAATGTTTATATCGTTAATGAAGAGGCTACCCTCCGTCAGTAGTTCCTGAAAGTTATAAGGTAATTTTAGGGTTTCTCGTATTTTGCATTACGTTAGTAGGTGTTTCACTATCATTGAAACGTTCACTGTCTGCAAATGAGTTGTTCGTTCTTTGTCATTAAATATGAGTGAGTTAGTAAAGTGTGTCCGAACAGTTATCTGCATAGTATAGCCTCTAATAAATTTGCGTTAAAATAAGAAATATGTTTGTATTATTTGAAGTTTGTTTTCTTAAGAGCGACAGGAAGTCGAGTAGGATGAGTGAGAAATTCAAGATGGCTACTGACAGTGATTGTGTCAATTTATGTTCCTAAAATGTAACTTTTCACCTAGATGTCATTGGAGTAAGTGTTTACATTTTTCAGAAATAAATTATTTTATCAAAGTAAGTTTTGCAGAAAACTAGGAAGGAAACAAATTAATAACTATTAATATTCCAAGCCTACCAAATGACATTAAGAATAAGAACGTTATAGAAACGAGCTAAGATAACTCAGTCGATTAAATAAATACTTTGAGAATCAATTTTTCGCACTAGTTTAGAATGTTATGAAGATATATATAAATCAGTCCCATAACATACCACGAGGGACCAGAGAGGTCTGCCTCTCAGTATCTGTACTGTGGAGGTATCTAATTCTTGACCAAGCTTCATACTAGAGAGATTCTCAGTTCTATGCTCCGATCGCCTGATTTTTCTCTCTACGTGTGCTCATTACAGTCCCCAAGGTCCATGGAGAAGTGTGAGAAGTCTGGGGCGTCCGTATGGTAGTCGAGGTAGGTCCATCCAGAAGGTACATTGTGAAGCGTAGGGAGTCAGGGACAACTGCAAGGCAGTTAAAGTAGGTCCACCCAGAAGGTTCATGAAGAAGCGTGGGAAGCCTGGGACGACTGCAAGACAGTTAAAGTAGGTCCACCCAGAAGGTTCATGAAGAAGCGTGGGAAGCCTGGGACGACTGCAAGGCAGTTGAAGTAGCTCCTTGAATAAGCGTGGGAAGACTGGGACGACTGCAAGACAGATCAAGTAAGTCCACTCAGGAGGTCCTTCAAGAAGCGCAGGAAGTCAGGGACGTCTTAGTGGTAGTTGGGGTAGGTCCGTCCACTGTAAAGAACCCCGGTAATTTTACGATATACTTTAAAAACCTCTACTTTCATAACCTCAACTTCCGCTAGTTGTATGTTGAAACATCGGAAGTGAATGCGGACCGTCAACAAGAAAAATGTATACAAATTAATGAAATTAGAGGATCCGCCAGCAGAAGGAGGGCACCAATTGAAAAATCCATAAACTATCAAAGAATCCATCTACTCTTTCAAGAAAATTACTCAAAAACATTATCTGAAACCTCTGGGTACACTCCTACATCCATTCATATCTTTCTGTAAGCTCTTCACAACTTTGGTAGGTTTTGCTATCCATCAATGCCATCGAGCAGGAACTACTATATTCTCCTCCTAACAGCAAGTGGAACACTGTTTTCTCGTTTTCTGTTCGTTAAGTCTACTGCCAGATTATTTTATACTCAAGTCAAAATGTATTGCATTTAAAAAATCTTCATATCGTCCAGTGACTGAGATTCAAATGCTGAAAAATTCATAAATTGTGATTAAACCCATGAACGATTTTCGGGGCAGTGGGGATTATAGGAGCAGTGGCGAATCCAACATTTTTTTTTTTTTTTTAATCTGAAGCCAAAATTGCCAGGCTGAACCTTGTTCATTCAACTGTAAGGAAAGAAACAATTGCTTGTCATATATTTGGTTACCAGTAGGCGCGTACTTTCGGAACATCGTATCGTTATTTGCGAACTAGTTACTCAGCGCAGCATTGGCAAAAAAACTTAGCTGGAAGTTCTTGAATTAGCTACAAACGGGTCACAACAAAACTTTAATCATAAATAAAGAACCGTTTATACTATTTTATTTCATGGAGTAATTAAATGGAATCGTGGTAGATTCAATCTCATTTAAAAAGTAGCCCAGTAGATTTTCAAGCCAAGTTATTTACAGTAACCCAACGACTTGGATCATTAAAAGAGATTGAATTTGATCTGGTTGTATTTTCACTTTAATTGGCTGAATAGTTTGACATAAAATTCCCCCGAACGTTTTTCCTAGTCATTGTTTATTGTTGCTTGGAATCATTAATTTCTCAGCGTTACTTGGTCCCCTACCCCTCCTTTATTGGACTGATTATTTAAGCAGGCTACACACGGCCAGGCAGGCCATATATTGATATTGAACCAACGTTATGTTCGTGATCTATGGGATCTGTAACTGGAAAGTTTCTCGTTGGCCCTTCCGGTTTGCGTCATGAAGTGAACCTCCTGAGGGTTTGCTCCCTATGGAGGGAGGGAGGAACTGCGCTAAAAATGTATCTAAAGCATATTAACGCAAAAACATAGTCGCTAGGAGTTTTTCCCGCGCTAATTTCACCCCAAAAACATATATTCCAGTAGATTGTTTCCGCTAGTTAACAAACTTCGCCTTTAAAATCAAACAACGAATTTGTATACCAAATTTCATGAAAATCGGACCATTTTGGAGGCTGGTAGAGAGCGAACAGATTCAGTAAATGTATATTGGGTCAAAGCTTTTAAAATCACAAAAGGAATAAGGATTTCATGGAAAGACGGTAAGATGAGGGAGTTCCTGCGATTCGGAACTGCAAAGGCTTCGTAACGACTATAGCCTGTGGACCAAAAACTCTACCTGCACGTACAGCCTTTGGGGAAATTTTAATTTTCGTTGATTCATGTAGGTGTGAGGGAATGAACGCTCCTGTAGGTTTTCAATTCGATTGATAATATTTTTTCCTTTAAGTTCCGCCATGAGATTGAACCGTGTAAATTGACCATAACAAACAAACACTCTTTATATAGGGGCTCGCAAATTATAAGATATTTTCATTGCTAATCCAAGAGCAGTGTAATAGGAAACGATAATAGATGGGTCGAATGATGGATGAGAAGCCTCCAATAATATAAAGTAAAAGGAAATTTTATCAGCAAACATTTCCAGAATTAGCTATTTATCGATTTAGCTAAGCACATATAATTTTACAATATAGGAAATTGCACGCCACTATTTGTAATTACTCAATATTTTTATCATTAAATTGATTATATTTTTAGCAATTTTTGAAGGAACACTATACCTTTTCATAGGTTACACTTATGAAAGCATTTTTTTAAAATCTTCATTGACCCTACCTACATAAGAGATACCGAAACTGTCCACTGTTAAAAATTATATTAATATATAAGTCTGTTAACAGGATAGCGACCAAACATTTTGTTCTTACGCCCCTAAACTGTGTATATAGAATTCCAATAAGAAACGATTATATGAGTGATATTTTCTAGTCGGCACTTCCGGATTGCGTCATGAGGTCAACCACATAAGGGTTCCACCCTATGTAGGGAGGGAGGACACTTTCTGAAAATATAATATTTTATTTTTGCTTTAAACAGCTGATTATGTGATATGACGTGGCCCATGTAATGAAAGGTTTTCCTTCATTCCTTTACGGTGAACTTATTTTTTAGGGATGTAGAGCCGTTTAAATAAATTTACTTTTGTGTTCATTTTCCTTTCACCTAGAGAAGAAAAATTATTGCGATTTTGGGCCTTTACTTATATTTAAAAAAATTATATTATTGATCTCATGGTACGTAGGATTACAGATTCCTGCATATTAGCGCGGTTCCTCCCTCCCCCATAGGGAGGAACCCCGCTTATAGGGTTGATACAATGAAACAATCCGGAAGTGCCGACTAGAAAATTTCGCGTTTCAGAACCCCTAGAGACCAAAAATAACGGTGGTTAAAATTTGTATATATATATATATATGTATATATATATATATATATATATATATATATATATATATATATATATATTTGTCTGTTCGCTCATTTCTGGCTTCCCTGATGGTCCGATTTTGATGAAATTTGGTACAAAAATCCGTCGTCCAATTTGAAAGGTCAAGTTCGTTAACCAGCAGAATCCGCCCACTGGAAGATGGCGTTTGGGGCGAAATTCGCGCAAAAAAAATCGTAACGCTTACGTTTTTGAGTTTATAAGCTTGTAAGTACTCGTTTTATAGGCCTCTTGGGCTAGGAAAACGAATGAAACCATTTTCAAGGCGATATCTTTAACCGTTTTCGAAAAAATTGGAAAAATAGTTTTTGAATACCGTTTTTGGTTTGGGTACTTAGAATCATGGGATTCAGTTGAAACATTTTCTGCATGTTCTAAATTCATATCAAAACTAATATGTTGAAATTTTGGTTACGTTTGGAGTTAAGGAAGGGTTAGAATAAAATATTTTATTAACAGACATAAAAAGTTTTGGTAACTTTGTATACTTTCCTTAATATCTCGAAAAAGGTTGAGAATCTTGGTAAACGGAAGAATACCATTAGAAAGCTTACGAAATGCTCTACAAAAAAGGTTATTATGAAAGGTTTGATTAGACGATGTCAATCGGAGAAATAAGAGCTTAAATCTTTAAAGTAATTGATTTCGCTTATTCGAACTGTTCTTGTTGTCTGTTTTTTATTCCTTGTTATTCTTTAATTGCTTATAGTTGGATAATGTATTTGATAATAAATCAGGTTAAGAAAAATAAGAAAAACAATTTAATCTTAGAGATATGGACTATATGGAGATATAGCTTTTCAACTGCCTAGCGGGGTCCTTCCTAGGGCGGGTTGGCCTATCCAGGTAAGATCGTAAATAAGACCTTTCTTGGAAGTAAAGATGGAACTGTCAACTTTGGTCCTCCTCTGGCTCCCGGCACTTTCAATGCTGACGAAGGCTACCAATGAGTAGCTGAAACGTCCTAAATATAGATTTTTTAACAAAAATCGTATTGAGGTTTCTTTAGCCGAATCCCAACGATTCCATCTTTACTTATCACCTCGACGGCTAACTATCTAATCTTCATGCTTTCTAGAAATGTGGACCCAAAATAATAACAGCTTCTATTTTAATCATTTTAAATGAGTCTACAGATAAGAACGGAACCGCGCTAAGATGATGCAGTTCCTGCGAGTCGGACTTTTTTTTATTATGTTCTTCACATAACATAGACATGCCAGAAATTGTATTAAATCCTTCGGTATCGTCCCAGTATTAGAAATAAAGTAAGAGATTACTTTGATATTTTAATTATAATATAATTAATGTTTTACATGAATATAATTGAATAGAAATATTAGGTTAGTATTTATAATGTGCGTACGAAAAGTGTGAGGGTTAGAGTGTAAAATAGATAATAACAAGAACAATATGTGTTTGCAAGTATACACACACATAAATATACACATACATATTAAACCACACGCTTACAAGACTATTAAAACTGAGCTGTCTAGTTACCAACCAATTTACGGTAGCTAAGGTGCCTATTTGCGATACGCGAATGAAGAAAATAGTTACAGGGAATTGTGATATGACGGAAAGAGACGCAGTTACTTTTTGATTGTTTTACCCTGTCTTTTAGTGTTTACGTAACCACTTCGACACCGATTACAAACAGGGTGTGTCTGAAGTATTTCAATATTAAAACTAGAATTAGTCTGTTTGTGTGGTATAGAGATACACAAGTGTTATTGTTATTTTTTTGTTTTATTCCAAATAAAAAAAAAAAAAAAAAAAAAAAAAAAAAAAAAAAAAAAAAAAAAAAAAAAAAAAAAAACAGGGTGTTCAATTGACTTCCGAGGCTATAAGACTGACTGCACACCATGTGTGCAATAACAGTAATGTGTAATTATTAGTTATTCTGAGTAAACTAGTCGTTGGAATATGATTTTTCTTGAACTAATGAAATCTGTAAAGTACAGATTACATTGCACACATGGTGCTCAATCCACCAGGAAAACTTTTCCGAAGATTGACGGTGTACAATGATTTTATTTATACTAATTCACTTACGAATTGGATGATTTCCATAGTGCACATGTTTTTGTTTTTTTAGCAAAAATGAACAGTTTAAAGAAAAAACTATTTCGCCCCTGGGGACCGTGTTCGAAAAAAAGTCGTCTGGAATGGGTTAATGATTGTCAGGAATCTATAGACAAAATAATCCAACTCCTAAAAATGTACGGTATGTATAAAATGCTAGTAATGATCATGCAATTATTTTGGAGAGGATTCACTTGTTTAATTAATATCATTCCTTTAAAACGTTCGGGCTCGGCGTCGTGGCGTATGCGTTTGTGAGATATGTTCTGCGGGCGTGGCGTCGTGTTGTGAGCGTCAGCAGATAGCTTTCCTTTCTTTCTATCCCCACTACTCCGGGCCTTCGTATTTGGTTTAGGACCTCATTACGTTATTTTTTTTTATATATGTTTGCTGAAATAACTATTCAAAAGGAAGACTTGGGCCCTGATGGAAATTTTCTTCGAAGCCAAGTGTTAAGTTGTATGTGTGTGTGTGTGTGTATAAATATATATATATATATATATATATATATATATATATATATATATATATGAATACATATATACACAATTATTTGTAAATGTCAGTTATATAAATTGTTTATAATAAGTAATAAATAATTTAATTTAAATAAATAAATAAAAAGATTAAAAAAATATAAGAAAGAAGAATAAATTAGAAAAATAAGCTCTATATGCAAGCGAAAATATGTTTAGATATTGTACATTTACATTGTGTAAAGGTAACATAACCTTACACTGGTTATAATATATTGTTTTATATTGTCGTTTATAATATATAAATTCAACGTACAGAAACAAAAATATGGAACACACATAAATAGTCTAGGACGTAATAACCTTGCAGTTACTCGCCCAAATAAATTTACACCCTACCCTACCCTAAGCGAGTCGTAGTTCAATAAAGGCAAGGAGGATTGTCTAATTTATAAGCAGTACCACTCTATGGGACGAATTAGTATGACAAGGGTTAAATCTGCTTCATTATAGACAGCGTGGTTCCACAGGATTGGATAATGTGTAATTACCAGCTACTCGCCTTATGGCCTCAATCTAGTGGTTTAGTCGGTAGTAATCAAGTAAATGTTAAGCTTGCTGCATGGACGTATATAAGGGGGGGGGGCGTGATGTGACCTCACCCCCCTAAATTTTGATTTAATCGGTAAAAAGTCATAAACCCCTCAAAAATTAATTAAATAAGATCACTTAGTTTAGAATATATATATTTTTTTTAAGTAATAGCACTTTAGGTGGCTAACTATTCCAAGTCCTAGGTTGTATTCCATACCCCTCAAATCCCCCGGTGCTCCCAGCCTCCCGCCCCCCGAAATTACTTCCTGTATACACCCCTGGCATACTGTAGTTGATCTTAGCGTGATTTCTCCCTTCTTATAGGGAGGGAGAAGAGGTCGAATCGATTATCTGGAATAGCTAAAGAGAAATGTTTCCATACCTCATGGGCGTATATAAGGGGGGGGCTGAGGAGGCTGCACCCCCCGAAATTTTGATTTGGTGGTAAAAACTGGTCGTAAACACCTTACAAATAAATTAAATATGATCACTTACAAGGGGAGTATACAGCGATGGGGACACCGATCTGGACCAATTTTTTTCTGGTCATTCTACATCGAAAAATAGTCGACACGTGTCCGAGAGTTCCATCCAATGCGCCTTAGGAGCCGAGAAATAAAATAAAATAGGTTGTATGTGCTTTTTTTTTTATATCGAGTTCAGAAAATGATATCGACATGATCCTTTCACCTATTCATTTGTTTCATAGAGTAGATTAAGAGAAAAATATAATCGTTGAACAATAATTTATATTTCCTCAAATATATTCAAAAATATGCTTAAGTTTTCAGGTAAACCAGTATTATACATTTTATTACACCAATAATAATAGCAGATTTAAAATCAGCACCCCAAGGAACCCTAATATAGTGAATATCATTGAAAACAAAAAATAATGATTTTTTCCCAGTCTTGAAGAGGCTAAAATTTGTAAGCGAAAAAGTAATGTGACGTTTTGAAATTCAATATCACCCCTTGAAATAATCCGGTTTTTACGTCATTGAAATCTTTCAAAAGAAGAAAGACTCCTTTTTCTAGCCATATAAATGACTATTGTATTATCTCAAAAGGTATTTGCAAAAAATGGTTCTCAAAATAAAAATAAAATGTAAACTTTTTTGCATATAACGCCAATCCTAGAGCACATAAGAACAGCCCGATTGGAAGGAAATGCGTTATATTAAGGCCTTTATCGACCCTCCAAGTTTGGTTTGAATCGGGTAAATATTCTTTGAAATATGGCCGGATTGTTGAATCTTTAACAAAATTTTTATTACATTTTTTTTATTTTTGTAATGTTCCCAAAATTTGAATTTAGGGGTTTTTAAATGTGCTAAAAACGAATCTGACATCCGTTTTTAAATCAAACTTTTTTTTATAATCGATAACTTTTTAAATGTAGGTATATGGAATATTTTGGCAGAATAATGACTTCTATAGAGCCGAGTATGTAAAAGAATTTTTGATTTAAAAACGGATGTCATATTCGTTTTTAGCACATTGAAAAACCCTTAAATTCAACTTTTGGGAATATTGCAAAAATAAAAAAAAATGTATTTTAAATTTCGCTAAGGGGGGACCCTTAAAATTTTGTTAAAGATTCAACAATCCGGCTACATTTAAAAGAATATTTACCCGATTCAAACCAAACTTGGAGGGTCGATAAAGGTCTTGATGTGACTCATTTCCTTCCAATCGGAGTATTTCTACGTGTTCTGGGATTGACGTTATATGCAAAAAAGTTTACATTTTATTTTTATTTTGAGAACCATTTTTTGCAAGTACCTTTTGAGATAATACAATAATCATTTATATGGTTAGAAAAAGGAGTCTTTCTTCTTTCGAAAGATTTCAATGACGTAAAAATCAGATTACCTCAAGGGGAGATATTGAATTCCAAAACGTCACATTACTTTTTCGCTCACAAATATTTAGCCTCTTCAAGACTGGGAAAAATCATTATTTTTTGTTTCAATGATATTCACTATATTAGGGTTTCTTGGGGTGCTGATTTTAAATCTGCTATTATTTTTGGTGTGAAAAAAATTATAATACTAGTTTACCTGAAAACGTAACCATATTTTTGAATATATTTGACGAAATATAAATTATTGTTTAATGATTATATTATATATATCTTTTATTCTACTCTATAAAGCGAATGAGTTGGTGAAAGAATCATGTCGATATCATTTTCTAAACTCGATATAAAAAAGTCCAACTCGCAGGAACTGCCTCATCTTAGCGCGGTTCCGTTCTTATCCCTAGTCTAATTTCGAAAGATTAAAATAGAAGCAGTTATTATTTTGTTGAGAGGAGATCGTTGACCGTTGATGATGCAAGGTAGGGATTGTCCGGGTTAGGTCACTGCTACTTAATAATACATACCCCATATGTGTATGTATGTGGGCATATATATGTACATATGTGTGCGTGTATATGTGTATGTGTATATGCATATATGTGTATATATATATATATATATATATATATATATATATATGTTAGGTATATTTACATAGATATGTGCATATATTAGTGTTAAATATGTCCTACTTGTATTTACAGCCCTGATGAAGGCTTGAAGTTCAAGCCGAAACGTCGGCACAATAAAACCATTTTTACGATAAAATGTAGTTTTATTAAGTAGCAGTGACCGAACCCTGACAGTTATATTTTGGTTCCACCAGTCTTGAAAGGTAGGATTGACAATCTTACCTGGAAGGGTCGGCAACACTAGAAACCGTCCCGCTAGTTACAAGGTCTTGGAATCTTGGAACTCTATATTTCTAACAATAAATTGTTTTTGTTATTTTACTTAACCTGTTTTATTTTCAAATACATTATCCAACTATAAGCAATTAAAAAATAACAAGGAATAAAATACAGACAAAAAGAACACTTCGAATAAGCGAAATCAATTACTTTAAAGCTTTAATCTCTTATTTCTCCGATTGACATCGCCTAATCAAAACTTTCATTAGAACCTTTTATGTAGAGCATTTAATAAGCTTTCTAATGGTATTCTTCCGTTTACCAAAATTCTCAACAGTTTTCGAGATATTAATGAAAGTTCCCAAAATTTATATTATTTCTAGCAACAGAAAATTGGCCTCATTTTTCATATCCTGTTTTACACACAAAATTTTCGCAACATAAGAAATTACAAAAATAAAAAGCAATAAAAAACGAAGGGAAAGAGACAAAAATTACAACAAGAACGACAAAAGTCCGTCTCGCAGGACTGCATCATCTTAGCGCGGTTCCGTTCATATCCCTAGTCTAATTTGGAAAGATTAAAATAGAAGCAGTTATTATTTTGGTTCCACCAGTCTTTTTTTTTAAATTAATTATTATGATGGCGTGTCAACCCTTAAGGTCACTAACGCCATTCCTGTGAGTAGTAAAGTCTTGAAAGGTCATGACAATCTTACCTGGAAGGGTCCGCTACACTAGAAACAGACCCGCTAGTGACAAGGTCTTGGAATCTTGGAAATCTATATTTCTAACAATAAATTGTTTTTGTTATTTTTCTTAACCTGTTTTATTTTCAAATACATTATCCATCTATAAGCAATTAAAAAATAACAAGGAATAAAATACAGACAAAAAGAACAGTTCGAATAAGCGAAATCAATTACTTTAAAGTTTTAAGCTCTTATTTCTCCGATTGACATCGCCTAATCAAAACTTTCATTAGAACCTTTTTTTTAGAGCATTTAATAAGCTTTCTAATGGTATTCTTCCGTTTACCAAGATTCCCAACCTTTTTCGAGATATTAATGAAAGTAAACAAAGTTACTAAAACTTTTTATGTCTGTTAATAAAATATTTTATTCTAACCCTTCCTTAACTCCAAACGTAACCAAAATTTCAACATATTAGTTTTGATGAAAGTAGAACATGCAGAAAATGTTTCAACTGAATCCCATGATTCTAAGTACCCAAACCAAAAACGGTATTCAAAAAATATTTTTCCACTTTTCTCGAAAACGGTTAAAGCTATCGCCTTGAAAATGGTTTCATTCGTTTTCCTAGCCCAGGAATCATATAAAACGAGTACTTAGAAGCTTATGAACTCAAAAACGTAAGCGTTACGATTTTTTTTGCGCGAATTTCGCCCCAAACGCCATCTTCCAGTAGGCGGATTTTGCTGGTTAACGAACTTGACCTTTCAAATTGGACGAAGGATTTTTGTACCAAATTTCATCAAAATCGGACCATTCGTCTTCTATCTAGAGAGCGAACAGACAAATATATATATATATATATATATATATATATATATATATATATATATATATATATATATATAAATAAATATATACATATATATATATATATATATATACAAATTTGAACCACCGTTATTTTCGGTCTCTAGGGGTTCTGAAACGCGAAATTTTCTAGTCGGCACTTCCGGATTGTTTCATTGTATCAACCCTATAAGCGGGGTTCCTCCCTATGGGGGAGGGAGGAACCGCGCTAAAACCCGTTCATAAGAACAAAACAGACGTATTTGAAGTTTTAAGCACTTATTTCTCCGATTGACATAACCTAATCAAAAATAGTTTTAGAATCTTTTTTGTAGAGAATTTAGTAAGCTTTCAAATAGTTTCTATCCACTTACCACGATTTCCCAACCGTGTTCGAGATATTAATGAAAGTATACGAACTTCCCAAAACTTTTCATGTCTGTTCATAAAATATTTTATTCTAACCCTTCCTTAACTCCAAACGTAACAAAACTTTCAACATATTAGTTTTAATGAAAGTAGAACATGCAGATAAAGTTTCAACTGAATCCCGTAATTCTAAGTACCCAAACCAAAAACGGTATTCAAAAACTATTTTTCCAATTTTCACGAAAACGGTTAAAGCGATCGCCTTCAAAATGGTTTCATTCGTTTTCCTAGCCCAGGAATCATATAAAACGAGTACTTACAAGCTTATGAACTCAAAAACGTAAGCGTTACGATTTTTTTTGCGCGAATTTCGCCCCAAACGCCATCTTCCAGTAGGCGGATTTTGCTGGTTAACGAACTTGACCTTTCAAATTGGACGAAGGATTTTTGTACCAAATTTCATCAAAATCGGACCATTCGTCTTCTATCTAGAGGGCGAACAGACAAATATATATATATATATATATATATATATATATATATATATATAAATATATACATATATATATATATATATATACAAATTTGAACCACCGTTATTTTCGGTCTCTAGGGGTTCTGAAACGCGAAATTTTCTAGTCGGCACTTCCGGATTGTTTCATTGTATCAACCCTATAAGCGGGGTTCCTCCCTATGGGGGAGGGAGGAACCGCGCTAAAATAAAGCACTTTCAACATATTTCATTTTATTTCTCGGCTCCTAAGGCGCATTGGATGGAACGCTCGGACACGTGTCGACTATTTTTCGATGTTGAATCACCAGAAAAAAATTGGTCCAAATCGGTGACCCCATCGCTATATACTCCCCTTGTTAGTTCATACAAAATATTTTATTTTACGTGTAATAGCGTTTTAGTTGCCTAAAACTATTCCAAGCTCTAAATTTTTAGTATTCCATACCCCGGAAATGGTCTCAGCCCCTCCCGAAATTATTTTCTATATACGCCCATGCCATACCTCCCAAAAACCGGTCGTTCAAACATATATATTCTTGCTACCAAATAAGCTGATTTTGTTGAATTATATACAATCATTATTTTCTTTAAACATAAAGGGAAGTTAATAGAATTATTTTCTGTAAACGAAAGAGGAAGTTAATATAATTATTTTCTATGAACGAAAGGGGAAGTTAATATAATTATTTTCTTTGAACGAAAGAAGAAATTAATATAATTATATTCCTTGAACGAAAGGAGAAGTTAATTTAATTATTTTCTTTGAACGAAAGAGGTAGTTAATATGATTATTTTCTTTGAACGAAAGAGGAAGTTAATATAATTATTTTCTTTAAACGAAAAGGGAAGTTAATAAAATTATTTTCTTTGAATTAAGAAATTAATGTCATTATATTCCTTGAACGAAAAGAGTTAATATAATAATTTTCTTTGGACGAAATCAGAAGAACACGCCTATGGGAAGACTACACTTGTTTTTTTCGGCGAAATTTGCTGATTTCAGCTGATAGGTTACCAAGTAATCTTATAGGTATTTTCGCGTGGTGAATTGATTAAAAGCCCTTCAAAGGCGACATCTTTATCGTATTTGAAAAAGATGAAAAAAAAGTTGTTTTTTCCGAAGCTCCTAAACAAGTTGAACGTTTGGTGTAGAGGAAAAAAAATGTTATCAACAGACTGTTATGAGCAGTCTAAGATTTATCGTATTCATACCATTTTAAATATCTCGAAAACTTTAGCAAAATCGTGATAAGCAACTGATCAGTGTAATCATTCAAAAACCCAATGAATTTCTAAACAAATAGGTTTACGAGTAAATTTCTATAGGACTATTTCAGTCTTAAGCCAATACTTCCGTGTTTCGTCCCACTGAAAGTAAAATATTAAGAGTTTCCATTCTAAGCCAAATGAATAAACAGTATACGGAAATACGCTAAGATTGCGCAGTTCTCTTTATGGATGACTCTAGATGTGTAGTATTCTGAACTATTTCATTCAATGATAAGTTCGAGATGATAAGAAACGAAGAGCCTGAAAACAATATGAGATTGCGGCAACTGAATATTGCACATTCGTTTGAACTTTTAATAACCTTTAGTAACGTGATACTGGCAGGAGTCAAAGGGTCAAAGCAATTATTTCAGTAAACTATTTATATCCTTTTCCTCACCCCATTTGGATTGGCGAAATTCCAGTTAGTGGATTAGTGCTTGATCGAATTCTGCAACCAGTTGCATCGTTCATTGCCGCTTAGCTTGGCAATTCTCCATTGTCCTAGTGATCCTTGTCATCTCCCGGACCTGAAAGACACTTGATTGTAAGTGCACGGGATACGACGGAATTCCGGCTATCAGCTGACACGCCTCCGAAAGCTTATACCAAACCTCTGATCTGGATCATCAACAGTCCGCTCCTCGGCTGAGGATGTACCGTGAGAACCACGACTACAGCCCGGAATTGAAGACCCCCATGGAACACTGTGCGAATTTCCCCACCTTTTCCAAATTCGTAAAGGAGTGGAGAAGAATAAAAGGCACAATTTATCGAAAATGAAATAATAAATTATTATCTTTGACCATTCCTTTCTCCGATCCTAGAAAAAATTAAAGGCAATGGTGAATCTCACTAAGCCTTCCAGAAAAAAAAAAAAATGGTTCATCAGTCTGTTTCCATTGTACTATGTGATTTCTTTCATTTGAATAACGATAAATAACCATAAACAGAGGATTAGATAATGTATAGACACTTGATACAGGGCCATAAAGTACAGTGGAGAGATTAAAATTATGCTGTGAGTAAATACAATATTTAACACGTTAAGTGTCCAAGCATGCCAACAAACTTTATGACTTCTGTTTTAAGCCAAACTTCTTTGTCTGAATAATATACTATTAATACACTATACTATTAATACAACAACATACTATTAATACTCTACTAATGTTTTTGTATGTATTTACAGCCGTTATAATAAGATTATAATGAGTGTTACCTCGTGCCGCCTGGGCGTACAGAATGAGACTTGTTCGAGTACCACTAGTGTCCAGCGGTAATCCAGAACCTTTAATGTAGGTACAGAGTGCCTATTCTATTCTTAAGCCCATCGAATTCTTTATAAGCTAGTAACTAAAAAAATAAATGAATAAAGAGGAAATCGTCGAATTTTATCTTCTACAAAGTGGAGATCACTTTCAAATTGAAAGCCACTAAACGCTTCAAATGTCGAAAATCGACGGTCGAATACAGGAAAATAAAACCGAAAAAATTGGAACCCTTTGCCTATCACGGATATACTTATTTTATTACTCTGGATGTAGGTCATCCAACCTTAAGGCTCAATTGCTTTGCATAAAAGTTGCTTTTGACGGCGTGAATAATGTTGAGCACCTAGCTACGGAGATATGTGTGGAGATAAAGCGATTTTTATGAATTATAGAAATCTGTTAGAATGCAGGAGAACATTTATCCAATAAATGTGGCCTCTGGATATGTGTCCGCTAAAAAGAAAAAGTGATGTTTCGTAGTAAAACCTGTTAAACGAAACGCAGGAATTGCTAAAAAAAGAAACATTATTATTAAATATATGGGACCTATATCATACAGCATACCTCTTTTCAGGAGTAGTTATTACGTGTACGAGATTTAATAATTTAACGATTTTCAGTATCCAGAATCATGAATTTTGGAAGTTTTGGGTCAGCAACCTGACGTCCCTTTATAAGATGGGTTTCGCCCGGAGGGGAGAGAGGAAACAAGAACTAAGTATCGAAAGAAACTTGCATAGTTATAGGAACGGTTTTCTTCAGATGAGATCATACTATCTCATTCGAATATTGCTTACACAATTTAATTACATGTAGCAATAATTCGATTGACTACATCAATGCAATTAAATTGTTTAGGGGATTACACCTGGCTTAGGGGTACTTCATTCATCTGGCAGACGTCTGTGAAAAACAAATGCTGTATGTGTTAAATTTTCATTGAAGTAAATAATGAGAGTTTAACCCTGATACCCGCATGATAATCCAAGACATTAGCCACTAGACTACGGGAGATCCCTTGATATTCTTAAAACAAAATGTAATAACATCAGATGAGTAATAACATGAGATGAGATAAGTAACTCAAGTGATTTGAAAAAAATAAAAAGCACTGTGATTCTTCAAGTACAGGATTTGTACGTTTGAAATCCTCCCAAAATATATAGGAGACCTACAGGCCCTGAGAGAGAATCTATTGGAGTACACGAAGTCCTAGAACATTATTAGCCCTGGGAAAGAGTCAACAGGATTCGAGCTGGTGGGTGGTAATCTATAGAAGTCCTCGCGGTTCTGGGAGAAAATTAACGAGATTTCAATAGTCCTGGGAGAGATAATGGAATGTTTTATAATTTGTGTAAAACGTTGGCAATCTAAAAATAAATTTCTCAGACAGGAGTATTTACTTTAATTGTAAGCACTGAACCCTAACCATCAGATTCCTTCATTTCATGCCGACGGTCAACGATAAAACTGACTTCCTAAAATAATTGAAATCTGTACTACTTGTTTTTTATGGCTGAACACGAGAGTAACTGGAACCCCCACGATCCAAAAATTAATTCACAGATGAGACGTTGGCAATTAAATTTTAAAAGTCCAATTCGCAAGAGCTGCGTCATTTTAGCGAGTATTCATATCATACTGGTAGCTTAAATTTTAGTACATATACAATAAAACAGGCAGCGGGACAATTGATATATCACCAAAAAAGATGTGATTTTTGTTGTTAAAATGGATCTAATGTGTAATTCATCACGTTACCAGATTCACTATTTTTCTACTTCATAGTACTGGCTTACAACAAAACTAAAAAGGTCTTTTTTTTAACTATTTTCAGTATGTTTCCTCCCTACTTACATTGGGAGGAAACCCGCTTATGTCGTGGATCTTACGACGCAACCAGGAGGTGCCAATAAGAAATGTCCACGGTTCTAAGCCTACAGGTCACGAAAATAACACTGGTACAAATTGGTTGTTCGCGCTATAGCTGTCCTAAAAATCGTCCGTTCTTAATAAAATTTGGTACTAAAATAATTGGCCTACTTTGAGAGGTCAGGTTTGTTCACCAGTAGAATCAGTAGACCAGAACATTTTTTGGGGAGGGGGGGGGGGGTGAAAGTCGCGCGAAAAAGCTCATATTGCTTACGTTTTCGCGCTACTAGTCTTCCAAAGGGGTCTCCCGTGGTCTAGTGGCTAGCGCCTTAGATTCATAAGCGGGAGATGGTGGGTTCGATTCCCACCGGCACACAGTGTAACGAAGTAGTGAGGATTATGGACAAAAATCATTAATCACTAGTTATTTTCAAATAAACATTTTTATCAACTGAAATCAACTCAAAACAAGTTAACAATAGTATAATAATACATACTATACGGCTATGATAATATTAATTGTAATATTTGTAATATTAATAGAAATAATATAGCAGGTAATAATATTATTAATAACAATATTATATAATATATTATAACTGTAACATATAATGTAGTAATAGTATGGTAGTAAATTATACTTATAGTAATATTGCCAAAGAATAATAATGTTTTACCATTTTCTATGAAATTATTAAGGAATTTCTTAATTACCAGTATTTATATAAGAGTTTTTTCTCTGCGGTTTTTCTCACGCTCCCACATTTTTTACATATAATATAGGACTAAACTGGCAGTATTTTTAATATTGCTTAATATTTCTTTAGGATCATCCTGCAGATTAAATTGAATCATTTGCCCAAGGATTAATACCGTTTTCTTGGATTTATCCACATTTTTTTTCAAATTTGGAAGAAAAAATGATGATGGATCTAAAAATAAAAATCTTTGGAATCGGCAAATTTCGGCAAACTAAATTACCCTGAGTACATTATACTTGAGGTATACTTTAAGCTCTAAAAAAACTTGAGATGTGTTCAGATGAAGTTTTTTAGTTATGGTCTATCAAAATTTTATACTTAAAAAAAATTTCAAAGATCAATGAAAAATAATTCAGGATAAATAATAACGGAGTAATTACCCATACTCAATTATATCAGATAAAAAAGGAATAGTTTTGACGTAATTTCCTTCGGATGACTTAATAAAAACACTGTCCTATCGTCAACGAGAGAGGCTCAAACTGATTGTTGGTATGAAACAGGTTTTAAAGATTTTGCCTTGTTTATAATACTGCTAATGTGTTTGTTGATCAAAATAAAACTAGTATTTCTTAGTTTTATGCGATTTTAATTCCTTGAATAATTTCTAAACTTAGCTAGAGGATTAAAAATTATATATAAGAAAACAAAAATTTAGGTTTTTGTCCATTGGACGTTACACTGTGCGGCGGCAGGAATTTTCTCATCCCCCGGCTCTTTGGGAAAATTCCTCACTGCACCCTGCTGCTGGAGCTAATGGCCTAGACGTAGAAGCGCCGTTTATACTCTCATATATCTCGAAACCGGTTGGGCAATGGTATTAAATATAATGCATGTCTTCAAACGCGTATTATATTTCCAACGGAAACGGTTGAAACAATTTTCGATAGAGGGGCCTCATTCGGCATGATCGGTGCTTAAAGGGATTAATTTCCGCTTAGGATACTGTCAGTTTCCTGTTGTGGCGCCTAAGATCTAACTTTTCTTTGAGATGTCATTATTCATTTTTACCCAATTTTTTCATTTTTCAAGAAAGATTAAGACAAAATATTGGCTGTTTTTATTCAAAGCTTTCTAAATGACACTAGGGATAAGATAGCGTATTTTCTGTGAGTCGGATGTTTTCTATATACTTACATTGATAAACATATTTTACTGCTAAGCGAAAAACTAGGAAAACATATTACGGTACCAAACGAAAATTTAAGTCAATTATTATTTTCTAGTATTTATCGCCAGATCTATATCTATATCTATATCTATTTGAACAATAAACTTTTCACGAACCGTTAGTGTTACAATGTTTTCGCGTAAGTTCCGCTGGTTAATGAATTTGGTTTTAATATGAGATGAAATATATTTATGCCGCATTTCATCAATATCGTACCATTTTTGTAGATCCTACAAATTTGTTAGAATGGTATTTTTGTGAAGTATACTTCAACATCGAGATAGCTTAATAGGGGGGTTTTCTACCAACGTGGAGAATTTCGATTACGAAATTGGTTTACATTTCAGGGGATATTTGGTTTCAGTGGGTTACAATTTCATTTTTTTATTTATTTATTTTTTTTTTTACAGCGACACCAAGGCCAATAGCGCCGGGCTATCTATAGGTTGCTAACCTTCCTAACATCCATTCTTTGAAGTTTTTGCAGCGGCCCTGAAATTAAACATTCAACCAGCTGCAGGTAAGAATCGAACCCTCATCTCCCGCATGAGAATCCAAGGCGTTAGCCACCGGACCATGGTGAAAAACAGGTAGAACTATTCTATTAACATTAAATTACAATTATTATAATTAGTAGACTGTATTTTAGCGGCTTTCCTCCTTTCCCATTCAGTAATAACCTCACTTAGGAAGGTGACAACATATCGCAATCCAGAAGTGTAGATAAGACATGTTATTATCCAATTATGTTTATATATATATATATATATATATATATATATATATATATATATATATATATATATATATCATGGGCGTATATAGAAAATAATTTCGGGGGGGCTGGCAAAATTTCGGGGCTGGGACCATTTCCGGGGTATGTAATACAAATAATGTAATGTATGTAGGTATGCAATGTAATATATATATATATATATATATATATATATATATATATATGTGTGTGTGTGTGTGTGTGTTTTATATTTACTTTTGGCCTTTTTTTTTGTAGGGATGAATTTTTGTTAATAATACGATAATTTGTGTGATTGTTTTTTTAAGCGGTATACATCGCAGGAATGATTAAAAAATTCAAGACAGGCTTGAACTATTCAAATGAGACTCCATCAGCATGAAAAAATGAAGAAGTGCCATTACAGAAAGAACCTGAAAAATAATTCAATAAAAAGATAATAAAGTTGAAACTACTACATACAAAGCATATTTGTAATCTAAAACTAGTGCTCTTAAATATTAATAAGTAACTTTGGAAAGGAGAAAGGAAAATATAACTTAATTATATCAGCTTTGCATAATTTGCTAGGAAATGCCCGTGATTGTCATTCACCAAAAGTGCATCCAATGAATGTAAAACTATTTGGGCTATCTTATTTCTTAATTAGTTTCACAAACATAAGATTTTAATATATATTTAAAATCAATGAAACAAAATTATCAATTTCTATACAAATAATTTTTAATGACCGAATATTTAAAGATTTAATATTTCACTGATTTTTTTTTCGGATTCAACCACAATTATTTAACGTGTGAATAATAATTTGTACATTTTAAAGTTTGAATTCTCAAGATTGGTAGTAATATATAATAAATTTTGAACAAAATATATTTCCATAAAATTTAAATCTCTGACTATAACAAATTGCTGTGATATGTGCCTATACTTTAAATACACATCGTTTTTGATTTCATAACAATAGAATGACAATTTTCAAAACGTATTAACAAACAGAAAATAAATGTTTTATCCTTAAAGAAACTAATAACTAAATTTATTTCTAGTTACTGAGCTAGAACATTGACTTACCACAGGCATGAGATGATCTGTACTCCTAACTCTTGTAACTTTATTTTTATAAACATGTTTTTTAACAAAGCGTTCGAGAACCTGGTTCCACTTCATAAAAGAAACGTACGCTAAGTAAATACTGAAAAGAACAGCCGCTTCGTACCAATAAATACGATTGTCCCTGAAGAAGATGATAAGTATTATTAAAGAAGCAGAATAGAAAGTGCAGTCTCTGAACAAGGGCCACCACGTAAGTGTTAACACAGTACGAGAAAAAAGAGCGCACATTCCTATAACAAACAATATATTAAACACAGCCGAACCAACAATAGTGCCTATGCCAACATCGTCAAATGAAACAAACACACCAATAACACTTGTAAATAGTTCAGGGGCCGAACCGCCGGCTGCCATAAACGTTGCACCAGCCACGTCTTCGGCAATTCCGAGTTTTTCTATAACAACGTCCAAACTCGGTACGAAAAATTCGTCGCATACTATAGCTAGAGCGACAAACATATATATGACACCAATCACATGAAGAACAACTGCCCCATTTTTTCTTTGTTCTTCTGTAAATAAGTCCTTGGGGAAGAGAGGCGACTTTTCGGGGACATTACTTTCGTTGCAGTAAGTTACATTCTGTTGTTCGCTCGGCTGAACAGCAATCACAAACAAAGCGAGTATATAAATATAGTAGTGTGGCATTTTGATACTCCTCTCTCGACGGTGTGTTCCCTTTTAGCGCAAGGTAAAGGCTAGCCTTCCAAATCGATATTTCCGCACAAGCGCTTCTTAAACATACTATTCTGAAAACTAGGCTAAATCAATATTACTACAAATACTTGCATTCTATTAGGTTTTTTGAATTCATTTATGTTATTTTACAACATTACAAGGCTGTTTGCTGTTTCTTCTCTTTATAATACTGATTGTATAAGTGTGTTTAACCTAACTGTAACCCTGTGTGCGTGTTCCCTCCTTGAATACGTCTCTGTTTGCTCGTAGGTTATAATTGCTGTTACCTTCGCTGGAGAATTTCTTTTACTTTCTCTTATTTATCTTCCTTCATTACTTTTTATTAATATTCAAATACATTCTTCTCATAATTGAATAAAAGGTAATCGTATATTTCATTTATTGAAACTTAATAATGTGTGTTTCATTTACTTACTTCGAAATTTAACAGTTAATGTGTAGTTCATGAATTTGGCATGTATTCATTCTTATATTTGAGCAGATATTACTATTTATGTACAATACAGTTGTTGGTTTGTCCCTTTAATTTGTGATTTATTGACTTTTCTATGCCAAAGGAAGCTTATTTATTTGTATTAATCATAGGTTTCATTATCTATCTTAACTCTCTATCACTCAGTCTGAACCCAGTCTTATTTCCAATTGATTTTGACACAACTAATAAGTGAAAAAATAACTGCTTAATACTTAATTAAAAAATACAAAATGCTGCTATTAAGATTCAAAAAGTCAGATAAATAAACATAGTATTCTAAATCTCTTTGTTGGAAACAAATTCTAATTAACTTGTTATATATATGTGTACAAGGAAATATATACAACTTAAATGGAGCTGGTTTATTGAGGGAGAGTGGGAATTTTAAATATATATGTATATTATGCTGCTAAATTAATAAAACTTACCTTACTGATACCTTATCACATTCTCCTTTTCCAAGCAAAAACATTATATTAATTAAATGTTTTGTGCCTTACAGACCTCAGAGGCTATAAGAACTAGAGCTCTCACTGGTCGTTCACATCCAGTATGGATCGAGTAAGGGCTTTAAGGTGCATCTTAAAAAGCCATAGCTCAGCTTATAACATATTACGTATTGAGAGTTAACTACTTCAACATTATATATGTTTTATTTCTTATTTGCTTATTCAGAATAACACATCGGTACAAGCTGGTGTATTAAAATATACTCTTTTTCTCATGCTCTGGTTCAGTAAATAGAAAATTAGCTACTTTTACTTCTGATTCATTATTATTAACAGTTTAAATGTTGCAAGAATACATATTATTATACGAGTTGTCAAAAGTGAAGTATTATTTTTGTAATGTGTTATTTTCTAATTTGTCAATTAAATTCTAACAATATGTTTGTGTGGGGTATCCATGGTCTAGTGGTTAACGCCTTAGATTCTCGTGCAGGAGATGGTGAGTTCGATTCCCACCGGCACACAGTGTAACGAAGTAGTGAGGATTATGGACAAAAATCATTAACCACTAGTTATTTTCAAATTAACATTTTTATTAATTGAAATCAACTCAAAACAAGGTAACAATAGTATAATAATGCATACTTTACGGCTATAATAATATTAATTGTAATATTAATAGAAATAATATAGCAGGTAATAAATGATATTATTAATAACATTTTTTTTTTTTTTTTTTAACGGCGCATCAACTATTTGGGCTATTAGCGCCGTAATAACAATATTATAAAATATATTATAACGGTAACATATAATGTAGTAATAGTATAGTAGTAAATTATACTTATAGTAATATTGCCATAGAATAATAATATTTTACTATTTTCTATGAAATTATTAAATAATTTCTTAATTCCGAGTCTGAATCGTTTTTGGATTCTTGAGAATGTAAACTTATATCAAAACCAATATCTATTTGATTATTAATGTCATCATGGCGGCTCTATTATACATTCATTAATGTCTGGACTGATTTTGCTTTGCCTTTTTATATTTTTTCTCCGTAAAGAAAGCTCTGGGCCAGATATCAGAAGAACCCGGCGCTTTTTCGATCTCTCACACAACGCTGTAAACTCTTTTTTTATGTCTGCCTCTAAGGAAGCCGGAAGGGCCATCAGGGCGTGAAAATCTTTTTTCTTGATAAAAATTAACAACAATTTCTTCTAAGTTGATATATTGTTTCAACCCGTATTTATATAAGAGTTTTTTCTCTGTGGTGAACACGTTCCCACATTTTTACATATAATATAGGACTAAACTGGCAGTCTTTTTAATATTGCTTAATATTTATTTAGGAGCATACTGCAGATTAAATTGAATCATTTGCCCAAGAATTAATGCCGTTTTCTTGGAAATTTGGAATAAAAAATAAATTGTATTATGTGATGGATTTAAAAATAAAAATCTTTGGAATCAGCAAATTTCGGCAAACTAAATTACCCTGAGTACATTATACTTGAGGTATACTTTAAGCTCTAAAAAAACTTGAGATGTGTTCAGATGAAGTTTTTTAGTTATGGTCTATCAAAATTTTATACTTAAAAAAAATTTCAAAGATCAATGAAAAATAATTCAGGATAAATAATAACGGAGTAATTACCCATACTCAATTATATCAGATAAAAAAGGAATAGTTTTGACGTAATTTCCTTCGGATGACTTAATAAAAACACTGTCCTATCGTCAACGAGAGAGGCTCAAACTGATTGTTGGTATGAAACAGGTTTTAAAGATTTTGCCTTGTTTATAATACTGCTAATGTGTTTGTTGATCAAAATAAAACTAGTATTTCTTAGTTTTATGCGATTTTAATTCCTTGAATAATTTCTAAACTTAGCTAGAGGATTAAAAATTATATATAAGAAAACAAAAATTTAGGTTTTTGTCCATTGGACGTTACACTGTGCGGCGGCAGGAATTTTCTCATCCCCCGGCTCTTTGGGAAAATTCCTCACTGCACCCTGCTGCTGGAGCTAATGGCCTAGACGTAGAAGCGCCGTTTATACTCTCATATATCTCGAAACCGGTTGGGCAATGGTATTAAATATAATGCATGTCTTCAAACGCGTATTATATTTCCAACGGAAACGGTTGAAACAATTTTCGATAGAGGGGCCTCATTCGGCATGATCGGTGCTTAAAGGGATTAATTTCCGCTTAGGATACTGTCAGTTTCCTGTTGTGGCGCCTAAGATCTAACTTTTCTTTGAGATGTCATTATTCATTTTTACCCAATTTTTTCATTTTTCAAGAAAGATTAAGACAAAATATTGGCTGTTTTTATTCAAAGCTTTCTAAATGACACTAGGGATAAGATAGCGTATTTTCTGTGAGTCGGATGTTTTCTATATACTTACATTGATAAACATATTTTACTGCTAAGCGAAAAACTAGGAAAACATATTACGGTACCAAACGAAAATTTAAGTCAATTATTATTTTCTAGTATTTATCGCCAGATCTATATCTATATCTATATCTATTTGAACAATAAACTTTTCACGAACCGTTAGTGTTACAATTTTTTCGCGTAAGTTCCGCTGGTTAATGAATTTCGTTTTAATATGAGATGGGTTTTTGTCCATTGGACGTTACACTGTGCGGCGGCAGGAATTTTCTCTTCTCGGCTCGTTGCGAAAAATTCCTTGCTGAACCCTAGATGTTGAAGCGCCGTTAAAAAAAAAAAAAAAAATGTTTATGTCTAAATTTCCAAAAATAAACATCTTATTGATCATGAAGTTTTACTTCTTGAAATCCTGATTTAATTGAATAAAACTAGAAGTTTATTTCTGAAACCAATTTTAAAAAACAAAAAGTAATGTTGTAATTTACTCTTTCTACCACCCACTTTCTAACTTTTATTACCTTCACTTTCAACTTAAGGAAGTTCATAACTTTATGCAATGGACTTAACACAAACAATTGTGAAAATGTAGTCAGAAATCAATAATCAGTAATTTCCTCACCAGAAGAAGAGGAGTGTCATGTTTTTGCTTATAATTTGTGAAGAGGCTGTCTCTTATTCTTCCTAGGTCAAAATTATGTTTATCTGGGTGGTAGATCGGCGCTAATGGCCTAGATTTGTCGATGCGCCGTAAAAAAAAAAAAAAATCTAGGTGGTAGAAATGAAATATGGTCTACATTGAAATAATAGATGACCAGACAGAATATAATAATTTAGAATACCTTTTAGTTTAACAAACTTTAGAATTTAAATGCTTAAAGTGTTCTCTTATTGTATGACTATGTTTAATAATTGTTGCAATCCATTTAATTTTATTCAAACTATTTGTCAAATGCAGTGCTTTTTTATTTAATTGGTGATTTTTCTATTTTTGTTATGATACTTCTCTAAACCTTGGAGAGTTATAGAATTAATTGGGAAAATTTCTTGTCAATATTTTTTTAAATTTTGTTAGCACGGTTCCTCCCTCCCTCCAAAGGGAGGAACCCCGCTTATAAGGTTGACCTTATATATATATATATATATATATATATATATATATATATATTTGTCTGTTGGCACTCTAGCTCAGTGAATAATGGTCCGATTTTGATGAAATTTAGTACAAAACTCATTCGTCTAATTTGAAAGGTTGAGCTCATTAACCAGCAAAATCCGTTTGCCGTAACATGGTTTTTGGAGAAAAATTCGCACGGGAAAAATGTTTACGCTTATATCATATGCTTGAAAGTACTTGTTTTATAGGTTTCTTCACATAGCAAAACTAATGAAACCATTTTTAAAGCGATACCTGTAAACGTTTCCGAGAAAATTGGAAAAATTTATTTATGAACATCCTCAACCAAGGTGATTCCCCTAAAAAATCTCTACTTTTTTTTCCAATTGTTTAATACATGTATCAAATTCCTGAAAATATTGAAGAAGTAAGTCGGATTTGTCAGTGGGCAAAGTTCTGTCCTGTAAGGTGATGTTCTTAATGAGTTTTGTCCTGGGTCCTGGGTCCGTACAGTCGTAAAGGTGGTCATAAGTCTGTTCAGTTGTACTGTCGCATTTACATGTGTTAATAGTTATAATTTTTAATTTATGTAAATTAAGTTTTTGTCAGTTCTTGTCCTGTTCTGAATGAAGTCATTTTAAAGATGTTAAGTGTTAATTTTTGTCTGTTGAGTATTGTGACTATGTATTTGTGTAATGTCTTCTTTTAGTTGTGTTCGCCCCATTTTTGCATTGATTTGTTTCTTAGTCGTGCTTTTATAGTCTGTGATGTAATTTTAGATTAAGATTTAGTTAATTTTGTGCCCTTTAAGGCTCATTTTGCAAGTAAATCATCTGCCTTGTTTCCTAATAGTCCCGAATGTCCTTTGATCCATGTAATTTTAACTGTAGCATTTTTCTGTTTTCACATAATAAGTAGAATTGTTCAAAAGACAGCAGCAGTTGATGCACCGAGAAGAAAAAAAGTAAGTAGTTTCATAATAGTCTGTTTATTGTAATTTTGGTTGCTGCATATGCGTGCTATGTTTGTCTTGCTGTCAGTGTATAATACATGTGTCCCCATTGTGACTTATAGAATATAGTTTTAATACTGCTTTTTTGATTCCCATGTTTTCTGCCTCGTTGTTTGTACATATTGGTGATAGCCTGTATTGTCTGCTGTGAATAGTTAAGTCGTCTTTTAGTATTATGTATGCAGATCCCACACAGTATTTGCTCTTACTTCCGTCAGTGTATCTATGATAAATCCAAGTTATTTCTATGTCAGGCTTCTTTGGTCTTTAGGGTGTAACCAGTTTGTGAACCGTCTGTCATGTGTTGTGATGTACTGAAAAGTAGAGTCTTCCGGAATTTCTTTCAATTTCAATAGCCTATGCTGCCTTATAATTTCCTCAGCTTTGATGTGAATTGGCAATGTGTTAACTAAAGCACATGATGCCTCATATGATAATGTACGATATTCCCTGCCAATGTTAATCACTGCTAACCTCTATATACCTATACTTGTTGAAGACAGCAATGAATTATAAGAGTGCTCCTTATTAAGGGGGTTTCTATCCTCTTAATATCACACATCGCTCTGAAGAAGGCTTGTAATTTAAGCTCAAGCTATAAGATAAAAAATAATTTTACTAAATTGGTATTTACGGACCATTTCCGATCGTACCCAACTATTTTCATCCTACTAAATCAAATGGATTTTAACTTCCTCATGTAAATTAACATTGCAAACAGATTAAACAGACTCAAATTTCTTATGTCTTTTTGATTCAAATTCACCAGAAAATCAAATAAAAAAGTTAATGTATAATAATATCCCCAAAATGTTAGTTTTTTCCACACTGTATAGTCTACGGAGCCAGCAACGAATGTATTAAACGATAATAGATATAATATTGTAATAGTGAAAATCCAATATTTATTTAGAATATTGTTCATGTATTTTTCTTTATGAATTATTTGTTCTAGGGATTTTATAACAGTCAAAATCAAGGACTTAAAGGAAGGAAGGAAAGTTACTTTCCTGGAGTTTCTTGGGTGTAAACATTTTTATTCTATTCTGGATGAACACAAGAATGAAGAAAAGAGTATTTAAAGAGTTGGATGGCAATGACCTTCATCTATTTCATTTCCATTTCAAGAAAATAATGCCTACAACATTCAGGCAGTGATATATTAAATCTCATAATTTATATTCATACGAGAAAACTTCAGCTGCATTAGGGAATGAAATTTTACATACAGTACTAGAAACTTCATTATGAAACCAGGGGACAAATAACATTGATATTAAATCACAGTATAGATGTTATTGGTTAGAATACAACATCAATTGATTTCGAAGGTTGCTGGTCTGATATTTTCGGAGCCAAAAAATGTGTAAGTGTACACGACCAGTTACAAAAATTGAACAAATTTAACAGGAAAACTAGTACGGCAATTTCCAGATGATGACTACTTTATATCATTTGATTTATGACTGTAATATATATGCGTTAAAAATAAACTAAACAAATCAAAAGGTAAGTGATTTACTGAAATAAGGTTAAAGGTAATCTTTTAAAACAATAATTCAACCATGTTTACCTTAAGAAATTTTGCTGGTCTTCCACCCGTACCTTTTGATTAGTCATGGATTAAAAGTAATTAAACACTGATCAACTAATTTTGTTTACGCTGCATTTTAAGCGTGTTTCCTCCCTCACCACAAAATGAACCTAATGATGTAGGCCCAAAAATGCAATTTCTGGCATGAACTTTTGACATTTCATAAAAGGTGTTCAAATAAATATATTTTGGCCCATTCAAAAATAGTCCAATTTTGATGAAATTTGGTGCAAAAATACTTTGTTAAAAACAAAATATCAAATTCATTAATCGACAGAATCTACCCACCCACCAAAACAATGTTTATATTTGGCAAAATGTATGCGAAAATAATTTGGCGCTTAGTAGTTTTGAGTTAATAGGATTTTAGGTACATTTTTTATGGGTTCAATAGCATGAGGAACTAAATGGAACCACATTCAAGAAAAACTATAATTTAGATTTTGTGTGTTTAAATATATAGACAGACTTGAACATTTTTAAGAAAGTGGAAGACGATCATTCAAAAGCCTAATTAACTTAGGAAAAGGTTCAGTTATAAATTTATATGTTGTCGCCTCAGAGAAAAGGCATCTTAAAATTTTACAAGTATTGGTAAAGAAAATCATTCAAAAACCTAATAAATTTCCTACAAAATAGATTCTGGTGTAAATTTCAATAGGACCACCCCAATCGGAGAAAACTGTTTGAAGCTAGGACATTTGGGGTTAGCCCAATTGAAGTCAAAATATGAAAAAAAAAAAATTATTCTAATTTCAATTGGATATGTAAAGATGGTAAAAATTGAAAAATTTTACTGAAGCATCCTTTGTATTTACAGTGAATATACACCAAAAATTAAGAAAATGTTGTATGTTTTACTTGATTCTATCATAAAAATGATTATTTAGAAGCTTTTCAATTCTCTGTATTGGTTTTATGTATATTTAAATAAATATTTTAAGTATTTTTAAAATTAGTTCACAGAATTGTTTATTTATGCCATTTGAAATTATAAAATATGTAAACCTCAATATAACAAGTAGCTCACAAAACACTGTATAAATACAATGAAATTAGCTGAGTTATTGAACCAAATAATTCAGTTTTCATAAGCATTCTTTATTCTTGCCAGAAACTTTTGAAAGTGACCTTGACAGAATAAATAAAATATAATATTATCATTAAAGATAAACATCTGAAAATGATACAAATTTAAATAAAAGTATACCCAAATTATATGGAAATAAGAATATATGTTCCTAATATTAATATGAAGCAAATCATAATTCATATGAAGTAGACATTATTTTTGTTAGTGTTAGTAAATTTATTATTACTCATTTGAATGGTTAATTATTTAAAATTGCCGACATTACTTATGGGATGACCGTGTTGGGGATATTAACTGTCTGTACTTTGGTCAGAAGGTCCCAACAAACAATAAATAAATAATAGTCGTGTTCATAAAATAATAAATAAAAATAAAAACTTTATTTCGCTTGATTGGATAAAAGAATAAAACTTAACTTTAATTAATAAATAAAATTATAAGACGACGGTCAATAAATAAATTAAATAAGTAATTGATCATAAATAAATAAGTTCATAAATTAGAATAAGAGTTCAGTGGTAAGGTATTATGTCACTTAGGCTGATGTGCGGATCTCCATGGGGAGAGTTGGAAGGGGGAGCATGGATCTCGCTGGTACTGCTTGTACCGAGTAAGGTAACTTAGGGTTATCTCCAGCTGCTTAGAATCTAGTAAAAATGTTCAGTACTTGCTGGAAATCCCAGTGCACCGAGACGTTGAGCCGGTTTCAGTGGTTTTCTAGGAGCAGGTAGCAGAACACAAAATGCTAGGGGAACGACACTTGGCCGAATCCTTCGGTTATCTGCTCACTAACTAACTGTAAAACTTTTCTCGCGGGAAAGCTCCATTAAAACTTTAGTGCAGCGGGCTTATCTCCTGCGGAAAAATATAATTTGAAAATAAGCTCCGCTACAACCGGATACTTCAGGTGAAGGGTTTTATAAGGCACAGGGAATAGGGGTATGCCTGACCAATTAGCATCATTCAGCCTGTATCCCTCCTTAAGCATGTTATGGTCTCATACCAATCTCCCAGGACTGTCTCCTCCCTCTGTCTCATTAACTCTTACAAGAAGACAACCCACATGACCTTAGATGCCCATGGAGGGAAACCCATTTCACCGCACGGGTGGGAATCCCCCATTCAATAGGCTCAAACTGCATTTTTTAGAACTTTAATGGATACAAGACTGACTAGAGCTAACAAACCACACTGCTAGATATCTCAAAATGCTGTCACAGTGGCGGCTTTCAGTCCTGAAGCAAAGAAATGGCCTTTTCTCAAAAGTGGCTATCAGTCTCGAATGGGTTAATAGTACTTGTAAAGCCTTCCGGGTGTCTACTACTTTTGGGAAAGCCAATTTTGTGACACTTTCATGATTTGAAAAGCAAATTTCATGCCCATTAAAAAGAAAATAATTGCAATCAAAAAGAAAAAGTTTTAACTAATAGCATAAAATTATTTGAACCTTACACAGATTACCATGATGTCTATAAACTTACAATTTTTACATACATATATTTAAACAATTAATAAGACTGTATAAAATGTACATCATATGTTAGAGAGGATATTTACATTAATTTTAAAACTGAAGAAACGATTATACTAACAATTTGAGAATTACTATGGAATTAGCAGCCTCAAAAATATTCATCAACGGTACCAGAATTCAAAATGTCTAAAAATATTAATAACTAAATATTTATTGTCATTATTTGGTTAATTAATGTGTACAGAATTTGAATATTTAAGTCTGCTTAAGTAAGTTACAATAATTAAAAAATGGATAATTGATGTGTAAATGCTATATCAAAGGAATCTAACAGAGGAAGGGGATGGGAGAGGAAGATAAAATTGCGTTGCCATACAAAAACGGCAACAATTACGAATGAGCCTAAGACCCGGGATTACGTTAGACTCCGGTAAAACTGAAATTTCATGACATGGTTTCAAAATTCGTGCATGACTTTTTCGTGCAGTAGACACCCTGCCTTCGCAAGTTTCTGGCTAGCTTATTCTTACAGTTTTGTAGCAAGCACTGGCGCTTGTTATTATTAGACTTAGAACAACAGAGTAATTGTACATTAAATATACTATTATTTAGATTTTTGGCCAACTTCTTAATTTTATTATTTTTTTTATTAACGAAGAAGACTGTTAGTCAATATTATGAATTTGGAAAAACAAAATGCTCAAATAATAATATTTAAAATTATTTATTAAAAATGTTAACATCATTAAATCACTTCTGCTTAGTTTTTTTAGGTTTTCCCGCTTTTTCTACACCTTCAGGATTGTCGGCAGCTTCCTTCAACCTCTTGGCTCTAATTCCAACAAGTCGCTCATCAGCCCTAGCCTGAAAGTAAAATAAAAAATATGTCAAATTGTTATTTAAATAAACAATAAAAATGAACTGCAGTATTAATTCTGTTTCCAATTAAATATTAAAGAGATCAAGAGAAAAATATTGAAATTAGTTAATGATTTTTAAAATATTTTACCACAATTTAGAGTATTATTATAATTTTGCCTTTGCTTATTCCTGTTAAAGAAACAAAACTCAGGAGAAAGCTCAGCCTGATAATTTCACTAGATGTGTCATAATACACAGCACAGTAGGTCTCAATCTTTAAGAAACAATATTCTCTCCTCTATCCCAATCCCTGTTTCACCTGCACTGCATTATTCAGGTCACTGGCCAATGCTGTCATTTTTTCAACCTCATGTATATGAATAAACTCATAACTAAGCAATCAACCTCAATTATTTTTTTCTGGCCTGATGTTTGAAAATTGTGTGAGACCAACAAGTTTATGATAAACTAACTCATAAATAATTGCAGGGAAAATTCTGTACTCAGCCGGTGCTTGTGAATTTGGATTGCAAGAAGAAGGTGAAAGAACTATAATAAACCTAGTCCCCTATTTATTAACACTTTAGGTGCCTTGTCAAAAAACATTTAGGTGCAAAACATGCCTCTATTACAAGCTGCTCACCTGACGTACATACTGCCTTTCTTTGTCAAGTTTATTGTTTTTGACGGCAAAGAAACTTTGTTGTGAAGAGATAGTCAACCATTGGTATTGAGAAGGTAGAGATGATCGGGGTTCGGTCATTTGTTAAACAAAATTACAATGTATAACTAAAATGAGTAATATCTATTTGCCCCCTAAACATTTTAGCACGGTTCCTCCCTCCTTCCATAGGGAAACCCGCTTATGAGGTTGACCTCACGACGCAATCTGGAAGTGCCGACTAGAAACTTTCTCGTTGCAGACCCCATAGATCATGAAAATATAGGTGGTTCAAATTTGTATGTGTATATATATATATTTGTCTGTTCACTCTCTGGTCTGTGAAGCTCAAAAGTGATCCCATTTTGATGAAATTTGGTACAAAAATCTGTCATCTAATTTGAAAGGTCAAGTTCGTTAACCAGCAGAATCCGCCCACTGGAGGATGGTGTTTGGGGCGAAATTTGCGCAAAAAAAATCGTAACGCTTACGTTTTCTTAACATAGGAAAATGAATGAAAATATTTTTAAGGCGATATCTGTAACTGTTTTTGAGAAAAGTGGAACAAATGTTTTTGTAAGTCATTTTTTTTTTTTTTTTTTTTGTTTTGTGGGTACTTAGAATCGCAGGATTCAATTGAAATATTTTCTACATCTCGGAAATTCATCTCAACTAAGATGTTTAAATTTTGGTTATATTTGGAGTTAAGGAAGTATGCGGAAAAAAATATTTTATTAATAGAATAAAAAGTATTCAGATCTTCGTACATTTTTCGTAAATATCTCAAAAACGATTGGGAAATCATGGTAAGTGGAAGGTAATCATTCGAACGCTTGCTAAATTCTCTACAAAAAATGTTCTGAAGCAATATTCGATGGGGTAATGCCTATCAGAGATATAAGCACTTAAAACTTAAAATGTGTTTGTTTTGTTCTTTTGAACCGGTTTTTATCTTAGTTTAACACACTTTTTAATTGGTTGTTTTTGTTTTAAATTGCATTTGTCAGTAAAATTAAGTATTTTAGTCAAATAAGCCAAGAAACTATGAAAGGTATTGGTATTAAGTTTGGAGTGGCCGTGGTAATCATGAGGGCTGTGGCTAATCATGATGACATATACATAGATTTGTTTTTAATTATCCTATCGATATAACCTTCCTCATACTGAAGTTATCATTATTTTTTATTTTATTGAAAGAGGTAACCACGAGAGAATGTTTTCCATGAAGCACAGTTGATTATAACAGTAAAATGAATTTGCTAGTAAAACAAGAAACTTAAAATGACAACGAATTTTTGGTTGTTTGGAATAGAGCCTTCTGTGCAGTAGTCGAAGAGTAAGTACGTTTTCAGTACATAATTGTATAGACTTATTCAGCCTTCTTCAAGAATGAGGATTAAGAATTATCCGCTTCTGTGTAAGTTGGCTACTGTCAGTTTCCTGTGATTTGTGATTCCTAATCTATTCCATTTCTTCGACATGTGCGGAACCGTGCTAAGATGACACAGTTCCTGCAAGTCGGACTTTTTTTTATTTATTTTAGATATAAAATTTAGTTTTATTTAACAACTAACCGAACCCCAATCATTTACACCTTCTAAAAAAACGTGGTGGTTATTATTGCCCGTTTTAGTCACGTTAAAACAAAAGGTACTTTTATAAGTTAATTACGAAATTCTATTAAACATGACTAAAAAGAATGTCATCCGCATTTGGGTGACAGGATCCCCAGATGTGCATGACATGCATGGTGACAAACGTGTTAATGACTAAACACAGTTATCGCTACAAGAATAGCAAATTAATATTTATTGGAAAATATTTAAAACAAAATAATAATAAAAATTAAGTAAAATATTGTAGTTTATTCTAAAAGGCATATTATCTCTTATACAATATCTTACCTTCCTGAGAGCAGAAAAGGCAGAGAAAGCCTTATCTTCAGGTGTAATCACACGTGCTTTCATCTTCACAACTGTCTGCTTAATGGGCATAACATTAGAAGTTTGTGCGGCTAATTTCTGTTCTTCCTCCTACAAATATTTACTAAATTAATAAAAAATAGATAGTCAATTAGTCCAATAAAGTCATCAGGTTTGTCTGTTTTAATTTTATATAATTTAAGTTTATTCTATTAGTTTAGTACTGTTTCTGCAATACAAAATTATTGAACTTTACTAAGTTTATTAATAACAAAAGCAAAGTTTAAATAAATTTAAGTCATGTCCAAACAGTATGGATGATAAATAATGTAATCCAGAAGTAATGTATATACAAAACAATTTGGTATAATTTTGATGACCAAGTAACCTCTCATAAAAAAAAAGAAGTTTTAACAAATATAGGTTTATCAAACCAAAGTTAAAACAAAATAATCCTCTTTTTTTTACGACTGAATTTTTAGTTATAGTTATCTGACATAAATTCACTAATTTGCAAACAATTTTGCATATTCAAATAGTAAATTAATAATAATTGTACGTCATTAACATTAGACATAAAAAAAAAATTCTTACCGATGCTTCACCCTTCTTTATCTTTTTACTATTTTTAGTCGGGAAGAGGATAAGTTTAGCCTGGTATTCCTTAAGACGTTGAACATTCAATTGCAATGATTCAACAGACTTGTTTCTTCTACGATGATCAACTGCAATACCAATGGAACGGGCAAATCCAGGACACATTCCGACACGCTGAAAGAATGAATTCTTTATAGAAATATATGTCAAAGGGATCGCTCAAACAAATAACAAGAAATATTAATATCAAGAGAGACCTACGAAAGCAATGAGTTCTTTACAAAAATGGTCCTAAAAAGTAAAAACATTAGAAGGAAATTAGACAAATTTCATTTAAACTGAGTTAACTAAGTTATAAAGTATAACTATATTTTCATGAGTGTTAAACATAGAACAAAAAGCAATAATTATTCTAAAATTCTTGATAATCTGAGTTAACTAGACTGAGAAAAATGAATACAAATTTAGAGTGAGCGTTAACAAAAAACTAGAACAAAAATTACAAGGCCATTAAATTATGTGAAAAAATATATAACTTGTCTTGTGTCAGAGGCTTCAGAACCTCGCAAAACATTATAGCCAATTTTGTGTTTATACGTTAAAAATATTGCTTTTTTATAAAACAGTTCTCATTATTAGGATATACTAAATTAGTCCTCTCCTGTAAAAGTAAATTATTAGTGTCAAACAAAATGTTTTAATTTAAAAAAAATTAGCATGCAACTAGAATGGAATTTGTATGAATGTGTGATCCCAATAAAAGTATATTTAAGGCAAACTGTTAGCACCTAGGAAAAAATTAAGAGTCTAATGTGACTTAAAACAGAAACTGGAAAACTAAATCTCTTTTAATTTAACTTGAATCTATTCTATTCTTAATTTTAAAAGTACATTATATGTACAAGAGAAATTTTCCAGTTGGCACTCCTCTGATTGCGTTATGAAGTCAACCTTATAAGACGGGTTCCTCCCTATGAAGGGGAAAATGGTAGAGAATTTATTTATTTCAGGGGGAAAAATAGGCATAGCTAGAGCCTGATGAGCTTATACATCAGGATAACCAGAAGTAGACGGCTCCCTTCAAATGGGGGCATATATTTACACCATTAAAGGGTGCCCATATTAACACCAACCCCATCTAAGATGACCAATATTACAAACAACCTATAACCGTGCCTTAACATAAAAGTCCGACTCGCAGGAACTGCATCATCTTAGCGTGGTTCCGTTCTTATCCCTAGTCTAATTTGGAAAGATTAAAATAGAATCAGTTATTATTTTGGTTCCACCAGTCTTGAAAGGTCTTGATTTATGATCTTACCTGTATGGGTCGGCCAACCCATAAGTCGGACAGAAAGGCCTCCGCTCAGAGGCATGTGGAAAGCCTTGGGATCTCTCTCTTTAAACGCTACATTTTTAACAATAAATTGATCTTCTTATTTTACATAATCTGTTTAGTAGTCAAATACATTATCCGACTATAAGCAATTAAAAAATAACAAGGAATAAAAAAGACAAAAATAACCTTTCGAATAAACGAAATAAATTACTTTAAAGTTTTAAGCACTTATTTCTCCGATTGACATCGCCTAATTAAAACTTTCCTCAGAACCTTTTTTGTAGAGCATTTAGTAAGCTTTCGAATGGTAACCTTCCGCTTCCCAAGATTCTCAACCGTTTTCGAGATATTGATGAAAATATACAAAATTACCAAAACTTTCCATGTCTATTAATAAAATATTTTATTTTAACCCTTCCTTAACTCCAAACGTAACAAAAATTTCAACATATTAGTTTTAATGAAAGTAGAACATGCAGAAAATGTTTCAACTGAATCCCATGATTCTAAGTACCCAAACCAAAAACGGTATTCAAAAACTATTTTTCCAATTTTCTCGAAAACAGTTAAAGCTATCGCCTTGAAAATGGTTTCATTCGTTTTCCTAGCCCAAGATCCCTATAAAACGAGTACTTACAAGCTTATGAACTCAAAAACGTAAGCGTCACGATTTTTTTTGGGCAAATTTCGCCCCAAACGCCATCTTCCAGTGGGCGGATTCTGCTGGTTAACGAACTTGACCTTTCAAATTGGACGACAGATTTTTGTACGAAATTTCATCAAAATCGGACCATTAGAGCAGCCGGAAATGAGCGAACAGACAAATATATATATATATATATATATATATATATATATAAATTTGAACCACCGGTTATTTTTGGTCTCTAGGGGTTCTGAAACACGAAATTTTCTAGTCGGCACTTCCGGATTGTTTCATTAGATCAACCTTATACGCGGGGTTCTTCCCTATGGAGGGAGGGAGGAACCGTGCTAAAAATAAAACAAATTTACAAAGCTCTTAAAAGTTTGCAATTCAGAGTAAGCACAGATTTTCACAATAACTCACGCTGCATTCACACTACTTGAAATAATGTTACAGCTCTCTGCTACCTTATATTAGCAAATGGCACCAAAATGGTCAGTTAACACAATATACAATAGTGTTTATTTTTTTGCTACGAAAAAAATTTGGCCTATTCATTTCCTTTAGTAGCTGCACTTTTAGGCTCAGCACCGAACTTTCATAAAAGATCGCTGGCACTCTCCATTGCTGGGGAGTTCCAACTTTTGGGGAGCACTTCCCCAAGAAATGAAGTATTGAGGTGGTACCCATGAACAATTTTTTTCATTGCTTCATTGTAACGAAACACAGTGGATACCCCTAACTAATAAGGAGCATAAAAAAAAAGATCTGTCCATTGGAAGTAAGGGTTTATTCCAGAGAAAAATAAATAAATTAGTCAGCTGTCCATTTCAAATATTAAAGAGCAAAAGTATTTATAGTTATTTTGTGTTTATGTAGGCTATTTAATTTTAGGAATTTCAAAAAGTTCTAAAATCAGCTTTTGATTGGTAAATTTTGTGATTCTTTAATGTTAGGAAATTAATTAAATAAATATGATAAAACCCACCTTGATTTCTTCTAAAGTGAATCCTCTACCAGCCCTCAACTTCGTATGATAGCGAACAGTAGGGCAGCGTACTGCAGGGCGAAGAGGAGCAGCTGGTCTGGGGGCCATTGCTCTAGCTTTCTTCACTCTCTTCATTCTCCTGCGATACTTTCGAGCAGGCTGATTGAACCATGTTTTGATAAATCGCTGCCAATCTTTATGGAAATGACCATTTGGAATCATATTATTCCCCTTAGGTGCCATGGTTCAATGTTCTAAAAGACAAAATTATAAATCTAAAATTTCTTTATACGAACAAAAGGTTTTAGAAATCTATCAATAAGGTATTTTAAACATATTATTGACATATGAAGAAAGAGTTCTGCCATGTTCTAAGACGTGGAGCAAAAAGACACTAGAATAGGAGATTCTATTTAATGATTCCTCAAAAATGGCTACCATCCCTTTAATTAAAACTCAACAAGCCTCTGAAAAAAATGGTTTGTACTATAACCTTCTGTGCACAATGACCAAATGACATCATTCCAATTTTGTTACAACAGTTGTCTGGTGAAACACACACCAGTGGGTCAGTGAGAGAAACATTTACCTACATGTAAGCTGTGTAATTTAGGCGATTCGTCCCCCCCCCCCCAAACAACCAGCACCAAAATACCAGATGAAGATGCTGAGTAAAACAAATATTTTAAGGGTCCTGTAAATGTTAATTCCCATAAAAGAAACAACAGTGTCGTCTACTGAAAAAGTCAAGCTCACAGCAACTGTGGCATCGCAACAAGTTTCTATATCATGCTTACACATGGGGATTCAGAAAGCTTAGAAGACAAAACCTTAATATATTGCTTTCCAACTTCTTATTGTTTTTGTGAGTAAATTAAAAAGATTAATGGCTCAGAAGTCGATGCACCATAAAAAAAAAACTGAAATGGTTTTTATGTTAAAAAAATGTAAAACATATTGGATAGAAATATGAGAGAAGACGGATATTTTATGCTAAAATTACCCTAATGAAAAGAAACTGGTAGTACGTTGTTGAAAACTCACTCATTCATTTACTTAAGATAAAAAAAAAAAAAAAGCCAAATTCTTTCTTATTTAAAATGCTTATATTACATTAACTATGTTATTTTACTCTTAAATAATTTTAAAAAATGAGAAAAAAGGTAATTAACACCTCAAAAGAAAAAAAATCACTGTTCTCTCTGTCTGAGAGTCTCCAAACAAAAGCTACATTCCACTTTATAGAATCCATTTTTACAGAAAATTTACTAATTACCATGGTTTCTCAATCATTTTCAGGTTTTTTACAAAATATATGAAAAACCTCCTCAACCTTTTAACCCTTTCCTTACTGTAGACTTATGTACAAGTTGAAGCCCGCCGAGGCCCCTGGAACAAAGGACTTGACTACCAATCGAGAGCCGCCAGGCACTCAGCATAAAGGACTTGTACAGCAGTCTGACCCTCCACCCACATTTACCGGCTCCCTACATCTGACTTTTTCATGAGTTTGACCTTGGGGCTATTAACCGAGGACTAAGGAAAGCTTTAGCCATTTCTTTAACCACAAGTTGTCAGAGGAATTAACTCTTTTTGTGACGAGGGGGCTAGAGATTAGGAGGTCAGGCTCGAAAAAATTAGCTCTGTCAGATCCAAAACCCTAAATTGAAAAGGAGGATTTTTTTTTTTTTTAAATAAAAAATAGGTCATTTATTTATTTAGCTTCATTGATTAGTATCAATATCAACGTTATAAGTGGGGATTAATACCAATATCATTAAAAAAAAATTGTTTTTCGTATAAAAAAAAATAGTCTATCAAATAATTTATTGGAGCATATAATTATACAATTCAATCTAAATATTTAGAGCTAAAAGAAAAGTAAATAAATAATAATATAAAGTTTTTCTACAATTTGAAATTTTAAAGGAGGAAATTCTATGAAAGAGTTCACACAAATAGAGAGGAGGGTGAGAATAGCATCGTAACTTGGGCCAGGCCAAGGAGAGACGTTGCCGTACTACAGGGTTGGCCAGCCCGTCGTAAGCTAAAGGTTAAAGAAAACAATTCTTTTAAATGTTTCCACTTCTAGGGGGGGGGGGAACCATATAAAACTTGTTTAGATGAATTGTGGAAATCATTTTCAAGCAGGTATGATGTATTAGAAAATCCAAATTTAAATATTTTTCTCTCCGTTTTATAAAAAACAATCAAAGATTTCTCGCACTAAAATACCTACAAAAAGTGAACTCAAACGCTTAAACTACACCATTGTTCATGTAACGATTTCTGTTTGTGTAAAAAAAAAAAAAATAAAAAATAACTAACTACATCGCCTGGCAGGTGGGCTGTGTTGGTTTAACAATATTTACTTCCTGAATCCAACAAAGCATTTCTTTTACCAAATCTCATTAATATCACGTCACTCTTAAAGCAATGTAAATGTATATATATATATATATATATATATATATATATATATATATATATATATAAAGAGAGGTTTCAAGCTAAGAATTTTTTTTGTTTAAAGTAGATGTTTTAGATTTTTTTTTTTAAATTCTATATTTATTATAGTAGTCTTTGTGTATACTTCTTCAACTATAACATAATTTAGTTACAACTTTTACAATGTTTCAATTTTTTTTTTAAATTTCAAGGTAATGATTATTAGTAGTAATAATAATTAATGAAAGACAGTGAATATTTGAAAACTACAAAACAAATGTATTCGTAGACACTTTAACACCTGTTGTGATGGTAAAACTTTTCACAAACATGTGTTGAAACCCCAATTGTAGTTATGAATATTAAATATGAGATCCTCAAGCTATACTTCTATTCATGAAGAAATTATGCATCGCTATCTCTGTATCAACCACCCCCAATAATAGCAATTTAGTTTGATTTCGAATTTAAAATGCCACAAGTTAATGGGTACAACTTTCCCCCTGTTGAAAAATATATCAATCAGAAGAAAGTGTTAAAATGTTATGGATAAAATTTTAAGCACAAATTTATCCCATATAAAGACAGCATGGTATTCGAATCATATATTCCAGATTGTAACTACACAATAATTTATAATACACGCTATTACCAAGTAGTTTTTGAGACTTCTAAGGTCATATAATCAAAACAAGATATACAAGACAATGTGTTAAACATGTTTATATACACTGCATGTTGTTTTACTTGCGTGCAATTTAAAAAAAAAAAAAGTTTTAGTCCCGTAACATTAGAATGAAAACAGTAAAATTCGAAAGATTAATAAAATTAAGAAACAACACACTTCACCCAGGTGGCCATGTGGCCAACAAGCTCGGCATTTTCAAAACAAGAATTGAACGTTTCGTAGTAATTTAATACTACATTAAAATTTAAAATTTACAGTGATATATAAACAAACACATTTCAATACATACCTATGACTACCTAAAAGACCAAAACGTATCGTTACACACAACGCGAGAATGAGTCCCTCGAGAAAGGAAGATGGCAGAACCTAAAGTAACCTCCCTACAATCTATTACTTTCTGTATTCGATACATATAATCGCCGAAATAAATCTCTATGGAAAGTTAAAAAGTTTTTCCCAATTAGACGTATGAAGTGTCAACTGAATATTATAAAGCAGTATCAGACCAATCAAAAGGTTAGTGCCTATTTATGAGAAATGGTTAAATTTTTTAAATGTGTAAATTTAAAATTTTAATCAAGCATATATTTGTCTTCAATATCTACAATTTCTCGCTTTCTTACAGGTAGCTTTTAATTTTCATTTCTGTAGAAAGTCACTGGTTTTGATACAAACAAATTTGAAATTTCATTTAGTACATCCTGTTTAAAATTTAACTTTTTCTCGAGAAACAAAATGTTGTAAGGCACGAAATAAGTGTACACCTCTAGAGGCAATGTCTGAGAAGTAAACAGGATGTGGGAAAAGCTCTCAGATAAATTCAACATTTTTTGTAGCGTTGATCGAGCCGTAAGAGGTCTTGAATTATGCTGATAAAACAACACTTTGTGAATTCGCGAGCTGTTTTTAACCCAAAAGATGAATCCGTCCTTTTCCAACATCTGATCCACCGTTGATTGTGACTCCATACGATTTTTAAGAAGGTCGTTATTAAAATTAACTGGACTTCCTGAACGAGGTTCATCATAATTGATGCGTTCCTCAATTTTAAACTTTGTTATCCATTACTTGGCAGTCCTTACACTGATAATATGCTCACTATGTACACCATTAATTTTTATCACAGATATGGGAGATTCGTCACACGAAAATAAAAATGTAAAACAGAATGTTCTTATTGATTACCGATATTAATTTTTTACGAGTACCTACTTATATGCGTCCAATGTTAGCGAAGTTAAGTGTCGAAAGTTTCGAAATCTTATGAGTCTAGTAATAAATCAGAGTAATAAATAGAGAATTCCATGCATACTTTTATTGGCCCTAATAATATCGTTAGCGGCATATTCACGTATTTATTTCTGTCTTCCATTACTTCATAAACGATATTAAACACCAACAAATGTATTGATGTTTAAAATCTGGTCAGGACTTAAGTCGTGGAATGTGAATATTACATGACGATTTACCAAACTTATAAAGATTCATTATGATTAACGTCTTAGTATTTTCTTATTCCTGAATCAGTTAACATAGACTATTCATTACAACGAAATAAATAAATACTATTTTTTTAACAAATGAAAGCTCCTTTTGCGCAACCTATTCGGATTAATCAGGGTTTTCTCCGAATTCAGATGGAATGTCGAGAAAATAAGTCAGCCTTTAAGCGGCCCCTACACGGTCAGTAATAATGACATTACCTTATCAAAATGACAGTAATAATGATAGTGTAAGGTGGACAAAGTTGGAATGACGAACAGTAATAATGTGAATCCGGATTTTCTGATCTCGGCTTCATCATTAATGCGTCATTACTCAGTCTATCTCGAGCTGTAACTAGGTGAAACAGATGTAAAGGTTAAACTAGATTGAGCAGAAAGGGCAAAAAATAAGATGAATGGATATATATAAAGTCATCTATAAGGTACCAACAACTTTTCACGTTCGTTACTTTGCATTTGTATCGACGATATAAAATAGGTTAAAAGTGCTTTATTTTTTATATCGACTTTAGAAAATAATGTTGACGTGATTCTATTACCAATTCATTTGTCTTATAGAGTAGATTAGAAGAAAAATATAATCGTTAAAGTATAATTTATATTTCGTCAAATATATTTAAAAATATGCTTACGTTTTCAAGTAAACTAGTATTATACATTTTTTTTACACCAAAAATAATAGCAGATTTAAAATCAGCACCCCAAGAAATCCTAACGAGGTGAATAATATTGAAAACAAAAAATAATGATTTTTCCCAGTCTGGAAGAGAATAAAAATTTGTAAGCGAAAAAGTAATGTGACGTTTTGAAATTCAATATCTCCCCTTGAGATAATCCGATTTTTACGTCATTGAAATCTTTCAAAAGAAGAAAGACTCCTTTTTCTAACCATATAAATGACTATTGTATTATCTCAAAGGTACTTGCGAAAAATGGTTATCCAAATAAAAATAAAATGTAAATTTTTTTGCACATAACCTCGGTCCCAGAACACTTGGAAACGCCCCGATTGGAAGGATATGTGTCATATTAAGGCCTTTACGAACGTTTCACATGTTTTTTTTTTTGTGGCTATTGTCGCAATTATAGCTACACAGGCGACTTTGCGAGGATCCATTATTAACAAAACGCTTCTGTCACGGAGTTCACAATGCATACTGAAGAAAAGTAGTGACATTAAAAATGATCCGTGGAATAACGGTGTAAGGTGTACATTGTAATGATGATATGGAATGACGAGAGTTGAATAGTAATGACATTACTGATAATGTCATTATTACTGACCGTGTAGGGGCCGCTTTAGCTTTAAAGAAGGCGTTTCGTAGGTCGCCTTCCTGGTAGTTCTTTTTCCTGGTCTGGTGAGCATTTCGAATGAGTTTATTGGGATTGAGTCAGACTGGTTATTTTTTGATAGAGGTTGGTGATGTGCCCTGCGAGTCGATTAAATACAATATCAAGATTGACTGTTGGCTCAGATCTTGGCTCTTTTTGTTTTTTTCTTGTTTTCTTTCGGAAGGAACTTTAGGAGAACTCTGTTTGAAAATTCGGTAAATGTGAAGGAGCGCGGTCTCCACACCGATCCTTTTGAAATGTTGCACTATAACGTATTTTGATGCACTAAACACGAATCCGTTAAAAAAAAGCTCGCTTTTCACTAGGAAAGAAGTTATTAAGCACTAAAGTTCACTGTTATGGAGGTTGTAAAAGACGGGGTAACAGCGTATTTGTAAACACGCGCATGCGCAATAGTCCTTAATGACGAAGTGTAATTGAAATTTAGACTCACCTTGTGGTAGCTGACTTGGTCGTAAATTGTCGCTTTTGGGCATACGTGCTATGCGTTTCCGCTCGCTCCGCTCGCTCAAGAAGATATCAAAACCCCTAGCCAATCCAACTCGCTAAAATTAATAGAATTCTATTCATTTTAGCGAGTTGGATTGACTAGAGTTTTGATATCTTCTTAAAATTTAAAGAATGGTTTATTATTTTAAAAAAATTTTTTTGAATAACTAACTGGAGATAAATTGATAAATACTTGACGGTAAATTTCAATTAGACATCCTTATTACGAACTTTTCTATACCCGCGCATGCGCATGTTGACAAACATAGTAGGTTACATTACCTTTCAGAACCCGCGCAACAGTGAACTTTAGTGTTTCATAACTTCTTTCCTAGTGAAAAGCGAGCTTTTTTTTTAACGGATTCGTGTTTAGTGCATCAAAATACGTTATAGTGCAACATTTCAAAAGGATCGGTTTGGAGACCGCGCTCCTTCACATTTACCGAAAATTCTTCATCTTTTAGAATTAGAATAATTTGATTGATTTTTTGAATGTGTTTGTCCCAAATTTTAATTTAATTGTTCTCTAAAACAAGAAAAGGAATTAAATGCCACATTAAACTTAAAAAAATTAAGATCAGTCCCGTTTTATTAACACATTTTACGGGCTAAACCAACGCCCTAAGAGGAATAGAAGGTAAGTGTATAGAGGGAAACGGAATTCTGATAAATAGGTGTCAAATGTCCTGGACATAGGTAAAATCCGGAAGAGACCACTCCTGCCGCCACGTTTTGCGTGTTACTTAGGACTATCAAAGAAGGGAGGTATGGGTTCAACGATCCTTTCCTAACATTTTGTTTTTTTGAATGATATAAAATATTGTATATGATAAGATATATTATAGAATAATATAAATGAATAAAAAACTTCCTTTTAGCACTTTTTTCCAAAGGAAAGTAGCTATTAAGGTTGCACTCATGACGTTTTTTTTTTCGTCACGAAACTTGGTAAATAGCGTTCAATTAGGAACCGATTGAACGAGTTCGATAACCACCAAAATCGGTCCACCGGAAGGGGGGTTTACCCCGGACCCAAAACACTAATTTGACCATGCCAGCCGTAGTTTTTGTTATATTTCAACGACACTTGGTATTCGTAGTGGTAACCTGCAGATAAAAATGGGTTGTAAAAATTAACGAAATCGGTTCATTAGGAGGGGGGTTTACTCCGGACCCAAACTACTAATATACTCATACCGGTCGTAATTTCTACGGTTTTGAAACGAAACGCGGTATACGACGTGGGTATCTGATGAGCAATAAGTGCTGTAAAAATGAACTAAATTGGTCTATCGGAAAGAAGGGCTTACTTTGTACTGTACTTCAATAGAATTAGCTCGCCAGACGTAGGTTCGCAAAGCTGCCACTAGGAGCACTTTCTACCACTAGGGGGACTGTATCCCATTCCTGCGTCAGATCAAAATTTTAAACTGCAGAACTATTCATGTTTTTATTTTATTTATATAGGTTATGTAAAGCAAATTATTCAGGAATGCGCTCTACACTTCCCAAGATCTGAGAAAAGTGCTTAGTTACGCAGCAACTGCGTAACGGACGTTTTTTAGATTATTACTGAATGTTCTTATGATACAGTGTTTTGATTTTTAATGTGATTTTTATATGGTTCTTAAAGTAAATAATTATAAAAATTTAAAATCGGATTATGGTGACCCCACCCGTTGGTAAGTTTGGGGTTAAGCTGTTTGTATGATTGAGAAAATCAGAATCATTTGGTCACGAAGAAATAACACGTAAAAAATATAACTCAAACCCGTGTTAGCAGACCCCAGTGGTTTATTTAACGAGACATTAAGAAACATAAATTCATTCCCGAACTTTTTTAAACAGAAATTGTATTCCATCAACTTGCTACATGATCTGGAAAATCCATATAGGTAACTAGTTATAATTATTTTGAAAACTATAGAATTGCCAATGACTCACATGGGAAGAGACAGTACATGCATATACATATAAATTATTTTGAAAATGTTGTCAGTCAGAAACTAAGTCCATCAAATAAGGATAATCTAATGTCTTGGAACAATAAAAATTTAGATAATGAATTGTACCCTAACATTAATTGGGTCAGCTGTACTGGACTGAATTTTGTAAAATTTTCCTAAATATATCCTTGGTTTTGGATGTTGTTTGATCGAATCGTTCACGAGTGAAACCATATGTCTTTTGGCTATTTTTAATATATTATTTGCGTATTTTATATTACAAATATTGTAATACATAGAAGTATTTATTGTAATCACATCGAGAATGGGGAGTCTTACAAAATTGGGTGAGTTAAATCAATCTTTTAATTTTGAATTGTAGTTTAATAAATCCCTACCGTGTTAATATAAGTTATAAAATTAATATAAGTTATAAATGTAGTTTAATATTAGTTATAAAATTATTCATTTTGCTAAAAGTATTCAGTGCTAACTCACTGTAAAGCCTCTAGGGGCCGTTATTCATTGAGAAATATATTTGCCTTTTTTAGACCCGCCTCTGATAAATCTTTTTTACCTAAAATGATCAATGTTTTGATGTTGAAATCAAAGTATAAATTACAGAATCAAACCTAAAATATGTCTCTAGCATCTAAAATTGACAAGGCAGTCAGTGTAATGTAGCTGTTCCTTTGCTGGAGCCCAATGTATTATATTTTATGAGTTTTTAAGTTCATTAATGTTTCAAAATAAAATTGTGGTTTGACATTTACATATCTAATGATATTTTTCAGTTTCAAATCAACACAACTTATTAAAAGTTTGCCCGACTATATTCTATGGAACAAGAAAAGCTTTGTCGACAGCTGTTGAACCTGTAAAAGGTATTTATCTATTAATATCTTGGTGATATAATCCAAAATTACTACAATGTATAATTTAAATTGCTATAAACCCTAATTCAGTTTTTGTCTTTTGGTATATTTCAGCTTGTGCAGACTTGGATGAGTTCAAGTCTCAGCCCAAAAAAATTGATTTAGTTCTTTGTATTAGTGAAAGTAGTAACTTTGATTGTATTTTACTTGCCTATAACCTGCCTAAAAGGGAGCAACTGCTGAAAAGCCTCATACTTATTTTTAAAAAAAGTTTTTAAACAAGCTCATTAGTGCAATACTGGCAAACCATCATCTATGTAAAGACTGGCCTCACTAATATATTTATTGAAATGTTTAATTATTGGAAGCACCAGTCAATGCAGTGCACTGTGTACTGCATGGCTCAATATTTCTTTGATATTGTTCAGATTTTCCCCTCAGTTTATTGTGTGAATAGTAAATAAGCAAAAAATGCCCATCAAATAAATAAATCTTCAGATCATTTTAAAAGAAGCCTTGTATTAGGAAGTACCAGATTGTGTTTAAATAAAAATCAGGCACCGTACACAATATGAAGACTATATGTTCAAGCTTGACTTCAGATATGAACACATTCCAAGCTTTTGTGAGGAAAAGCATGGGAAAGAAAGGAACCCAGACACCAGTCAGCAATATTGACCATCAGCAGCTAGAGACCTGCATTGCTCTATAATTCCCACGATTCCCCAATCCTACCTGCCTATTTATGCAAGGCTAAATCCTAGCTCACCCTCATTCTCTCTACCAGACTCCACACCTCGAGTCTGACTCTCCACTCTCACTCACTCTCTACCAGACTCTTCTCTATTATCCCGTCCAGGCCAGTTGTCCTACCAATACACACTACTACTTACAAGCTGCCTTTCATTCTCAGCCCCCGAATCTCCATCACATTTGGTGGCAGCGGTGAACACGGCCAACACCATCACACGTTTAATGGTCCCCAATGGTTCCATGGTCCCCTCTGTTGAACACCTGTCAAGATTATTTTGTGGTGCCATGAGCTCATATGACAAACAGCTGGCATTTAAATAAGATTATTTTTTTCAAAAGAAACCGTTGTGACTCCAAATTCGAGGCTGCTTAAAGGGCTTTGTATCAAATATTCTCTTCTACGGGTAATTGGCCCAGTAGAAGAGGTCCTGTATCCTAAGGACGGGTGGCCTCCTGAATATTTATGACCCCTTAGGAGGAAGGGTGGCCGGGCTATACCCCCCAATGCAAACATAGGACAACACGCTTAGTAATAGGAAAGTAGAATATGAGGACATTCTATCACAAGCTTTGGTATTTGCAGACGGTATTGCTCTCATAGCTGATTCCAACGAAAATTAGCAGCAAGCACTTTCCGAGTGGGAAGCGGAATTGGAACGGAAGGGCTTGGTAATAAATGCAAGGAAAAGCAAGGTGATGCACATTGGTCATGAAGAGGAGGGAATTGTAGTTCGCTGCAAGGGCGAGGTATTGGAAACAGCAGAGGAATATACGTACCTCGGAACTGTGACCAGCAGAAATGGGAAAATAGACCCGGAGCTCTCCAACATGATAAAAAAAGCAAATAATGTTTATTACCAGCTGTGTAACACTGTGGTGGGGAAGAGAGAGATGGGAAACAGCATCAAACTGCACATTTTTAATGCCATCTATCTCCCTACACTTCTATATGGAAGTGAAAGCTGGGTGCCACTGAAGAAACACTGGAGTAGGGCTACAGCCCACGAAATGAAATATCTCCGTAGAGTGGCAGGTCTGACAAGTCAGGAATGACAGGATACGAAGTGATGTGGGAGTAGCTTCCTTGAAGGAAACAGTGGAGAAGAGACAGCTGGGATGGTTTGGGCATCTATGGAGGATGAGCGAAGACCCTCTGGACGTCGTCCACGAGGAAGGCCGAGATTACTTTGGATGGACCACATTTCCAGGCTTGGACAGGAAAAGGGAGAGTCTGAGCTCCATGGAAGCACTGGCTCGGGATCGTGATGCTTGGCGATCTTGGATCGAGGTACCTCCACACTGAAAGGCACAAAGGAGGATGATAAAGAAGAAGACTTTTTTAATATCTTAAATTTCTTCTGAATAGAAGAAATTATAAAGTTCAATGAATGTTAAACTGTTGTTTTAGAGTATTTTTAATTGTTTTCTCAAGCAATTTTTTTTTTCAGGTCTAGAGAAGAAGCCATATTCTCCTTTCCCCAAAGCAAACAACTTGGCAGAATTTGCTCTCACGAGACTTGATGATCTAATTAACTGGGGCAGAAAGGTATTTTTAGTTTCATTTAAATCTTATTTATGAATAAGATATAGGTATTTTTATACATAAAATATATTTTATTTCTTTACTTATTGAGTGGAAGGTCAACAAATAAAATACATGAAGAAGAGCTGTGAATAATAAATCAATTTTATTTGTTGACCTTCCGCCCTATAAGTAAATTGGTGGATTTAATAGGGCCACTTTTCAATAAATATATTTTATTGTCACAAATATATTCCAATTTTATAAAATTAAAATTATTTGTTATCTGTAGTTGTAATATAAGAATGCGAGTAGATTTGGGAATTTTCTGTAGGGACATACCTCAATTGAAATCATTAATACATGCAGGCTTTGTATTGATTAGATTAAATTACACTAGCTGTTAACCATCTATTCACGGGGAGCATTGCAATCAGCCTAGTCCTATTGTGCCAGCCCTAATCTGGTTCTTCTTTTAATCCAACAATTTTCCAAATTATGCTGGCTCTTTTTTTTTATAAAAGAATGTTGAGGCCTCTATGCTTATTACTTCAAACTCTTATCGTGGCTGCTTAAATACATGTTCCTTTCCTTTTGTATTAAGCTCACCTTTTGTCAGCATCGGGTCCATTTTGCCTTCCTCAGGCTTAAGGATTCTGCCCAAAATCTTGAATATCTTTAACACTAGATTTACCAGACCAGTGATTTTCACTGGTCGTGCAATTTCAGTTTAAAATTCCTACTACATATAACATTTGCTTTCCTAAATGATGTTATGACTTTTGTAGCGTAAATAGAGAATATATTTATTGAACTTATGTTACTTTATATAAATTAGTAACAAATATATCTTTTGTTATTAACATTTATACCGGTACCAGGTCTGGCATATCTAGTGTTAAATGATTTATTATTTATGATTGTCTAGGTATGTGCTTGAGGTTTATTTAAAATAATTTTTCATCTCAAATAGAATATTTTATTTCCATTCTAACATTTCAACCTAAATTATATACAATTTTCGGGGCTATAATAATATATGGAGCAAGCTCCAAATTTTAACTCTTAATGTTTTTAAATATATTTTACTATATTTAAAATATATATATATATATATATATATATATATATATATATATATATATATACATACATACATACATACATACATACTGAAGAAACTCGATTATCCGGAAGACAGGACGAAGCCATTGGCGTGGTGTTCAGGTAGCTTGAGAGACAAGAAGAGGCAGAAGCTGTGCAGCTTCTACAACTCCAGCGACTTCAAGATATGGCGGCATTCAAGAAATGGAAGGCAAAGAAGCAAACAAAAATAATCGATTTTTTTAAACCTTCCTAACTGTTTTAAATTAGTTTCTGTACTTAACTATGAACATAGATTATTACATTTACATACATAAAAATATTATTAACTATTATATTGCTTTAAATTTTCAATAAAGAGTTCATAGTTTTTGAAACTTTTTTAATATTCCATTATCCGGATTTTTGATTATCTGGACTGACCTTGGGCCCAATTAGTCCGGATAATCGAGTTTCTACTGTAATCTTATTTTTAATACAATGTCAAAGAATGCTTTTATAAAATGCTTTCTTTTAACAATTAAGCTTGTTTAGTTAACTCATTATACTTTTCTAGGGTTCAATATGGCCATTGACATTTGGGTTAGCTTGTTGTGCTGTAGAGATGATGCATATTGCTGCGCCCAGATATGACATGGATCGATACGGTGTAGTTTTCAGAGCTTCTCCTAGGCAAGCTGATGTTATTATTGTTGCTGGAACATTAACAAACAAAATGGCCCCAGCTTTAAGAAAGATTTATGATCAGGTAATGTGTTAGTTTCATTAAATCCCTGAAGTCAACTGTTACAATTAAGTAAAATTAAAACAAATTTATTTAAAAAAAAAAAAAAAAAAAAAAAAAACTTGAAATATCCTGGTTGCTCTTTTTCTTTTTTCCCGACTACTTTTACTTCAACTACTTGGGTCATTAGCACCATTGAAAATTGTGTCATTTTTAACATATGATGAAGACATTTTTTAAACTGGTATTGTATTTGTAATCTAGGTGTACAGATTTGTTTGTTTGGTAAAATATATAGCTATTATTTAATCTGGAACTAAATGGAAGCCAAAATCTATGACTGCTATGTACAAATTGTGTTAGATCTTTTCAACGTAAATCAGATCTATCGTTGTTTGTGTATTCTTCTTGCCACTTCTTTTCAACTAGGTTTCTCAGGAATAGTCTTTGGCCGACGATTTGTAGCGATGAGGCAGGATGTGGTGCTGCAGATGATGCCTGCCTTGCAAACATATCGTCTTTTTCATTTCCTTCAATATTAGCACATCCAGGCACCCAGAGAAATTCAACAATAATAATAATAATAGCGACCAGGTGGTGCTAATGACCTACGTAGTAGAAGCACCTTAATAATAAATAAAAAAAAAATAGCGACCAGACAACTGTGTGAATCTGTACTCAATAAGATTTTTTTGTTTTTTGAGATTTTTAAAGTTATCCAGGGCTATTTTTATCACCTGCAATTCCGCGTGGAAAACCAGTTGGCTGATGTAAAGGGACTGCTAATTGCGTTTGGTTGTCAATGAGTTTCCCACACCCAGTTCCTGTCTCTGTTTAACACTCTCGGTGCTGACGCCATTTTCTAGGAATACCCCGCGTACTGATGAATTTTTTTGTTGAATTTGTCATGGATACATTTTTTTTTAATCATGTCTGATGTGTTTAATAGTAATGCAACAAAGAAAACTAGCCGGAATTGCATTTTCGGAAGTGTCCTTCAGGAGGGACATCAGTACGCAAGGAATTCCAGCTGCTTTGCGGGCTAGTATCAATAGACGACCATTAGTCAGACCCGCTACACCTACACCTAATGTTTATTTATTTTAAAAGAAAACTCAATATTTTTTGACAATTTTTATTAGAATAACAAATAACAATAACCAATCATATATAATTATTGGTTTAAATATTATTTTTTTGGACATTTTCAATTATTTTAACATTAACTTTGAACACCATTTGCAAATATAATTATTTTAATTGTTATTTTAAATTTGTGGGTACAACAATAAATGTGATAAATAAAAAGCAAAAATTACCCTAAACTACCAAATTTCGATGCCAAACGATAATATTTTTAAAAATATCCTTCGTTGCCAATCAATATCTGCAACAAAAATTTAACAATTTAGTGAATTGTATTTAAATATATTAAATCAGGAAGTAAATATCCATTATATAATAAATTGTAAATATAATTACTTATAAACAATTTATCAAAGAAAAAGTTTAAAAATTCATAAAATCTCTTCCGGTCAGCCAATTTGAAAACGGATAACACTGCTAGAAAGCCCAAACAATACTGAAGACAACTGCGTTTACCTGGAGTCGTAAAAGTGAACCCCCTCCATTTGCAAGCCTTTTGAATCTCAAGTGAAAAGTAACGAAGGAGTGTCCTTCCGAAAGGACACCCGGCTGCGGGGACGGTCGCTACTGTCCTTCCCAAAGGACGTCAGCACCGAGAGTGTTAAGAGCCATCTGTGAAAATTACAGTACATTCCGCATACTGCTATAGTTATTCAAAAAACATTTTTCGGTATATAAAAGGGGCAGTATCTTGTTTTCTCAACTTGACCAGAGTGAGGTCAACAAGTGGATCTGGGAGCATCCGTGGACCCATGTCCATCAAATTCCTCCAGGCTCCACCTTAAGAACCTATGGTTTTTGTGCCTTGACTACTAGCGGTCTAGTTTTAGAACGCCTTAAACTGAATATATCGAATATAATATCTGTCATTACAGCCTGCATAAAGTGATTAGTTTTCGTCCTTAAAGATGAAACGTAGGACAGCACAGATTTCTCATATGTTCTGGAGGAATACGACCTGCCTCCACATAGATCCATGACGGATAACATCCAACGTACTTGTGTAGAAGGCTCTAATCCCAAACCGCAGCCTGGAATCATAGTTTTGGTAGCTCTTGAATATTGTTGGACTATTAGCAGAGTACTCTTAAATATTGTTGGACTATTAGCAGAGTAACAGCTCACTGTGAGTTCCTAAGTTATGAAACTTACAGTTGCCATTTAACAACTAGTGGTTAATTGTGGAATTCAAATATAATATTATTATTACTACAGGTTATTCTTGAAATTCATTTAAGGGGTAGCATGAAATATTTTAAATTTTTTAGTCACAATACATTCTCTTTCAGATGCCTGATCCACGCTGGGTAATATCTATGGGAAGTTGTGCAAATGGTGGGGGTTACTACCACTACTCTTACTCAGTTGTTAGAGGATGTGACAGAATTATACCAGTGGATATTTATGTTCCAGGTAATAATGTGATCTTCAGCTTAATATAATTATAATTATGTATTCAATTTTTTTCTCTATTTGAATGCACTTAAATTTTCTGTATTCTATAAGTATCTGAAAACACAAATTTGTTAAACTTGAATTTCATAATTTTACACACATAACGGTTTAGTATGACAATGTGTTTTATTTGTGGTCATATTTTTTAAGTATTAAGTAGAATTAAATAAATAAAATACTAGAATATGCCATTTTAATTTTAGATTAGATTATATTTCTTATGACTCATACATAACCTCTGCAGTATGGGATGCACCTTGGCCATTGTTCTATTTTGCGAGTCCTAAAAACGGTAAGTCCTTATCTCAGACTCCTGATGACCATCAGATACTGCCTGACTTTCGTCGACCTCCTGATTTCATCCTTGTCGAGGCTACCAAAGCGTTCGAATTGTCTTCTTTCCAATGCTTTACATTTGAATGTGTTCATCCTTGTCTCTGCACCATGTGCAGATTAGTTATTACCTCATCTTCATATTATACATTAGTTTATTTTGTGTACAGTGACCAGAGACAATTGCTCCCATCACCCTTTAAGTCCCTCCTCACCATATGCTACAAAATTTCCTTCTTACCTATGTTCCTAAGTTCTACAAACGACTTTGTATGGGTAATTTTCTTTTTTCCCAGACTTTACCAAACTATCTTCAGGCGTTTGCTACTCTTTAGCACATGCTTTTGATAAACCATGAAATGACAATGTGCCCATAGGTGTCGCTTCCAAATCTAGTCCTGCCAGCTAGTTTGCTTTCTCATTACCTAGAATACTTCGATGTCTCGAGTACCTAGTAAATGAAAACTTTATTATTTTGGACTAATTCATTTTGCCTTAGATTTTAATTTACTCATATTTTTAAAATTTATTTTGATTTTGTTTCAACCAGATATCTCTGTTGTTTACATTTTCAATAATTAATGCATTATTTTTCAAGGTTGTCCACCTACAGCTGAAGCCCTTCTTTATGGTATACTTCAGTTACAAAAGAAAATAAAAAGAATAAATACATTCCAAATGTGGTACAGAAAATGATTCAGAATAATGATTAAAAGAAAGTAATTTTAATTAGCATAAGTAATTTATTGTACAATATTCATTATTGCTTTGTTAATTTTTTCTGAAATAAGTTTTTATTTATAAATTGTAAATAATTGTTTCTAATATTGTTAACTAACAGTCTCTCTGTAGTCCTAGATCCTAAGCTGTATTAATTGTAAGTTATTTGTGATTTTGTACAATAAGGAAATATTATTGTCTTCAATTAAATAAATATTATCATATATCAATGTGATGATTATTATAGTCTTTGATAATTAATAACGATCAATGGATTTTGCCCATGTTATATTCATTCTCATTCAAATAAAAATAAGATATTTTATCATGTTCTGCCTGAAGTTGAGTATTTATTAATTTCTCCTTTCACAAAATTTTCATTTGAACAGCAGTTTGAAAAACAAAATCTCATTTAAAATTAACCAGGGATTTCAGTGAAGAATCCAGGGACAAAGTTTGACTGTACCTATTATTATTGCAAAAATTTAATTATTATAAATACATTTGTAAGAACATAATTTCAAAAAGGTAAAAAAAAGATCTGTTACTTTTTGTTTTATCTTCAACAAATTAAAGAATTTATAAATTTAGAATGGTTATTTTATTGCAAATCATTATTTTTTTAGGGTATATTCAACTACACAGGCTTGAGAGGAGATCATAGATAGTCTGTTTCCCATAATACAAGGATTAATGGATTAATTGTTTCTATGCTATTAGTATTGCAACAGAATCTGTCTCCTCCCATTGTTTGATTGAAAGATATTCTGTTCTACATGCCATAATATCTCTTTTAGTTTATCTTAAATAATGATTTTTTACTTTTCCCCTAAGTGTACTATGTTTTTACGTTGCATCAACAACTAGGCCATCAGCGCCGACATCCATGGTGCGGCAAGGAACCCTCTCAACGGGCCTTGAGATGAGAAACATTCCTGCCACCGGAGGGACTTGAACCCTCATCTCTCACATGAGAATCTAAAGCGTTAGCCACTAGATCACAGGGAACCCCACTATGACTATTAAGATTATAAATTTCATGAATAATTATAAATATCTGAAATTGGTATTTTGTCTTATAACGCATCATCATTAATTCATGTTCTGTTACTTTTTTAATTTTAAGACAGGTAATAAACACAATTATGAAACACCCTTCTCTCCTAATATTTTCAGACAACCCAGTGTGAACAACATTAAGGGATTGTTGAGATTTTTGTCATTATTTGATTTGAGACCTTAGAAATTCCAAATTTCTCTACTAGAGATTTACAATAGGTAGAACTTAACAAATTGCTGAGACTTTAACAAAAAAGCTGCAGCAAATTAAAAATAACTTAATAGTGTTCTCAATTCGCTAAATGAATGTCACTCTAACGCACAAAGCCATCCCATATTTTCCTAACTAAAGTAAGAATACCACTATGACATAGCCTACTGAGAAAAAGGTTAACAAAAAATGTATGCACTAGAAGAAAACAATTAAAAATCTTTATTATAAAAATTCACAATACAACAAATACATAATAATTCTTCTGGAAGAATTTAATCTTGCACTTTCCTGTAAAAACATTTTATTGGACCTATAATTTCAACTCAGTGAGTTTTCTTCAGTTAACCATCTACTTACCATTGTTCCCATTTGGAACAATGGTAAGTAAACATTGATTAGAACATTTTTTAATCACATTTCCATTTTACTAAATGTTTTACCAATTTAATTTCAATTAAATAAGTTATTGAATTAATCAAAAATATTGTTTCTTATCTGGAAATGTGATCTGAATTGACTCCAAAAATTCATGAAATTGTATTTTTGAGTATATTATGCTTTACACTTGTTTTCACCCTATGATACTATATTATATTACTATATTGAGTATATTATGCTTTACACTTGTTTTCACCCTATGAAACTACATCAATAATTTTTATATACTATTAGAAATATATATTTAACAATATAGTGTTATAGTTTTTGTAATAAGTTTATTTCCTAAATTGTTATCTGTCATGAAACAAAGATATGGGAATAATGGCCTGTTCGGCTTATATGCCTCGAGATCTGGAGATGTAACGGGAATCTGTCTGTCTATATTTTCCCAATCTATACCTTTTAGAGCATTGCCTACTTAGTTTTTATTTTCAGTTTCCATTCAGCCTTTGATACTATTTCTTCTTTTTTTTTTTTTCTATTCGTTTATGTATATTCTTCTACAAAATTGTAAAATAGCTACACTTTTCCGAACTGTAAAAGAAGCAGCATATTGTAAATGCTTACATTATTTAGACAAAATGGATAAATTAGGTAACAGTTCCTTTGAGGAACTAGACATATGCCAGTTGCCTCCAGAGCAAAATAGGAGTAACTAGGAGTTAGGTGACAAGAAATAGGAGGAATGTCTAATTTGGAATAATTCAAATTACATAGGAACAGATGTGTGTTTTGATAACTCACAGGAAATGTCTGATCCCTGAGCTTCTTCTGGGAAAAAACTACCCGATCTAAGAACTTTAAAAATAATTATATTCCTAAATGCGTTGAAACAGTAATATAAAGTCAATTTCAAACGAGCCTCATACAAACTTAAATAAAATATTTTCCTATCAACAAAACTTTTTTTTAAATGTCTAAACAATGTATACATCATTAGGCTGATATGACAAGGCTCTAAACTGTACAACAGGAAGAAAATATTGAAGTTGGCCAGGAAGAAATTCTTCAAACTTGTAATACATAGTGATTATCACTCTCTAGATTAAAAATGTTATATTGGTCATCTGAAGAAGATTCCTATGTTTCCCTTTAGCCATCGATGATTTCAGGATAAAGGTTCAAACTACTAACCCTGTACCTAAGGTCGTGGGTTCGTTCCCACTTGGGGTAGCAATTTCTCTTTTGAAAAAAGTCCGACTCACAGGAACTGCGTCATCTTAGCATGGTTCCGTTCTTACCCCTAGTCTCGTTTGGAAAGATTAAAATAGAAACAGCTATTATTTTGGTTCAGCCGTTTTTGAAATGGGTTTATAGCTTTACCTGGCACGGTCTGCCAGCCCCCAGAATCCATTTCTAGAGATACTTATATACGGTTCAATGCATTGAAAAATATCAACATTTTTCACATTTTCTTTTATTCTTGTATTATAGTACTAATTCTACAAATAAATGCAATTGAAAAAAAAAAAAAGACCAACAGCATAAAGGCAGTTGAAAATATTCAAAAGGCGTTTTCCAATCTCTCTCTTGAAAAGCTATATTTCTAACAGTAAATTTTTTTCTTACTTTACTTATCTTATTTTTTATTGTCAAATACATTCTCCTACTATAAGCAATTAAAAAATAACAAGAAATAAAAACACAAAAAGAACCGTTCGAATAAACAAAATCAATAACTTCAAAATGTTAAGCACTTATTTCTCCGATTGACATCGCCTAATCAAAACTTTCTTTAGAATATTTTTTGTAGAGCATTTGGTAAGCTTTCAAATGGTAACCTTCTGCTTACGAAGATTCCCAACCGTTTTTGAGATATTAAGAAAAATATACAAATTTCCCAAAACTTTGCATGTCTTTTAATAAAATATTTTATCCGAAAACTTCCTCCAAACATAATCTAAATTTCAAAAACTATTTCTCCAATCTTCTCAAAAACTGTTAAAGCTATCGCCTTAAAAATGGTTTCATTCGTTTTTCTACGCCAAGAAACCTATAAAACAAGTACTTGGAAGCTTATGAAGTAAGCGTAACAATTTTTTTCGCGCGAATTTTACTCCAAAAACCATATTCCAGTAGGCGGATTTTGCTGGGTAATGAACTTGGCCTTGCAAATTAGACGAAAGATTTTTGTGTAAATTTCATTCGCCAATGGCCATAGCCATGTTGAACATACCTGTTCCCGTAGATCACCGAAGTTAAGCAACGTCAGGCGTGGTCAGTACCTGAATGGGGGACCGACCATGTGCTGTTGGCATTATAAAAGGGTGGCAACCTGTAGACAGCCCGGCGCTAATAGCCAAATAGTTGATGCACCGTTAAAAACAAAAAGAAAGAATTTCATCAATTTCGGGCCATTATTCACTGAGCTAGAGTGCGAACAGACAAATATACAGGGTGTCCCAGTATATGTGTCCACCCCCTTTTCCTCCCTAGAGTTGTTGGAATTTCGAAATGAAACTTGATAGGTCTTAGTTATGTTGCATGAGGTTACTTTTGAAGGTTTAGTTGACTTTGTAACATTATCCAGTTTTTCTCCAGCGCATCTAACTCTTGATTTTCCAATGGTGGCAGGTATTTTTTATGACGAATTCTGATAGAAAATTTAATTTTAAGACTAATTTATTCCGAGACATCTTTTGATCCGACGCACAGTTTGTGCGTAAAACGCAAAAAACTGAAAAATATCGCCCTTTTGTAGACAAATTCCTATTTATCACTGAAATCAAGCCTTTTACATAAAAACACCTTGATACAAACATTGTAGCCTATTAATTTTCTTTTCAGGTGATACCAAGATCAAAGTTGTAGGTTTAATATTTAACGTGATATTATGAATGAAAAATATACCTTAAAAGTTTTAAAAAGTAACAATTCAGAAAATCGATATGAATAGAAAAAAAAGTAGCTGACATAAACAATAAAAAAAAGTTCTTATTTACTTTATGAAAAAAAGTATATAAAAATTATTATAAAACGAACAGAATACATTTATTTTTCCATATGAAATTATTATATCGTAAAACTAAAAAAAAAAATTTTGCCTTTGTTTTCATTCATAATACCCCGTTAAATATTTAATCTACAACTTTGGTCTTGGTATCATCTGAAAGGAAAATTAATAGGCTACAACGTTTACTTTGAGGTGTTTTTTACGTAAAAGGCTTGGTTTCAGTGATAAATAGGAATTTGTTGGCGATATTTTTCAGTTTTTTGCGTTTTACGCGCAAACGGTGCGTCGGATCAAAAGATGTCTCGGAATAAATTAGTCTTAAAATTAAATTTTCTATCAGAATTCGTCATAAAAAAATACCTGCCGCCATTGGAAAATCAAGAGTTAGATGCGCTGGAGAAAAACTGGAGAATGTTACAAAGTCAACTAAACCTTCAAAAGTAACCTCATGCAACATAACTAAGACCTACCAAGTTTCATTTCGAAATTCCAACAACTCTAGGAGGAAAAGGGGGTGGACATATATACTAGGAAACCCAGTATATATATATATATATATATATATATATATATATATATATATATATATATATAAATTTGGACCACCGTTATTTTCATTCTCTAAGGGTTCTGAAACGTAAAATTTTCTAGTCGGCACTTCAGGATTGCGTCATGAGGTCAACCCTATAAGCAAGGTTCCTCCATATGGAGAGAAGGAGAAACAGCGCTAAAAATAAAAGGCATTAGCACTATTCTGGTCAGAATTGAGTGGCAACCTGTATGTAACACATCTCAAAACTCTGCATTATATATAAGAGGAAGTTAGAATTTAAGTAATGAAAAACATGATATGTGACTTATCGCTGGTCTGACGCCTCAACAGTTAATTGTTCCCAACAGTGAACATGAAATAAAACATACAATTTAGCATTTTTCAAACAGAGGTCACTGAAATATTCTAATATAAAAATAAGAAAGCTAATAATAATAAGATAACATTAAACTTTCAGCTGAAACTGGGTTCGATCTGTAAATGGTTAATACACCTATTAATAAAAAAGTTTTGGATCGGGTAATAAATCTTATCAAATCTAAAACTGCAAATTATACACTCTAATAAAACTTAAAGAGGATGATGATTAGAAATTGATAAGCCTAGACATAAAGAGGAGCCTAGTGGCCTACTACTGTGTAGATGTTTAGACCCAAGGACTTACGTCCATAGGAAACTAAGAATGAAGGATAAAAGATTGCATGGTTCACAAGAGAGGCTCTAGTGCTAATGACCTTAGCAGCCGATTCACCTCAAGTAAAAAAAAATAAAATAAAATCATTTAATGAAACATTAAAATTTGGAGACCTCATTAATTCCACATAAGTAACATTTCCTCAGACTCAAAAAAAAAAAAAAAAAAATATATATATATATATATATATATATATATATATATATATATATATATAAGATCAGAGACATTTAGTTATCAGGGTCTTGCGTAATTCCATACATTGGACCAAGGAGTTCACCATATTTCAAATTTCTCATTCGAGTGGGAATGCCATAATACTTTCTCTCAGAAGCATAAACATATCTAGAAGTTTTGATGTAAGAAAATTATAGCTGAAAATAATTCCAATACAATCAATAATAATAAACCAAGTATGACACAAATAACATTTTACATATATATATATATATATATATATATATATATATATATATATATATATATATAGAGAGAGAGAGAGAGAGAGAGAGAGAGAGAGAGAGAAAGAGAAAGAGAGATCCTAAGTTGAAAACTAAGATGTTCTAGGTAGTTGGTAACAGCTTATTCAGTCTTCATTTATTTTATATTACATTTTTGTTGTAGAAAAAAAGTAATATAAAATAAATGAAGACTGAATAAGCTGTTACCAACTACCTATATATATATATATATATATATATATATATATATATATATATATATATATATATGTATGTATAGAATCGTCAAATTTATGTTATGGGAGTAAAACTTCTAATTTGTGTTCCTATTAGTACAGAATTTTCTAGGATTTTAATTTCTATTGTTTATTTTTTATGTCAACAATTTCATTTATATCATACTTTTCCCCTTTGCTCTAAAATGACTTCCTCTTCAATTCATTATCGTGAACACAAAGTAAAAGAGCATCCGCATTTGTATAAAAAGTGAATTTTTATGTCACATTCTTTAATAATATCTTTGAGCATGTGGTTCATTACGAATCCGGAAAATTTGTCCTTGATTTTTCTATATTTTATTATATTATCCAATTTCTATTTATCTAAATACCCCAATAGATACCCCCCCTTTTAGTTTATTTTAAATAATGATTTACTCATAGTGATGAGTGATGATTAAATCAATTGGTTCAAAGTTTGCATCAAAAAGAAGGATGGAAAACCTTTTTTTCTAAACAACGTTATGACATCCAATGACCATAGCCATGTTGAATACAATGGTTCCAGTTGATCCCTGAAGTTAACCAATGTTGGCCTTGGCCAGTACCTGAATGGCTGACCATCCATGTTCAAAAGGGTGGCAACCTATAGATAGCCCGGCACTAATAGCCCAGTTGTTGATACACCATAAAAAAAAAAAAAAAAAAAAAATACAAAAAAAAATCTTGTTAGATAGAAAAGGCACACGAGAAGGAGCGAACAGGACAGGGAGCACCACTTTTCATCCCCCACCAGACCATAACACACTAATTGAATTCAGTCTTAATTATCATTTTTTTTTAAATTAATTAATTGCAATAAAATAATATTCACACAAGGAATAAATATATTTTCTATATAAAGGATACGGTAACCTCAAAACCCAATATGCACTTTGTGACAGAGCTATAGGTTTCTGCTCCCCAGTTATAAACGTAGGGCAAGGTGATGGAGCAGGTCGAATTTTTGGATCTATAGTCACATAAACTGGAGCTTTTGGTGTTACTATGTGAACTCGCATCAATTGCGCAATAACTTTTCTGAAAACAAAAACTTGAAATTGAAATACTTGTATGAAGTATGGCAAGTTCCTGAAATGTAATGTTTCAGAGCTAAAATTAAATAATATATAGTTTCCAGGCAGAAGATCAATAAAAGAGAATCAACAAAGTCAATTCAATTTATTTTATTTAAGCTCAACATGTTTCACACCTTAGGTGCCTCTTCGGGAGCCAAAACACTCACTAAACTAAAAATACAGTCTAATTGTATTAAGGTGAACCTTCTCGTACAAAAAGCAGTTAATAAAAAGACAGATATCAAATATTTAAATAGTATATTTTTTAATTTACTAAACAAAATTTAATTAATTTTTATCTAGTGACAATAACTAAAAAATGTATTTTATTATAATGGACTAATCTTTTTCTGAATGATCTGTTGATTTTAAACAGCTGAGTGCTCACAGTTGATTGACGCTATACGTAGTAATAACCTCAGTGACTGTCGTACGGGCCTTAATACAATTAGACTGTATTTCTACTTTACTACTGTTTTTCGCTTCTGAAGAGGCACCTAAGGTGAAACATATAGAGCTTAAATAAAATAACTGAAATCGACTTTGTAAATTTGCTTTTATCGATCTTCCGCCTGGAAAATATTGGATCAGCCTTTAGGCTGCGTAATACTTGTAGGGCTAGATAATGAGGTAGTGCGGCATAGCCTAGCGCCTGGAGTGCTCCATGTGCTGAATACTTTCGTCACACAATGTTTCGTCGGAAGATAATTCCCTTGTACTTGGCATTCTACTTGTTCCAGGTGTTTCTCCAATAGAAACATTTTGGGATACATTATCAGAACCCTCAACAACATCGGAAGAATACTCCGCTTCACTTTCACTCACACGCATCAAAAGTTCTAACAATTCTTGTTCAGAATATTCTTAGAAATATTTAGACACACACAATTGTTCACTTGAAAAGCACCAAATATACTGGAGAAATATGCAAGGTTAATTTCAGGCAAAGAGAAACAATGGTTTTTAGCAGTAAAAAAGGGAGGGAGCAGATATATGTACAGGTAGGCTGAGTAGTGGGAAGCTAAAGTGACAAAAGTGAAGTCCTGTGCCTCTTATCAGCTTTGAAGAACTCTTAAACTTCTATAAACATCCTACAGATGGCGATAGTAGAAAGACTGATATAATAGCTTGTAGCAGCCAAGCACAAAAGAAGCCGAACTGATACATCAGTCCATAGGACTCAGAGCACTGCTCCCTCCAGACTGAAATAACAGTCTGTAGCAGCGTAAGGGTTAAAGAAGGTTGGGTCACTGTAAAATATAAAATTAAATAAAAGAAAAATACATTCCACGTAACTTTTGAGATAATAAATTTAACATAAATATTCAGCTGCATTTTATATTATTTTTTCTTATAATTTAAGAGAGATCCTCTTCTGTTAAAATTTGACGCTTTGTAACAGTATATAAACAAGTATAATCTCTTAAATTCTTTCAACATCAATGCTCTGACATAATATGCAAGCAACAACATTTATATCACAGTAAGACAGCAGTTAAAAATAGTAAATAAAAGCTGAGAATAATCAATTAAAATATAGAAAAACCTTAATTTTTTTAGAGCTAAATTGCAACATCGACCATATTTTAGTTATTATTATGGCTATCATTTTTTTAAATTGATGGCTACAAATTTATAGGAACATATAAATTAAAAAAGGTTTGTGATATAAAGGTTTGAGAAAAATGTTCTGAAATAGAGCACATCAATTAGGAAATTTTTTCATTAGCAGGGTAACTACTACTTTAGTGAAAGCCAATTTCGTGACTTTTTCGTGGCATTTTCGTGACTTGAAGTACAAATTTCACTTAATAAGAGAAAGCCTTAAGTTTTAGCTTAAAATCATTTGTAACTTAAACGGATTACCGTGATATCTATAAACTCACAATTTTATATACATTTATTTATTTTTTTATTAATTAAGTTTATCGCAACTCAGGCGACGAAACTGCGGCTATAAATAATTGAGGTAAGTAGAAGAAAGTCAATAGTATAGTCAATAAGTATAATAGTAAAACAAATAAAAAGTACGAGTCGTAAGTAAAGTAGTACTTATTAGCTGAGAGAAGTAACTTAATTATGTGTTGATATTTCAGTGTCTCACTCAGTGATATTTACTTCTAGAAATAAAAAGGGGGGAAGGAAAAAATGGGGGAGAAAAGGCAAAAATAAGAAAAAAATATATAGACAAATAAAAGAAAGACAAAAAAATAATATTATATATAACAGAATAAACAATTAAAACTGGTGAGAAAAAAAAAAAGAAAAAAAAAGTGGCTAGATTTTATCCAGAATTTTTATGTTAGAAAGAAATTGGAATATGTCTGTAATATGTCTGCTGTCATCTGAAAGTAATTCTTGCATGTTTGGTGGTAAGTCAGTGTTTTGCCTGAGTCTGCAGTCTGTCAGTAAGTGTTTAACAGTAACTGCTGTATTGCAGTACTGGCATATTGGTCTGTCTTGTCGTGTCATAAGGTATAAGTGAGTCAGTAGGGAATGGCCTATCCTCAGCCGGCAGAGGACAACTTCTTCTCATCTGTTACTTCTGCTACATACATTTAAAACAATTAATAAAACTGTATAAAATGTACATCATATCGTCCCGGCCATGTCAAACTATCGAATATGCAAAATCTCTTTTTTAGATTCGGGACTTTGCTCTTGGATTGTGGGCAAAACGGCTTGTCGCAAATCGTTGCAGCTCTAACCTTTATATAGAATAGCCTTTAATGCCTTAAATAAAGCATCGAATAAGACCATTTTTTAATATATTATTTCGTCAATGGATAAAATATGTTCGTTCCTATTTTGCTGCGATAACGAATATGAAATCGTTAGTTTGACATGGCAGGGACGATATGTTAAAGAGGATAGTTACATTAATTTAAAACGTGAAGACACGATGATAGCTCCACTCCTGTTTACGGTAGAAACAAGATGGGGTCAATTTTTAGTTCTTTATACGTCCTTTAAAATGACATGTAATACATACGCTGTACTTATGTACCATTCGCTGATGTAATATGTACTCTGAATCCAACAACTCCAATAGGGAGTATTAAATCCTATCCGGAGATGAAATTTTTAGAAGCAATGAAATGTTATTCCAGTGCCTCTAACACATTTCTTTAAAATTTCCAAACACTTTCATAGTTTAACATTTATAAATATGAAAATTGCTGATAATATTTATGTTTTATTTAAGCTGCCAGTCACCTAAAATATTTTGAGTACAATGTCATTTATTTTTAGACATAAATTCTAAATTGAACTAATTACAACAAATTATTAATGCAAACAATTCTTTTTAAATAAGCTTTGTAATTAAGATAATAAAACTGAAATGTGTTTAAAATATATGATATGGTAAAATTTGGATTTAATTTTACAATTATGTATTAAAAAGCTTTAATATATAAAAATACGTAAAATTAGTCAAAAGCGGCCTTCAGTTTTAAATTATTTGAATGATTGGCACTATATGGCTGTTAAAAAACCGGCTAAACACCACTTGGTCTCGTACAACGAACTGCAACCAACTGGTTTGCAACTGGAGTTGCAAAACAGTCTCACCGTGTGACTTTAACAACATTTAAGTCTCCAAGACATCCTCTGAATATTAATAAATTTAAATTTTAACGTCCATTATTTTTTTTCGTGTGTTTAACGGAGCATTAACAATTTCGCTATTAACACCGAAAGTCCATTATTAATAATTAAGAAGTGGACGGGTTATCAATAGGTTTCCACCCTTTTCTAGCCAGGATAGGGCTGATACCTTTTCTTTCTTTCTAAAGAAAAGCCGCTACCTCATAGCGGGAATCGAACCCACGACCCTTGGCACGGAGTGATAACTGCTCACACCTTAACAATCACGACCACCGGGCCTCCGAATATGAATAAAGAATAACAAATTTTATTTTTTAATATGAATTAAGAACAATAAAAATATATCGTCACTCAAATTTCACAACCGCGTGTCAATTTTCGTAACTTTTCAGGAGAGCAATAAAACTGTAATGATGTGTAACTTGGAAAAATGCAATTCGTCAAAGTTGCGATGCATAAAACCAATAATAATAATAACTTGCAACTTATTATTAACTTAATTTGCAACTTGTCTGAATGGCCTAAAATAGATAAGAGAGATCACGTGGTTACGCGGAAGTAATATATTTATTACCATTACGTCCGGGAGAAAATAAGGATTCTAAATATACCAATAAGTCAATTTTGCTAAAAATCGACTTACGCGGTTGTGAAATTTGAACGACGATATCTAAATAATGGATGTCTTCAAAGCAATCATTTTTGGAAGTCTTATTCTTTTATTCGCAGCATCAGAGATTAGGGGGAGAGGTGTGTCATTGAGCTACGGGGCAATTGAACCAGTCTACTTAAACAAATTGAACCAGTCTACTTAAACAAATTGAAAAAGTTAAAAAATGAATCATCCTCTTAAAATTAGACTCTAATATATTAAACCCTGATTCCCAAAATTTGGGACCATTGTGGAATATACATTTTGGAAAACTCCGATTTTTTTATTTTTAGGTATGCAAACTTTCTTTTCGACTTGCTACAAATTATTTAATAATCTTTACATTTTATAATAAAATTATAAAGTTCACATTGTAATAGTTTCATTCATACTTTATAATTCCCAACTTCAATAATAATAAAATAATATTGTATTAATTTTTCATTTACTAATAATTACAATAAAGTAATAAGGGGTCAATTGAATCATCAATCCCAGGGGCAGTTGAGCCACAGAGAGCATTGGACATGCGCGCATCCTTTAAGTTAAAAATGCCTTCGAAATAGTATCAACCTATTAAAAAGTCTGACCCGCAGGAACTGCGTCATCAAAGCGCGGTTCTGTTCTTATTCCTAGTCTAATTTGGAAAGACTAAAATAAAAACAGTTATTATTTTCAATTCCACGATTTCTGACCTTTATTTATGTATATTTATTTATTTTTTATAAATATGGCACATGTCGAAAAAGTATGGGTGGCGAGCTATCCACACATGGGGATTTAGTGGCCCCTGAGGAGGTGGCATAAAGGCCACGAAACATGTAGGGCGTGCCAAAAATAAAATAGTACATAAAATGGAGTACTATTATTTCGACCTGTGCCATATTTATAAAAAATAAATAAGTTATTATTTTGGTTCGACCATTCTTGAAAAGGTTTTGTGATCTTACCTGAATGGCAGTTGATAAGTCACAAGGTCTTCGAATCTCTCTCTTGGAAAGCTATATTTCTAACAATAAATTCTTTTTCTTATTTTACTTAACCTGTTTTATTGTCAAATACATTACACAACTATAAGCAATTAAAAAATAACAAGGAATAAAAACATACAAAAAGAACCGATCGAATAAACGAAATCAATTACTTCAAAGACTTAAGCACTTATTTCTCCGATTGACATCGCCTAATCAAAACTTTTTTCAGAACCTTTTTTGTAGAGTATTTAGTAAGCTTTCAAATGGTAACCTTCAGCTTGGCAAAATTCTCAACCGTTTTCGAGATATTGATGAAAATATACAAAATTACCAAAACTTTTCATGTCTATTAATATAATATTTTCTTCTAACCCTTCCTTAACTCCAAACGTAACCAAAATTTCAACATATCAGTTTTGATGGAATAAAAGCATGCAGAAATGTTTCAGCTGAATCCCATAATTTTAAGTACCCAAACCAAAAACGTTATTCAACAACTAGTTTTCCAATTTTATTTGAAAATGGTTAAAGCTATCGCCTTAAAAGTGGTTTCATTCGTTTTCCTAGGCCAAGAAGCATATGAAACGAGTACTTGCAAGCATATGAAATAAGCGGAACGATTTTTGTCGGAGACTTTCGATCCAAAAAAACATGGTCCGCTAGGCGGGTTCTGCTGGTTAACGAAATTGACCTTTCAAATTGGAATGATTTATGTACAATATTTCATCAAAATCGGACCATTTTTGAGGCCTCCAGGGCGCGAACAGACAAATATATATATATATATATATATATATATATATATATATATATATATATATCCTAGTCGGCACTTCCGGATTGCGTCATGAGGTCAATCTTATAAGCGGGGTTCCTCCCTATGTAGGGAGGTAGGAACCGCGCTAAAAATGCAAACCCAATGATGAAAAAACCCTAAAAACTAGAAACTTTTATTTTTCGAGGCATTCCGTCCCACTGACTTGCGTGGTGTCAAACATTACAGTTTGAGAGCGAAAGTGTAAATTTTATTATAACCTACTTTCTCGATGAAGACACCGATGCTCGAGGTTGAGTGTTAATGGCAAAAAGAATGGAACATTTTCTCAGAAATTTCAGTGATCCAAGACGTCAAGAGGTTAACCTCATAAGTGGGGTTCCTCCCTACGGAAGGAGAAAACGCGCTTATGAGGTTGACATCATGACGCAATCCAGAAATGGCGACACGAAAATTTCATGTTTCAGATCCTATAGATCACGAATATGACGGTTGTTGAAATTTGTATGTGTGTGTGTGTGTGTGTGTGTGTGTGTGTGTGTGTATATATATATATATATATATATATATATATATATATATATATATATATATATATATTTAAAGACATGTGTGCAGTGTATCAAAAGATATGGGGCACGCTTCAATAATAAACGGCTCTACCATAGGGTTCCTATGGCTGAGAAAAAAAAAATATATATATATATATATATTTCTCTTTTTCCTCTCCCACCGGCTCAAAAATGGTATGATTTTGATGAAATTTCGTACAATAATAGTTCGTCTAATTTGAAAGGTCAAGTTCGTTAACCAGCAGAATCCGTCCACCGGAACATGGTTCTGCACAGCTGTGGAAATCCTACCTACTGGAGGATCATAAATAGCATTTTCTATAAATAACTTTAAGGCAGGTATCATCACATGAGCCCTAGCTAATACCTGCGAGTTTTCAGTCCACCGGAGTGTACACAGTTTTAGTGGAAAAAGATTAATTCCAAAAACTTCGCCGAATTTAGCTCTTTGATGGGAAATCTTTGAATTGAAAAATTTCGTGACATGGCTTCCAAATTGGTGACTTTTTCGTGATTTTCGTGCCCCATTTTTCATTTCGTGACATTTTCGTGACTTTCGTGACTTTTTCGTGCAGTAGACACCCTGATTAGTTTATATGTATCCCTTCGACACTTTGTGTAAAGGCATAATATAATTTACATCAAATTTTAAAGAATCTATTCATTAAGAATACAAAAAAAAAATCATTTAAGTTATTTGAATCATTTTCAAAACCAAGTTTGGTTGAGAAGTAAAAATAAAAGTTAAAACAAAAAAAAAAAAAAAAAAAAAAGATTCAGGTGGTTGCTATTGAAACAACAATCCTAAATCTTATAACAATATAAATGTAAGTAATGTTAAGTATTCATTAGTCAGTGTACTCACCCACAAGGGCATGGTAAAAACAGTGGCATGTTTCCTTCAGTAATTTTATGTGCATCTTCTTTAACACTTGTTCCTGTCGCTTTTAAGACAACTCCCGGTGCTGAACTCATAAATCTATGACCTCTCAGGCATTCGTATTCAATACCAATAAATATTTTTACACTGACAAATTCTAAAAAAAAGAAACATGAAGGACATAATATTTTTATATTTAACTTAAAAAATAAGAAAATTATATTCAGATAAAGGAAAAATTTTGAAAGAAAACAACACAGTATGGTATAAATTATTATATTAATTTTTTTTTTATAAATGATGAAACTGCCGACTGTCGACATGATTTTTGCACTTTATATGAGAATTCCTACTTTTCATTTCATTGACATAATTACTAAAACACCAAAATAACTTAGAAAGCCCCACTTTCAGTTTTCTGCTTCTCCTTTCTTTTTTAAATATCTATCAAACAAAAAGGTCACTTTTTTATACACTTTTTTAAATGAAACTGTGCTTCACTATAGTTCTCTATGGCAATTTAGAAATTATTGCATATATAAAAGTGCACTAATATATATTTACTTTTTGTAGGTTGAGTTCAAACAAAATTATAAATAATTAAATGGTAACATACCTTTTGTTGACCGTTGATTTCTTCTGTTTCCAGGTTTTAGGATTTGTACAGAAGTGTTTGATGCAGATTTTTTGGAAACTTCTGCTTCATTCTTGAACATGTCTTTTTCCCTAAAACATAAATATGATATTCTAAGATATAAGAAAAAAAAAACTACATTATAGAATATGCAGAAATATACACGTATTAAATTACCTAAATGACACATCCCAAGGCAACAAATACGATGATCCAGGGATGAAGCCAGGATAATCATGAAGGCCTAAATTGTGAGAATAGAGACTTGACGGTCCACGACATAATAATGACCATGATGGAAATTGTGGAAGAAAACCTAGAGGTGATTCCATGTGTATCATTCCAGGAAGATATTCAGTGGTTGATGCTTGCCTTACTAAATGTTTTTCTAAAAACAAAGGTCATAAAATAAATAAAATTAGTAATCCATTCAATATCTTATAAATGTAACAATTTATATAAATTCAAAATTTACTTTCGAGTTGCTTTTTTTAATGCACCAGAAGATCAAACCAGTTTTTAAATACTTTAAGAGAAAGAAACACAGGGTTCAGATGACTAACTTTTTACATTTTTTTGACTTATTACAGTGTGATGGTAACAACAATTACTGTGTTGAATTTTAACCAGCATGTTGAGGATTTTGAACTTTCATTTTTAATTTTTTTACATTTTTTTATTTTTTCACTGTACATTCACATTCTGTATATATATCCTTATTTTATAAAATCTTTCCTTTGCTATAGAATATTCTGTTTATATATATTTTTTTTTATTTTTGTAGTAATAGCAAAGGTTTTAAAATAGTTTTTCAGTAATATTAATACAGAAGTTTGTTTTAACTGTCTGTTAAAATTACTGACACATTAAATGTGTGAGTTTATATATATGCGTGTGTTTGTGTGTAAATATATATATATGCATATATTACAATAACAATTTTAAATATGGAATATAAAGATTTTTTTTTTTCACTTTGGGTTGTCATAGAAGATACATTTTTCATCCCATGTCACGATTCAATGCAAAAACCTCTTCACCTCTTCTGATTTTGCCTTTGGAGCAGTTGATGGCAAGTGAAAAAATGGTGTTTAATGTCTCTTCGCTTGAGTTCATAAGGAACCTAATTTCCTTACCATATCCATAGCCTTGAGACGCATTAAAATTACTTATTGAGTCACTCCAAAAGTTTGGCATGAATCTTGGACCAATCTCCTCCAGCTCAGTATCTTCAAACTCTACTGATCTTCCTTCGTGTTCATTGTCACTGGTGCCAAAATCGCCATTTTTAAAACACCGGAACCAGAATTCCCGTGTTTTTATTGATGGAGCATGTTCTCCATATGCTTTACTCAGCAAGCAATGTCCATCAGCTGCACTTTTCTTCAAACACCAAAAAAGCATCCCACGAATTTTGTTTTGTTGTTGCAAAAGTTTACATGGTAAGAGCACACAGAAGGTTTGTTGTTTACACCAGTGAAATGAAACAGACTGATTTGTAGAGGAAAACTATGAAACCTTAACACAAATAAAATTACAACATTGTTTAATAGGATTAAATTAATGCCAGCTTACCTAAATCCCTCAAAACGTATTTGTACAGCCAATGACAATTGCCTCACTGAAGAATGTCAGCCTATTTCAGGCGAGAGTTCTTGTAGATCATAAGTACTTTTCTTTATTCATTCTCTAGGCAAAAGCAGCAGGTTGTATATTTAACAAGGCCTGTTTTATGCATATAACATAGGAGGTTGGAGATGAGCAGCACTCTATTTTTCCTTTTATTTTATTTTTAATTTTTTAGAGAGGTTCTTAGGTAATCTTCCTTTCAACTTCAAAATGGACTTTATAGGAAAGTGCTCTTCTTATTCCTCTTTCTTTCTTTACCTTTTTTTTTTTTTTTTTTTGACAATTATTGACTAGTTTCAATAATGAATCAGAGGATTTACATTCCATTTTAAAAAAATGGAACAAAAAAGTACAGACCTTTAGAAATGTTGTAGATTGCTTTTGGTGAGTTTACGAGTGGCATAAGCATTCCCAATATAGCCATGAATGTGTTGAAGAATACCTGCGCTCTGAAATCCCCAACTCATAATAGGTGATAAAACATGGGTGTTACGTCAAAATTAAGACTCAACCTGTGGAGGCTTTCTGTAAAAAGCTTACCAAGTATAGGCAGGTATAGAATGATAAAATTGTAAAAAATCATTCAGTTAGGTCCGGAATAAATGTTGTGTATAACTCTGTCCATAGTGCGAATGACCATTGCAGATGATACACCAAAGTAAAAAAAAAAAAAAAAAAAAAAAATCTGTCCAGTGATTTACGAGTGATGGTGAGTAGATCGATAGCGAGTTTAAGTTATTATTATTATTAATAACTTGTTAAGATCTTTTACTATTTCTTCATAATATATTCTAGGTTTTTAATTATTGATTAGACATAGTTTCAGATTAACTCATTAAGACATGCTGACAGAACACCTAATTCACTTTTCTGTTTTAACAATTTGTGCTGATTCTTGAGACAATTTAATCACTTTACTTACTTAACATACATATTAATTTAAACAAACTTCTTTTAAAAAATTATCTTTCAAATGGAATAATATTAGTTGTGAAGGTTCATTCTGGTTAAAATATTTTTTCAAACTATAAAACAGCATTTGGAAAAAAACCCACAAAATAAAAGTAAGTAAATATGAAAAACTAAGTAGTAGTAAATTTTGCAGAAAAATAAGTGTAACATTTAGCACAGCCACAAATAAGCAAATCAACAAGCTAATGACAATAATACATAGACACGTCAAAACACAGTTTTCTTTGAGATACGAAACATGAGGAGCACATACATGGCATGCAAGGCATAGAAGTGAATATATTATATAAAAATCAGTAAACACTGTCAAATGTAATAACAAATATTTATAATAAACAAGATATGAAATTGAAAAGGACTTCTAATACTCTTTTCCTCATCCCACAAAAAGGAAAAAAACGGAAAGAAAAAAAAAACTTAATCAGGGATTAAGTAAGTGTAGAAACATCTATCTGCTTCTAGTAACAATCAATTTCCAGTGCTCTCTCTCTCTCTCTCTCTCCTCTCTCTCTCTCTCTTCTCTCTCTCTCTCTCTCTCTCTCTCTCTCTCTCTCTCTCTCTCTCTCTCTCTCTCTCTCTCTCTCTCTCTCTCTCTCTCTCTCTCTCTCTCTCTCTCTCTCTCCCTCTCTCCCTCCCTCTCCCTCCCTCCCTCCCTCCCTCCCTCCCTCCCTCCCCCTCTCCCTCTCCCTCTCCCTCTCCCTCCTCCCTCTCCCTCTCCCTCTCCCTCTCCCTCTCCCTCTCCCCTCCCCCCTCCCCCTCCCCCTCTCCCTCTCTCTCTCTCCCTCCACAACCATTACCATTATTTACAAACCATTATTTACAAACCATTACCCGAGGGAAAACAAATACAACTTTTGAAAAAACGATCATTTTACCCAAGATTACTAGAATTAGAAAAAACTAAAAAGACCCTTAAATTTTGAAAAATATTACTATATTACCAGCTGATGTACTAGTCATTGACAAGTGTATCAAGAAAATTTGGGGAAGCAGAAAATTTGTACCCTCGTAAGTTAAAAACATTACTTGTAAGCACATCAGCCTGAGTGTACAAATGAAATATCTTTACACACTGACCAACTTATTAGTACTTAAAGAAACAGAAATAACAATATTCACTGTTTATATTATTCCACCAGCATTTATCAATGCTATAGTATTTGTAGTGAGGCCAGGTAAATTGCAATCAATGGCTATAGTAGACTAAGCTGACTGGACTCTAAACGCTAGGCTACATTTTCTATCTCCTCCCCAGTCACCACTGCCTATATAATTCCCTAGCAACCATGGCACAGCGCGTTTTGCCTTTCAAATTACTCAAGCATTCGTAAATTTGATTCTACTCAATATTTTATTTTCATTTAAAACCTATGTTTTAATTAGACACAGCTGAGCCTATAGTAGACAAAATTTCATTGGCAGTACAGGTTGACAATTGTTTAAGAGTGTCTTTGATACATAAAACAAAAATATTTCATGGAATGGGTTCATGGAACGAGTTCATTTTATGCAACGAACACCTTTATTTTATTTATATAGATTGTCAAAATTAATTTTGTTTAGCCGTTAGTGAAAAAAAGTTGAGATTATAATTTAAAAATTGAATTATAGTTTTTATTTCCTATCTAATCTAAGTTAGTACTTTTGGTAAAAAAAAAAAATAAAAAAAAAAAAAAAAATATACCATGTTGAGAGCTTGTAATATAATTCATGCCCAAATTATTCGACTGATCAAAACATAGATTTGAAAGGGGGAGAGACATGGCTCCTTCACAATCATGCACAGATTCCTGAATATTCCACAGTTTTCCTGAAACATAAAATTCCAATAATCACATGCGAAATCTAGAGATAATTATTATTAAAAAAAAAAAAAAAAAAAAAAAAAAAAAAAAAAAAAAAAAAAAAAAAATGTATTACCAATATTCTCATAATGATATCACCCTAAAAAAAAGGGGTTCATTTGATTCCCCACACCCAAAATATTTCAAAAAATTGTATCTGGAAGCATATGAATGCAAAATCCTTAATGCCAACATTTTTTTAAGCAGATTTTCCTGAAAAAAAAAACACTGTTCTTCCAGTGAGCCAGTAGTTAACAAAGATGGCATATACGTTTCATTTTAGAGGCAGGTAATTGTGTTTCTACTTAGAAAATAAATGTTTCTACTAAATCTCCTGAGGCTGGAACGCCTTATATTCACCAGCAAGGTTTTACATATTTTGAATTTATTTTATAATTCGGTACCTAAATTTTACTAAAATATGCAAATAAATAAATATATCAAAACTGATAAATATCATTATATTCTCAAATAATAAGGTTTTTCAAATACATAAGTGACCACATCTAACTGAATTCTCTAATCCAGCGTTTTCACATATCCGACTGTACCCCGGTTCCGATGACGCCAGATTAGGGAGAGTCTACTGTATATGTATATATACATATACTTATACATACAAAGAGAGACAAACAAATTTGAATGACACATAGTGATGTATCAGGCACCTCTGAGTTGCAGACAGAAAAACACAAATAGCTTCTGCTCTATAGGGAGAGGGGAAACATGCTAAAATGAAGGCTCGCATTTTTTAAGCCATTAGAATCAGAACTCACATTCACAAACTATACTGAAAGGTGAAGCTTGCTTGATGTCTGTTTTCCTATACGTGCTGATCAAAGCAATATGTTTTCGATCTTGTTTTACTATTTACACTAACGAAAAACAGTTTTCGAGAATGTAGCAAAAATATTGTAATATATATGTGTAAAAATATGGATTGAATTTAATTTTTCAAGAAAAACAAATATTGTGCCCTCGGAAAGGCTATGGTTGTGAAGAATAGAAATATATTGAACCTTGTACTTATAATTAGAATTTAATGAGGGAATAAGTACATACTTTAGTGGATATTAAAATCCTTTAGGATAGCTACAGGCCACAGTTGTCTGCAGAGCCATTTACATAAGATCGGTTTAGCAGATTTTCCAAATTGTCCATTGTTCAACCAGGAGTACAGGACTACGGATCACCTTTTAAATTTTACAACTCTGCAGGGGGACACTGGAGATGAAACCACAGAAGGGCACACGTGGGTTTACTGGGCGGCACGGTTTTGAATGGCTGAACAGCCAAGGACGGGCGATGCATGAAGAAGAAGGATATTATAACTACAAAAAAATATCCTTCGGACAGATTAATTGCTTTCCTTAGGTGAGAACCTTTTAGATAACTTTATTGAAATTGTAGTGAAATAATTTTTAGTTAAAGCAGTTTAAGTGAAATTAAATAAGAATCACAAATTATTAATAAAACACATTTTTAGATAAACTTATAATTTGCCTGTAATAGAATAAAATAATAGAAGTCAGAATAAACATTCATGACCAACTGATGGCTGACCAGATATGGCAACAGCCTTCTAATCATTAGAAGGAGAAATTTTTGTTCCTACTTTTTTTCTTACACAATTTACTTTCCTTGGAATGATAATAAGCTTCTAGCCTATGTGTAGGCATCAGTTGTTTTATGAGTTTTTATTTTATTTGTTTTAAGTACTATTTTTTATTTATTTCTTTTATTAAGAACTTCTCTAGGAATAACTACACTTAGGAACAATGAAGAGTGCTTTAGAGAAAAATAACCAGACGACTAAAACAGAAATGATAAGGCAGAAGATTTGGAATTATTTATCAAAATATCTTAAATATTAACAAAAGAATCTTTTAAATCATTTCATAACAAAATCAGTTCAGTACCTAATCCAAAAGTCAAGAAATAAAATAAAATAAAATCAGAAATTCTATCCCCTTTTTCTTTCGAAAACAAATTTAGAACAAAAATTTATCCTTTTAAAATTTTAAATAAGGATGCTCGTCCACTGGAAGCATACACACTATGGATGAAGAGACTATGAGCAACAGGGGACATCCACTGCAAGCCCATTCACGCTCCAAGATTTGGACTACAAGTGCCTTCACGTGATGGGTTTCAGTCAGTCTTCAAGGATAGTGGATCCTTTTTATTTGTCATGGACCTAGAGGAATTTTATTTCCTGGAAAGCAGCAATTATTAAGCAAGATGGATGATAAATCATGTTGAGTGGACCGGATCCTCTCAAAAAGGGATTTTTTTTTTTTAAATTAATTTATTAAGAAGAACTATTAACAATCTGTCCCTGATACCAGATAACTATTCTTTATAATTATTATTCAGTTTAATTACTTAATAAGCACCAATTTTATGACAGAGGAAAGCAAAGTAAAAATCGAAATCTAAGCATACGTGAGAGAGAGAGTACAGTAACATAAATACTGTTAAACATATATTATTTCATGAAAAAAATAAAAAAATATACCAGATAAATAGAAACGTATAACAAAGATAGAAACATATTACAAAGATTAGAAATATATTACAAGATTATAGGTGATATACCTGTTATTATTTCAAGAATGTGTGTTTAGGTATTTTATGGAGCTATCTTGTTAATGAATTTTTATTACATTTTCCGATCTACTTAATTAAATTAATTTTTGCCTTGGTAAAAAAAAACTTAACAGGGCTGGTTGCCAATAAATGTTCAAAAAGGGAATCTTTTGGGGAGTTTCACCACCTTCACCATGTACTTGAGGCTGTCTCTAACAAATATTTTGATTATTACATTTTAGAGACAACCTGGATTTCCCTTGAATAGTATCACTTGTCCCTCATATCCCAGAGAGGCGTATGAGAATGAATAACCCTGATTAATTTGTCACTGTGATGATCCATTTCTGCACAGAGTGTAGACATATAAATATGAAGGTAAAAAATTATAAGTATGAAAATAAAAAATTAAATAAAAACAAATAATATTGGCACAAGTTTTGAGCGTGAACTGACAGGAAATTACAAGGAATTCCTTAATACTAGTAAAATGGAAAAAAAAAAAAAGAAAGAGTATTCAACTGGTAATGAATAAGCTACAACAAGCGGCTTCATGCTACAGATCCAACTCATTTTGGATCTATAGCGTGAACCTGGAGCATGTAGCTGCCGCTCGAGCATGCTTCCAGTGGACGATATCCCATAGAATTCAATGTAGTTCGAGCTGTAGCTCGTGTAGCACTTAGCTGCTTGTAAACGCTTCCTGTGGACTACCCCACTAAGTAATGGACCTAAATTTAAACCAAATTAAAAAAAAAACACACAAAACAAACACTTACATCAACTATCACAAATAAAATAAAATGCAACCAAGAAAAAATATGTTTGGTTCTTACTTAAAATCAGTAATAAATAAAACTTCAAAGACTGTGGCATGGATGGTACCCAAATCGGTAACAAAACCAACAACAAAATAATAGTCATTTAGGCATCATAATAAACAAGAATTAGTCATTAGTTATCAACTCTGTAAATCGTCTTTAAACTTAAATAGGACACACTTCGCAAATAATAAATAACAAAATATATCACCACCAAAATCTTTGCCAGGAAAATTAAGGCAAAAAGTAGCTAAAGTTATAGCCCAACCTAGGAAATATTTTAACCATAAATTTGACAATGAAAAATCTGTAAACAAAAACTTGTAAAGTTACGTGTCCTCCAGGCAAATAATTACTTTAATTATTCACATATATCTGAAAACTTAAGAAAAATTGCGAAAACCATTTACAAAGTACTTTGAACATTAATATTCAGTTGATAGTAATAACTTGAGGGTCATATAACATCATTATTTCAATATAGATGATAAACAACTAGTGTAATAATGACTTCACAGGCTGTAAAATTTGAGGATACGATTTTCAAGGTCGTGAAGCATGTTAACCCTCCAGGATAAAAGAACAAGAACCGATTTTTGTATGTATCATTACTAGAAAACCATAGATTAAAAAAGAAAAAAAAAATCAAAATGGAATTCCCTTCAAATATATTTATAATTAGAAAAAATAATAACATAAAAACTGAGGATTTTCATGCAAAAAATGATTGCTTCAAAAGACAAAATCGTAAGTAAAAATTAAACGAGAAAAGCTATTAAACATAAACAAAGCCCTTGCAAGGAATTTGTGATAGTGGAATGATTTAACAACAGACAGATCATGCTTTCATGCAACTGTTTGCAAAAATTTGAGTCAATTTTATGAAGCAATTTATTTCTTAATACATTAGAATACAAAAATTATTTCATTACAAATCAATGACAAACAATCAGATTATTCCCTGGATAAATTGAATAGCCACCTGGGTATTGTAATGCTATATAATTGCCAAATTAAAATAGTAGCCAATCATTAATGTGCACTAAACATTTAAGCTCATAAATATATAATAAACATTCATGCAAATAGAAATATAAAAAATTCAGGAATGCTAATTTGACAATATTAAGCATTATTTAATTAATTTGCTTTAATATGGTAATGAAAAGATAATTCATTCAGTAAATACGTTTGTGCAATTTTACTTCCCACTACCTTCAAGAATTATCTGTCAACAAAGTTTTGTCACATTTTGGTTAGCTGTCACATTTTTGTCAACAGGAACTGATTTTAATAACTAATAATAACAAATGTAATATAAGTACTATATTTAATTTAAGGCATTGATATACAATACTTTAATTGGTAATGCGGTTTCAGGTTAAATTAATAAACAATTTCTCTAGAAAGAATGACATTAAATAGTTAATTTTATAAAACTAACAATTTGGGTAACAAGTAAATATCAAAAATAAGTCTAAGCTTCCCAAAACTGAAAGTAATTCTTGTTATTGTGTTTCTGTGTGGTAGGGTGCGCAGCACGATTGACTGTTATGTAAACGGTGTAAGTCAAATTAATCATAATATAGGTTGACTGTTTTCAGTTATAAACTCACTCAAAACAATCAGTTTTTATAACAATAAAAAGATATATCCGTAATTATTTAAAAAATCTATCCTGTATTTTGTGTAGACCGAAGATAGAAATTAAGTTTTATTATTTTCTTTATGGTAGTAAGGGCCTTGGTAATGAGCGATCTACTGGTTACCACGAATTTTTAAGCATCTATAGTGAAGTAGTGAATTCACTCAAGCAAGGAGCCCACTGCTGGAAGACCAACCTTCTCCTTTGACTCGATTCAAATGAGCTTCTGAGGATCCCCCTGAGTCAGAATTCATTACTATAAAGACTCAACCTCTATTATTCTATTTTTCAAACTTCATCTGAGTCTTTTTACTCTCTTCTGGCTTCTTCTCCAGTGGTTGGTTAACTTGTACGTGTACAGAGTATTATGTACACACTCAAAATTCTTATTAAAATAACAATCCTACAATTCAAGGCCTTAAATATTAAATCCATCTTCAAAGAATTAAATTAAATTTTACTTTAGAAAAAAAAAGTTGGTGTTTTTTTTTTTTTGTTTTTAATGGCGCATCAACTGTTTGGCTATTAGCGCCAGTGTTTTTTTTAAACTATTACAAAGACTTTTTTTTTATGTCTGACTTTTTTTTTTTAACATAGACAAACTTAATTTCTGTAATTTCTACAGTTGTCTAGAACAAAACATTTATATCAATGTGAGTATGTATGTGCTTTAAACACACACATTCATTTAACTGGACCTTCTTAGCTGTTCCATAATTTTCAAATAAATATGCAGGACGTGAAAATGGGCTATTTTTAATCCCTAACTTTATAAAAGATATGAAACTATAGAACATAATAAAGGAATGAGCTCTCTAGTGGCTATACTGCAAATGAACACATGTTAACAGTAGTTAAAGTGATAAATTTTGCCAAAATTTCTCCTAATGTTTTTATTAGGAAAGAAAATTATATCAGTTTTCAACAAATCCTTCTTCAGTTCTTGCCTCCTCTTGTATCCTGCACTCTCAATGTGTGCGTATAACAGGCCTAACTACCTGGTAGAGAACAAATAACAGGGAGAGTCAAGATAAGAAGAAGGTTTAGGTTTTTCAGAAAGACCGAACTCTACTTTATTGAAATTTTTTTATTGATTGTAACTTTAATATGTGTTTGGGTACCATATTCACATAGTAAGCTTGTGTTGCTTGTTCCATTGTAGCTTTAATTTTACAAAAGAACATATGTCTTTCCACTATAACCGTTTTAATAAATTGTCCTCAAAGTGGAAGGGAAGTGTGCCCCAAATAGGAGAAAATTGATATCAATTAATATAAGAGGAAACTAATAGGAAAACTCAGGAGAAGAGCTTTCCAGGAGTTTAGAAACTTCAAACCAATGGATTCAAAGTCTTAGTAAATGATGGAAACAAATAGATCTCTTAATAACTCAGAAAATATATAAATATATACATACATATATATATATATATATATATATATATATATATATATATTCATTTGAACACCCTCCCCAAATTAATGTTTTTACACTTAGTGTAAAGTAATTAACAAATATATGTTCCCCTAAAAATTATACTTTAATCAAATAAATTTTTCTATAAATAGAGTAAAAAAGAGCTTATGTTTTTACAAGTAGTATACCTGTACTCAATGATTGAGAACACAAATGCATATCTTGGAATTCACTTTGTACTTCTTGAATGTTACTGGAGGTGTTATCACAGTTGGAAGTAGGGTTACTTAAATCTGCTTCCCTTAAAATAAAGTAAAAATGTTAAAAACAATAATACTAAATTCAGGCTTTTAAAATGTCTTTATACTAAGATTCTAAATGTTGAATATTCATTAAAATTGAACTTGATACCTAAATGACTTTTGTAGACATAATAATTTATGTGTGCAATTTTAGGAATACAAATTATTAGATCATATTAACTTTATAAAATGAAGTAATTCACTATATTCATTATGATATCTTCATTATGATCAGTAATTATGTTATCTTCATTTTTTGTTAAACATAAGCTTTAAATTAAAAGGAGAATAAATAAAAAAGAGGATTGGGCCTAACACAAGCACAGGAACCTCAAAGGCTAATGCTTCATGCTTGATTATTTTTTTCCCTAGCAAGCTACAGAGGTATGGTTCCCCAAAGATCATTGATTTTAAAATATTAGCTAAAATAATTTAAAATAAAAAGCCAAGAAGAAAATTAAGTACTCTAATATGCTACATTAAATAAACATGTTACCTATAATCTGCTGTGCTTGGCTGGAAAATGGAGAAATTGAATTTATCTAAATGACTGCAACCACATTCTTGTCCAATTATTTGATAGAAATCATAATTTGCAGATCGAAGTGTAAAAGGGTCTTGCCTCGGTCCTTGCTTAGCTCCACAATTACAACTAGAATAAAATTGAACACCACTCCAGTGTTCTGATTCACTGGAATGAAAATAAAAATGTATTTATGATATGAAAAACTGCATATAAAGCCACTACCAGTGATGCCTATTAGAGTACAGTATGGGTCAAAGGGTGCAGTAATGATGACAAATTTGTGTTTAATTAATTGAGAATTGATTGAAATGATAATTTTACGAATATATGTAAGTTCATGCACAAGATACACAAAAGCATTTGTTTAAACCTTTAGTACCAAATTTAAAAGAATATATATATTTTTTTACTTTTATCTAATAAAGAGGTAGGTATTACACAGCTATAAGCTGTAGGGCATCATGGTAAGGTGTAATGTATGTCTAGTAACTCTAGACCTGAGGACACAAAACACAATATAAAATATTGTACATGTATTTTTTTTTTTTTTTTTTTTTTTTTTTTTTTACATACTTTTATTCATCTTGGTCTAACAACTTGTGTAAAAAGTTTTTTTTTTTTTTAATTTTTATGACAAACTATTTGTAATGAAACAATTCATTCTTTTGTTATTTTTGGAATATTGAGTGTTCATACGAACAGGAATGTAGAAGTATTGGTTTGAGTCCTTGTGGGGTCAATGCTCAGAAACATTAATTGCTTAACCTCACTTACAACATGGAAAGAACATTATGGGTTTTAAAAAATGTTGCTAATAAATTAATTGGAATTTAAAAAAAAAATCATTACCTTAGTTGTGGATGGCCTGATGAAGATGTTTGGTGTTTAGGCTTTGTACAAGGATTTTTATTTAAACTTAAAGCTTCGCATGTTTGTCTACCTGATTTCCAATTTTTTTCACATTCTTCCTTTAATTGATCAACAAATTTTTGTTGAGCTGGGCCACGAGCATGATGGGAAAAAATTGCAACTGCTTGTTTTACCTAATAAGAAATAATTAATTAATATTATTATTCTAAAGAGTAAGTATTAAGTAGTAAAATTGCAGAAAAAAAAAAAAAAAAAATCAGTCCCGTAACAGGCCACAAGGGCCCTGAGGGGCAGATACTATAGAGGTATCTGATTCATGACCATACGGCACACTAGGGAGATAGTGTGGACAGTACTATGCTCCGGCCGCCTGATTTTCCCCTTGGCTGCTTCGACTGTTGGAGTCATTAGCACCAACCAAGGTACCCATTATTAAATTAATTAAAGGCTGGGTTGGCCTAGGGACGGTCAGGGAGGCCGAATTCAACCAGTGAACGAAGACACTAGAAGAAAAAATCTTTAGTGCTTGCTCGGGATTTGAACTCAGGCCTCCAGCTTATTAGTCCAGTGCTCTACCACTGAGCTAACCTCGCCCCCATAATTGCAGAATATATATTTTAAATATAAGTAATTATAATATATTTAATTATTTATATTCATTAATATATATTTAATTTTAATACAGAATATTTAAATGTAAAGTAAATATTTTGATATAAAGCATGTGAGAAAAATCTCTGCAGTATTTAAATCTTAAATATGAAATTGAATACAAATCATTAAATTATTTTACATCGGTAGTGAGAATATGTTATAGAACTGAAATCAAATTACAATTTACATTAAAAACAGGGAATTGGTATTTCTTTTTTAAAAATTAGCATGGTATTGTTTGCATAATCAATGAAAAATAATTTTACAAAAGAACATTTTCTGAATGTAAGAAGGGTGGGCCAGTTAGGAAAGGAAGGTTCCAAGAGTGTAATGGAAAAATAGTTAGATTTTAGAACAAAGAGAGTTCCAGAACATGGAACGAAAATAGATGAATTATCAAATTTTATTTTATTGAAGTTGTATACAGTGTACAGAATAATAGTAATAATAATAATTTGTACCTTTTTTTCGTGTGTAAGCTGATTATAATGTGAAGGTAAATTATCTTGGTAAATGGCTAAAGCTAATGGTAAAACCTTCTTACAACGAGCAGTACTATATTTCAGCTCAGTACCAAGAAGTTTCTCAAGTTGACTTGAAGTACTATTCAATTCTTTGATTCCTGATTCGGTTTCAAGCATAATAGTATTTGCAGAAGACAGCCAACTTCGAAGGAGAGGTACCTGAATGGTTGAAAAAAAAAAACTAACTAATTGAATAGTAATATTTAAAAGAATTTATAAAATGGTAAGTATGATGCTCTATGCTTTCTTCTTTATTTCACTTGAAAACATGCTTCGTATTGCATTAACAAGACCTTACCTCAAAAAAAGGTTTTACATTAGAATATTTTCCCATATTGTCGCTAAATCCTTCATTATGAGCCTTTCTTACATGTTTCATCAGGAAATCTTTGAATGAATGGCCTGAAAAATAACAATACCTTTTAATTTAAAAATAGTTTCAGGAGTCCATTAAGAATTAAGAATATATTATATTTCTGGAAAGAAGTTTACATTTTTGGGGTATATTCATTTTTATTTAGAAGATTTATAGAGGTTTATTAAAGTTCTTTGTTAAGCCTAAGTTCATTAAAGAACTTCGAGAAAAATTGTAGCCAATTATGAACAAAATACTATTGAATGTGCACTACAATATTAACTTAAAAGATCCTTATTTTAGGCTTAATTCTATTCAGCTTGAATATTTCATGAATATTTGCATTGATACTCATTATGTTTCATCATACAGAGACATACTTTTGTGCAGGTTTGGAAGAATTTTCATGTATAGTTTATGTAAGAATTCATCCTGTAACTAATACTTACAAGGTAACTGTGATCCTTCCAGCCTTTCCAGAACCTCTTCAGCTTCCGAACCTTCAAAATATGTATAAATATGATCAACTTTATAGTATTCAGATGTTCTCCTTAAAGGATTGTAGTCATCAGATATTTTAATGGTAAATTCACCAACCATTTTTTGAAGAGATGGAATCTTAGCTAATAGTTGAAGTATAATGTTCATTTTTATTTATTGATTTTTATGTGTTTTTAATTTAATGACACAAACATTAATGTCAATTCTGTTGTACTTAAAAATTTTAAATAAATAAAACATCAGTCTGAGGAAGTGTCAGCTGAATAATTTAGATTTTAAGAAGGTATACTATTATATTGAATTATTTTACGTAGTGGGTTTTAATCAACTCATTAATTTCATTTTCATTGCGACAGATGTTGTGCTAGCCCCTTCTCAGAGAAAAGCAGTTCAATGGACGGAACATTACATACATCTAAAAAGAATGGCATAATTGGTTCTCAGCTATAGGGATATCAACTTTGAAATCATCTCCTGGTATATTGTTTATGTCAACAATTGATTCAACAGGCTTCAGGTAAAATGAACTAAAATATGAATTATTACTTTAATTTTCTTGTATTTTAAAATTACAATTAATTCTTTAAAAATATGTTCTCAAATATATAAAAATGTCTGATATAAAGCTAATAATTTATTAATAATTGGGAGAAAGACAAAGAAAATAAAGTACTGCAAATGTCTATAGAAGATTTACATAAAGAAGACAGTTAATTTCTCTAAAATGTTGAATATTTTGAAATAATTTATAAATTTGTTGAAGTATGTGAGTATTTTTGAATAGCTGCAAATTTTAAAAGTCTTGGTCTGTTTATAATTTAGGAAATATTAAAAATTAGGAAGATTTCTTGGGCTTATTTAGAATGTGATGGATTCTAAACTGCTCTGTGAGGGTTCAAGGAGGAGTTTCAGTTAGATTTTCAGTGAGTAAATAATTTGCAGATACTTACTCAATAAGTTTATTATATATTCATAATTTGTATTTATGTTGATACCAAATATGTTTTGTGTTCTAATGGCATTGGCAGGCTCAAGTATGAGAATGGGCATGTCAATTTTAAATTTTAATAATATAAATTTGTATAAAATATATTCTCTGTTTTTTTGTTAAGTTAAAAGTGTTATTATTTTTTTAATATTCTCAATTTACAGATGATGATTGTATACTTATATATTATGCAATTTGTTATTTTTTACAATATGTTACTAAAAGCCAACATATGTTTTAAAACAATAATATTCAAGTTTATGCATGTATAGGCAAATATATATATATATATATATATATATATATATATATATAAATTTAAGATATTTTAATTTTATCTTCATACTCTATTTACGTGAACGGTGTATACAAAAATAATATAGATTAGAACCTTGCAATGTATTGTTCTTATGAAGACTGAAAAGTTCTAACAGGTGGAACTAGGCGTCAGCTGTTCTAATTGATTGTTACGGAAGCTGAAATAATACTAGGATTTAGTCGTCAAGCAGTATAAATAAAGATGATAAAACATTTTAAATAACAAATTTTTAAACACAAAGAATTCCAAAAAGAAAAGGAAAAAAAAAGTCTAATACTTACAATTAAATTAATAACTGGGAGTGAAGAAAAAATTAATGAATATTTTAGAAGAATATTATGGATGTATCACAAAAAAATAAAATAAAATAAAAAAAATACTTTCGTTGTCAGATAAAAAATAAATCACAGAATAAAGATAAGACAGAATCTCTATAAGAAGAATATTTATAAGATTAATTGTGATGCATGAAGTGAAAGAAACATAGGAATTCTGGGAAATTGTTTTGAAAGAGAATAACACAGCACCTAAAAATGTTGAGACCTTAAGGGAACAAAACTAATCTAACTGGCACGTTGAAGAGTTTAAGCATAATTCTGAGTTTTCAAATCGATCTTTAAAAAAAATATTTGTATTGTAAATTATATAAAAAAGGTTGCAATAAAGAAATGTGGAATAAATTAATTACATGAATTATTTTTCAATTTGTGAAGTCAGGAATCATTTCAATAATGTTCAAGATCTTACCGTGGATACTAATTTAAAAGTAAACAGTCATTAATTCAATAGCATAAAAGTTTCTTAAAATGCTATTTATGGGTCCAAGATACAGTCCCATAGAAAAATTAAAAATAAATAGAAAATGAGATTCATTTTCTGAGAGAAACATTATGTATGTAACACGAGTAGCTATGTCAGTTCTTTCTCTTATGTCAGTATCACCTAATAAAGGCACATAAAGGCATTTGGTGTATGCATTTTTTTTATGAAGAAAAAAAAAAAAAAGGCCCGAGTAATTCATACACATTATTTTAATTGGATGGTCAAGGAGACAACAATCAAATTATTAAGCACAAAACAAATTAAAAGTCGACTGCACTGCTATATCGTGTAACTTAAAAAATCTAAATAAATTAAAATAATTGAAGTTGAAATACTAACTTTCATTCTCAGATGAATACGGTGAATTGTCAGGAAGCTCTGAAATACCTAAACATACATTTAACACTGTTATTTTATTTTTCATATAATTTGTCCACCTACATAATATATGAAGATAATGAAATGCCTAAGACTATTTGAAATTAATTGCACTGCATTTAAGATGGTATTTTTCGTCTTGAATACACTTGCATAACTCCATTTTTTAAAATAAAGCAGATGTAAATTATTCCTTATATAAATAACTTCCCCAGCCAATCAGACACTTAAAACCAATTAAAAATGGTAAATATCCAACTCCAAAGAATATGTTTAAAAATATTTAAAAAAAAAAATTAATTTTAATTTATTCAATTGCGAACAGACTAAACATTATCAGTATGATTTTTCATTATGTTAGATGGTTGATGATAGTATAAGACAGCAATAAAATCATTTTACTATTTTATTACATTAATTTAATTATTTGAATGATAATATTTAAATTGTTTCTGTGATTTTTAATAAAAAGCTTCAGTAGTAAAATTCACCCTAAAAGCAAATGGTATAGTAAGTTAATTTAAATTAGTTATCTAATATTAATATAAAGACATCAAATGAACTCTGATTTCTGTCAACATATCTTCCTGTTTTCTATTCTTAAGAGAAACAAATTAAAATATAGTCAAAATAATTAATGAACTAAAGGAACCATGGTGGGAGAGGGGTTACTAGAGTGTTAATGATGTACGTAGTAAGGTCCATAATTTTCCGGCCTGTCCTGCTTCCCCTCCTTCAAACGTGCCGGGACCTGCACGCCTATGCAGGTCCATGCCTGCTCACTCAATACCCATCGCCCGCACTTCCTCAGTCATGTCAGTCAATGTCCAGCCTTGAAGGAAACTCCCCATTTTTACAATGTTAAAACTCGAGTACCGTGCGGTAATTAAATTCTTTTGTAAAGAGGGTCTTACTCCTGCGCAAATTAAAGAGCGCTTGGATTGTGTATACGGGAAGTTCTTCCCCTCGTGTTCCACAGTGAAAGAATGGGAAAAATTATTTAAGTTAGGGAGAGAAAGTCTAGAAGATGACCCACGTCCGGGTCGCCCATTGGAAGCTGTCACTTCTGAAACAATCCAACTTGTGGAATCTGAATTGCTGTCTGACCGGCGACTAAAAACCAAGGAAATAGCAGCGAGGTTAGGGCTTTCAAAAACAAGTGTTTTGGGGATCATCAAAGAACATTTGCATATGAACACGGTTAGTGCAAGATGGGTTCCAAAAATTCTTTCAGCTGCTCAAAAACAGGAACAAGTTCACTGCCGACCCAAGGAATTTTTTGGACTCAATTGTAACTGGGGATGAGACAATGGTTCTATATTATGACCCACTCAGCAAAAGAGAGTCTATGGAATGGAGAAGACCAGGAGAAGCGCCTCCTTTAAAGGCAAAAGTCACGCAGTCAACAAAAAAGGTAATGGCCACAATTTTTTGGGACTGTAAAGGAATACTACTGATAGATTTTAAAGAAAGGAATACCACAATGAATGGTGAGTATTATGCAGCCCTACTTCACCGGTTACGAGACGCCATTAAAGAGAAGAGGCGAGGGAAGTTAAGCAGAGGTGTCTGCCTCCTTCACGACAATGCCTCTGTCCACACAGCATTGATTTCCAAGGCCGCTGTGAAGGACTGTGGATTCCAAGAAATCTCTCATCCACCCTACAGCCCAGACTTGGCCCCTAGCGATTTCTACCGTTTCTCAAAGTTAAAATCTGACCTTCGTGGAAGGCGATTTAACACCGACGAAGAGCTCCAAGCAGCAGTGGAAGAACATTTTTTTAACAAAGAAGAAAATTATTTTTTTCATGGTATAGAAATGTTGCCAAAGCGTTGTATTAAGTGTGTAGAACTTAGAGGAGAATATATTGAAAAACAGTAAAACCAGTTTTTTTCTTTCACCTTTCCTTCTATCCCAGGCCGGAAACTTTTGGAACTTACCTCGTATATGCAGTATCTTAAGTTTCTACTCTCAAATGTTCATCAAAATTATCTACACATGAATGTGAGTATTTTTGGGTCATTCCATGTGAAATCAACCAGAGTCACAACCTGACCTTGGATTTTTATAAAATATGGTATGCTGGTTACTCTAACAAAAAATAAACAAAAACAATTGTTTGCATTTTGTATCTGTTTCCGTTTTTATAAATAATTTTCAAAATGTTAAAAAAAAACGTTTTTTTTTGCCCAACCAAAAAATGTTAATTCCTTGGTAGATTGAGTTCTATTCTAGCTAGAACAGTCAGCAAAGCCTCATTTTTTAGCTACTTACATGGACTTTAATTTAATATACAACAAAACTAACTTATTACAAATATTATTTTTCAAGAATGTTTTTGAAAAAAATATATTTCAATCTTTAGTTCACTGACTACACATGCTGTTAGTTTTATTATGGGATGGCAATGGAATCATTTTATAACATAATTTTGACTTTATAATTATCACTCTATAGTTGATAAAAATTTGGTGATTAAGGAATTTTTATATTGTAAATTCAGCAATAAGCATCCCTAACAAAATTTGAATTTTTTTCAGGTAGAACAAAAGTTCAAGGGGAGATTTGACAGATGTTGCACAATTACCAGAACCCAGAAATTACACACTTTCATTCTTTTAATTAAGAAAAAATTAAGACCCAACTTTACTCGAACACCAATAAAAGTAAAGTTGAACTGGTATTTAGACACAGATCCAATACCCTTGGTAAAATGAACTAAGGTGGTTTGGCAACCACAGAGGAAGAAACAACAAGTACCTGGCTGACGAAGATGGAGATGAACCCATCGAAATATCCCAGGAAGAAGTTAGGAGGAGTACCACCGCTGGAGAAAAATACCGTTCCATCTAAAAATATCATCCCAGCGACGATATATATATATATATATATATATATATATATATATATATATATATATATATATATAGGGGAAGGCGTTGTACCTCTGACCATATTGTACCTTTGACCACCGAGGCTGTGGCGGCATGTAGCAACATTTTATAAATTTTGGTGTAATTAGTGTTTAGCTCCTTCCCTAGAGGGCTTGTGTAACCTACTTTGGATTATTCAAGTCAAAGAGGATTCTTGCAAAAAATACTTATCCATTTCTATAATAAAAATGTAAGTTATTTATTGAAGACGTTTTGCCTCATAATATTTTTTGTATTATGTCTTTTTAGATGGAAATCATTTGACAAAGTAGCTATTACAATAAGAAACATGGTGTAGCCTTTGAAATTGATTTATCTTAACCCTAAAATTTTTAGCATACTTTTTAATTTTCACTACCAGGGTGTTGTACCTCTGACCACGACTAGGTGTTGTTCCTTAGACCAGGTCAAAGGTACAACACACCTGAGTATTTTTTTCATAATTCAACTTTTATGTTCTTCTGCTACAAATTTAAAAAAAAAAATAATATTACTATTACATATTTAGTCGTAGAGATCTGTGGTATTAAATTTCCAATGTTTAAGATCCAATATTTGAAAAAACAAACTTTAAGTGACAAGTTTACGAGAGAAGATGAAAATTTGTATGATATTGATGTTGAAGACATTGTGGCTAAACTTCCAAACCCTAATATTACTTGTGGATCTGCTTGTCAGTTATAACGTTTATCGGTTGGACTGGATTTTTCAGCATATTAAGCAAAACATAATATCAATAATAGTTTTTTTTATTATGTTTACATCGTTGTCCTGTATTTATTAAACTTACAATTAATTACAATATTACTGAATACAATTTTTTTTCTGGACTGCTGTATTGTTTTTACGTGGTCAGAGGTACAACACCCCGTGGTCAAAGGTACAACTACATGTTGTACCTTTGACCACTGTACGATTATTTTTGAAAAAATTAATAAAAAATATTAAATGTAAAGCTAGAACCTTGAAAAGATTAAATATGATAACCAATAGAATACTAATTACAATGAAATCAAAAAAAATGAATTTAGCCTTAATATTCAAGCTAAAAAAAATTCAATTTTGCAAAGTGGTCAAAGGTACAACACCTTCCCCTATATATATAACTTTTAAAAGTACAGTTTTTCAAAAACCGTTATGTACAATTTTTCAATTTTTTTTTTTAAATAATATTTGTAATAAGTTGGTCTTGTTGTATATCAAATTAAAGTCCATTTAACCCTTTAACGGGCACATTTCGCTAGCTATGTTGGAATTTTTTTAATTTATATTTGGGAGCCTGGGGGCATCCATTTACTAAATATGAACCCAAGATGTTGAAAAAAAAATTGTATTCATAAATACAGGGTAGGCCGCTTGAGCGGCCCTTGCCCATTCCAGGCATCGGGAATGGATATGTAATGCCGCGATACGTCGTAAAGCCGATTCCAAGTCGCAAAGATCCCGAAAATGAAAATGGCTCATTTGATGGCTTTACCCTAAGATTGGCAGGCTTTAAAAAAAAAGAAAAAAAAATTATAATAATAGTATAATGCTAGCCCACAATATCATTTGAGACAGAATTGAGGAAAACATTTCATCAGCAATGCCAAAAAAAGTATTTTTTCCTTCCAGTCTAACGAGAGTACGGTACTTATGAGACGGATCAATGAATAACATGTAAGCGATATACTCATTTCAATTAAAATCAATTAATTCCTAATCTAGAATGTATAAAAGAATTATTAAATACTTTGAAACGATTTCCGGATAAGATGAGTGATCCAGAGAGCCAATAATGCACGGCCAACACTGACACAGGGCGAGTGCGGGAATGGGCAAGGACCGCTATAGCGGTCAACTTCGTCATATTGCGGCTCGTCGGGCCCAAGACCTCTTCAAGAAATTCTATTTTTTGGCATACCCCGGCATCTAGCAGAAAGCATTGGAACCAATTCCACCTCACTCGCGTCATTTTTTAATTTCAGCGAGCAGTGGCCGCTCAAGCGGCCCTTGCCCGTTAAGGGGTAAAGTAGCTAAATAATGAGACTACGCTGACTGTTCTAGCTGGAACAGAACTCAATCTACCAAGGAATTAACATTGTCCAGTGAGCAAAAAAAGCCGTTTTTTGAATATTTTGAAAATTAATAGTAAAAAAAAACAGAAACAGATAGAAATAAACAAAAAATTGTTCCATTCAAGGGGTTTTTAGAGCTATTAGGATTCAAAATTTCAAGAAAAATCTAAGAGGGTCAGGTTAAAAACAGTACTTTCATTGGTTGAGTTGACATGGAGTGGCCCTTATCTTCAATACTCTAGATAGTTTTTGGATTACTATAAACATATTTGTTTAGTGAATAATTTTATCAATAATTTCCAAACTAATACATTTTAAAAATGCATCACTTTACTTCAAAATGTTATTACATAATTATTGAAAAGAGGCTCTATTAAATTCACTTATAAATGAATTAATAACATGAACTTTTAAAATATGTGAACTTATAAAATACACGACCTAATAAAATATGTGAACTAATAAAAATGATTTATTAATTCCAGCTCTACTGGTTTCGCACCTTTTGTACCTCATCAGGAGCTAAAATGAAAATATTTACAGCCACAGTAAGCAAAGGAACCTTCCACAAGCCGGGCCTCATCATGACTGAAGCTAAGAGCAATGGCACCAACCAATCAGATGATTCTAATCAATAAAGACCATGCCTTAAAGATCGCTACCCAAAAGAAGTATAGTCAAATGGATAAAATCAAATCTCTTATCAATATGCCCATCAGTAATTATTGTCAATTTAATTAAAACATATTTTGTTTAGATGGTTTTTTCCTTTGAGTTTTCATTTAACTATATTATTCTCCTTATCTATAATCTTAACCTTGTCAAAATCAAATTCATGCTTGTACTCATTTGCATGATGTGCCAAAGCTGTTTTATTATCACTCCCATTCACATTTTTTCTCTGCAATATAGTCTTTACAACAAAAACTACATTTTATTTCATATATACTAGATTTGGATACTTTATCTGATAATTTATCTTTAATTCCATTGAAAAAGTCTCTTATTTTACTGCAAGTCATTACAAACATTATAGCCTTCTGGTATTGATCGTGTCACAAAAATGGGGAGGGGGGGGGGGGGGAATGTTCTGCTCCCGCCGGTGAAAAATTGACAATAGCAGAACATTTTTACAATGCCAATTATGTTATCCAATATGATAAAGTAAGCATTCTGGGTATAATAGAAAATGACCAAGAATGGGTAATTACAATACAATACAATACAAACCTAGAGAAAAAGAAGAATGGAAATTCAGAAAGAAGAAAGACAGGAACTGACCAGTCGGAGACAAGGAAGAGCAGACTATGCCCATGGAAGCACATGAATTCAGATATTTATACCGGTCAACCGGAAGAACATCCTCATTTTCAGACTAAGCCCTGAGGAAGCTAGCAGTATGACTAGCAAAACGTTGGCAAAGATGTTTGTGACACGGTCAATACCAGAAGACTATAATGTTTGTAATAGTTTGAATTTTCTTCGACATTATTATATTATTGTCAAATGAATAAAATTTCTTTGAATTTATATCAAAATATTTAAAAGAACTCGGTTTCACGTCATCTATTTGGCTTTAAATATGTTTGTTTATATTTTTATCGTTTACAACTATTGGCCTTACTTCCATTAAATTTGTAATTTTACCAATTAAGAAATTATAAATTTTCATTTGTGTCAATTTCCTTTTCTTGCTACTGTTTCAGTCAATATCTGAGTTCTCATATTTCAGTTTTGAATTACTTCTACTTTGTAACGTCAGAAAAGGTTATGTCTTATTTATTTTGTTTTGTCTTGTCATCCGTCTCATCAAATGTTCTGTTTCTTTGAGTCTAAAATTACTGCCATTCTCAAAGAAATCGACAGAAAATTTAAACCCTGAACGTCAAAAGAGCAGTTAAAATATTTTTTTTTTTAGTTTGCTAAATTAAAATCCTTCTTATAACATAGTATTTTTTAGATTTTTTTAGTTCTCTTTTAATGATTTCATTAGGGTAATCATTTGAACCAAATATCCCTCTTATTCTGTTCTTTATCTCATTAAAATATTGTAGCCAAGTTTTTTTTGCATTGCAGGGAGGGTTCAATTATATAAAAGATTATTTTTCAATTTTAGGAGATGACAAGAATAAAAGTTTATCATACAATCAGATTTTTTTTTTTTTTTGAACCATTTAAATTTTAATCTATTTTCTTTAGATCTGATTATTTCTGTGTCTAAAAAAGACATATGATTATAATCATATGTCTTTTTATAATATGTCTCTTTATAATCATATGATTATAATCATATGTCTCCTTTACATCCATGAAAATGACATAGACAGGTAATTTGACGTATTTAACAAAAATATTAATCTAGGATTTACCCAAGAAATTCAGAACAATAATTATCATTCTGAATTTCTTGGGTAAATCCTAGATTAATATTTTTGTTAAATAAGTCAAATTACCTGTCTATGTCATTTTCATGGATGTAAAGGAGAAGATCATCAATATATTTAAAACAGAATTAATGAATATTAATAGGTCACTCATTCATGATTTCCTCAAGTAAAATAGTTTTGTCTCCAATAGAAACTGAAACATTATTATCTATTTTTAAACCATAGTGCTCCTTAAAACTGTTATTGTAACTGAGGTAACCATGTTTATCACAAAGTCTGAGTCCCTCGATAAAAACATATCTATCCTTTATTTTTTGGTGATCTAAAATTTTGTCCCAAATATTGTTTCTGATTTTTTTGCCAAGTCACCAGGGATATTAGGAAACACATTTACAAGATCAAATAAAACAAATTTATATTCCGGTTTTAAAGAGGTATACTCTAATTTATTCTTTAATTGTATTAAATTGGTAATGTCAAAAGGATTATTATTTACAAATAACTTTACAAGTCAAAATCTAAAATTTTTGCAAATTTGTGTTTAGGCGATTCCATCACACTTAATTTAAGCCTGAGGGAGTAATTACTTTTATGCAGTTTCATTAAACCATATACTAGTGTTATGTTCTTGTTATAATTAATACAATACAATGGTCAGTCATTTTATTATTTTATTAGTTAAGCTACTCATAGGATCATAATCTATTTCTTTTTATATGGACTTATCTGACAATATGTTATTCATTTTTTTTCAAGTAATCCTGTTTATTAATTATGATTGTTTTAGTACTTTTATCAGTCCTAATCACATATAAATAGGGCTTTTCCTTCAAACACATTTTTGTTTTGTGTGCAGCAACTCTCATCTTTTCTGCTAAAAGCACATTGATATCGCTTGGAATTTTCTTATATTTTACGTTTCTGCTAGTTCTACTTTTTATACAGTGAACTTCCTCTAATATGGCAACCTATGGTCTGGCATGCTTGATAATCCGGCATGGTAGGGGTGTCAAGGTCAAACATGAAAAGTGCACCTTTTCAGTTCTTATGTATCAATTCCGCGAAATCCCCACCCTAACAACCCCGTGGTGTCCGATGGGATTGTAGAAAAATTCCCAGAAACCCTCTCTGTGATCAAATACCTACTTGTAGCCCTTTCGGTTTATATCTTTTGCTCGACTAAAACCATCTAGCTAAATGGGACAATTAAAATAATCAAATATGTATACATACTTTTGTATACATATTTGTGATTTGTCGATGCGCTGTTAAAAAAAAAACAGTGCGCAATTGTATTTTAGTCATATAACATTAAATATGTACAAGTCTAATAGTCTTAATTTCGTTTAATTTTCATCTCTATCTATTTTTTCGACATACATCCGATAATCCGGAATATTTGATAATCCGGTATGCTTCAAGTCCCGAACGTGCCGGATTAAAGGAAGTTTACTGTATTACAAAATTGATGCCTAATTTTTTTTTATATTACAATCGACATATGATTACTAATATCCTGATCATTAATTGGTTTTAAGATATTAAAATTGACACTGAATGATTGATTTATAATTTTATCAGTCTTACAATTATAGATTTTTTTCATGTATGTATGTATTTATGTATATATATATATATATATATATATATATATATATATATATATATATATATATCAACATGATGTGTATGGGCTATTCGAGCATTGATCTAAAAAGGTATCCAAAACATTTAAAATTGATGGGTCTGGAACATGTTTGCAGAAGGTTTTTACAATTCAATTCAGTGCATTTTAATTTAGATAACAATTGATAATTTCTACCAATTTTCAAATTTAATAATTTGTATTTAAATCAATCTAGAACATTTAGAAATGTATGTACTTACAGAATTTGAATCAAAAATATGACATAATCTTCTTGGTTTATTTTCAATAAATCTAGGGAACTTGTGAATCTTCTTGCAGTACTTGAGAAATTCGATGAGCGTCATCACGTTGATCTTTTGCTTCATGATGAGTGATAAGCCAATGCAATTTTTTATTGCTTCATCTTCCAAGTTCATTTTGAGAATCTCGTAATAGTTCCTCTCATCACTCTAATAAGCCATGGAGTATTTCATAATTATTGAAAAGTGAGCCTAATAAATCCACTAATTCACTTATAAGGCGGAAGGTCAACAAAATAATATACGTGAACTAATACAAATGAATTATTAATTCCAGCTCTACTAGTTTCCCATCTTCAGAGCCTCATCTGGAACTAAAACTGAAAGTGTTCACAGCCAAAGTAAGCAAAGGAACCTTCTAGTATTCGGACCGTGTCATGACTGAAGGTAAGAACAATGGTACTAACTAGTCTAGTAATACTCTAGATATTTTTTGGATTACTATAAAAATATTTGTGTAGTGAATAATTTTATCAATAATTTCCAAACTAATACATTTTAAAAATTCATCACTTTACTTCAATATGTTATTACATAATTATTGAAAAGAGATTCTATTAAATTCACTTATAAATGAATTCATTTATAAGTGAATTTAATAATAATGAACTTATAAAATACGCGACCTAATAAAATATGTGAACTAATAAAAACGATTTATTAATTCCAGCTCTGCTGGTTTCGCACCTTCAGTGACTCATCAGGAGCTAAAATGAAAATATTTACAGCCACATAAGCAAAGGAACCTTCCACTAGCCAGGCCTCATCATGACTGAAGCTAAGAGCAATGGCACCAATCAATCAGATGATTCTAATCGATAAAGATCATTCACTAAACATCCCGACCTAAACAAAGTATAAAAAGTCAAGAAATAGTTCACCTAAGATAAAACGTCAGATTTTCGAATACATTTATATTTTGAACGTATCGGCATGCTCTTTGGCAGCCTTTCTCAAATAAAAAATAAATATATAGAATTATAGGAGAATAATTAAAACAGTAAAGGATATTTTAGATCAAGAAAATAGGCTATAAAAAATATTATTATGTACATATTAAGCAACAAAGGTTTTTTTTTTTTTTTTTTTTTAAACAATTAAACGGTAGTTCAATTCAGGACTTATTTAAGAGTAAGTAAAACAAAAAAATAACAGACAATCCAAGTAAAAATGGCAGAGATACACATAAGGAGGAAAATAACAATATTTTTAACACATTTTTAATAATAGATACAGTAATAAATACCAACTAATAAACGTTATTGTTGTCTTCCTCCATCCCATGTATTACTGTATCTATTATTAAAATTTTGTTAAAAAATATTAGTTATTTTTCTGCTTATGTGCACCTCTGCCACTTTTACTTGGTTCATCTGTCAATTTGTTTTACCTACTCTTAACTAACACTTCTTTAATTGCCCCCCCCCCCCAAAAAAAAACTTTGTTACTTAATATGCACATAAAAAATGTTTTATAACCTAATTTCATGAGTTAAAATTTTGTTTACTGTTTTGATTATTCTCTTCGGTTTGTGAATAAATATTTTTTAGCTCAAGAAAGCTGCCAAATGGCATGCCAAAACGTTCAAAATATAGATTTTTTCAAAAAAAAAAAATATGTTTACTCATAGCCGAATCACAACTATTTCTTAACTTCTTATCACCTCGAAAGCTAATTATCTGCATCTCATTAACAAAGAAGTATAGTCAAATGAAAAAAATAAAATCTTTGATATCAATATCCCCATCATTAATTATTGTCAATTAAATTAAAAAATATGTTTTTAGATGTTTTTTTCCCCATTCTTTTATTCACTATTTTTTATCATATTTATATTTTATTTGATATTTTGTTAACTTATATTATTCTATTTACCTATAATCCTAACCTAGTCAAAACCCAAGCAGTTCTTTTATTTACTTGCTTGGTATGCCAAAGCTGCTGTATTGTCCCCTTCATCCACATTTTTTCCATGTTGCTTTATGCTCTTCCTAAGCAACTGAGGCGACTGTCCAATATATTATTTTACGGTTTCTTTATCCATTAATTTATTTTTAATTTGACTGAAGGAGTTTCTTATTTTACTGTGATAGCTCTAGACAATTTTTCCAAGATCGTTACAGACAGTTTTCATTTTTTTTTTTTTAATAATTGGATTATAGTCAAATGAATAATATTTCTTTGAATTTATGTCAATACTTTTAAAAGGACTGGGTTTCAAACCTTCTTTTGGAATTAATAAATCATTTGTATTAGTTCACGTATTTTATTTTGTTGACCTTCTACTTTATAAGTGAATAAGTGGAAAAATGTTATTAAAGTAAATAACATAGGCATGCAATGAAAAAATTGTTTTTGTGAATTCGCCATATTATGTATTTTGGAATGCTGAATTTGAACATGGTATCTGTTTCTCTCCATTACGTAGGGTTTTTTCACAAAGCACCATGTAATCTAGCTTGTTAGTTATTTTCTCTTACAGTCTCTTAAAGGCTGTGAGAGGATGTACATAAGAAGAACCCTGCATTTTGCTTTATCTGTTAGTCAGTGCTATAGAAAATTATAAATAGTAAAGAACATGTCATTACAGTTTTTTTCATAATTTCCATTCAATACACATTGAATAACAAATAACATTGAATCTCCAGTTCGTTCATGTTTCAAACCGTACGTACGTCTGTATTGAAGAACTCAGAATAATTGATTGTTGCCTGTTCATGTTTAAATTTGTCTTTCTTGCTAACCTTGACTGCATCACTCTATTTAGCTACTCAGTATCGATTTGTTTCTCTATGAAAGAAGATGCGAGGAAGATAACACTGTGTTCACGTAATGATGTCTAATCATCATTGTTTCACTAGTGCTAACAGTTTTTGTTACATCTGTGGTAATTACCTAGTGAAAAACAAAAAAGAAACATTACTGCCTTTGTTAAGAACGTTTATTTTGCATATTTCGGTGTGAGACTGGGTGATCAAGATAAGGCATGGGCTCCGTACAGTCTGCTGCATTTTCACAGACAGTGGTATTAAGGTAGAAAGAAATACTTTCGTTTTGGAGTGTAAATGGTCTGGAGGGAGCCCCAAAATCATATTGATTATTGTTATTTTTGCTTGACCAACGTTGAGGGGTATAACATGAAAAATAAAAAGAAGTAATTCCTTATTTAAATATCCCATTCGCCATGCATCCTGTTGCTCATGGTCCTGAAATCCCTGTACTAACTCCTCTAAGTTCGTTAGAAGATATGGTGGCATATAATGATAGTAACAATGAAGGGAGTATATCTGGTGATGAGTTCAGTGGTTATAACAACGACCCTCAATTGTTCACACAAACAGAATTAAGTGGTTTTGTCAAAGATTTTAACTCCGCCAGTGTGTGTAGTGTTGCTACCACTAGTGTTGCTAGGTGAACCACTGTCAGTCCCAAGCCTGGATAAAGGAGGAGGGTTGAGCGTAAGGGATGGGCGACCTCACGTCTATAAAAAATGGGTAGTCCAGAACCACCGGAAGGAAAAGGAAATCGGAGATTTAAAAGAATGGTGAAGGTTAAAAATACAAATTTAATCCCTGGAGGGGCCCATTCAGATTCGTGGGGTCCCAACCAGCACCAAGTCTTGAGAAATATTCGAAAAGAAAGAACAAAATTAAGAATAGTCAACGACATGGACTTAGGATTGGGACGTGGAATGTCCAGAGTATATTGCAACCAGGTGCTAGTAGAGCTCTGGAGTTGGTGCTAGAGCAATATAAAGTAGATGTAGTGGCTCTGCAAGAAATTCGATGGGGGGATATTGATATGGTGTCACCTAATAAGTATATGCTCATAAATAGTGGATCTCAGGGGAATCAATGAGGCACCGGGTTTATGATTCGGAAAAATATCTGGCAAGCGCTGCTGGGATACAGCTGTGTCGATGACAGGATCTGCAGAATCAGACTGAAAGGAAGATTCTGCAATATATCATTGATCAGTGTCCACGCATCTTGTGAAGATGCAGAGGAACAAGATAAAGAATCGTTTTACGCCTGCCTTTCCTTGGTGTTCGATGAGATACCACAGTATGATACTAGCAAAATATCAGCAGCATCTGGCACTGAGAAAGAGAACGTTTGAGGAAAAAACCTGTAAGTTGGATACAGAGTTGCTTGTGAAGGAGGAAGCCACAAGACAAAGGTATAGAGAGAGACTCCAACTCCAGTGCCAGAAATGGGCAAAGCAAGAGGTGTGTGCTGAAGAAAAGTGGGAGAGATTAAAAGATTCGATCAGGAATATGGCACAGGAGGTATTGGGACAAAAAAAGGCAGTGAAAAGGAACCCTTGGTTTGACGAAGAGTGTAAGAAGGCCTAGCAGGAAAGGAATAAGGCTCAGATGAAGATGATCCAAATGAAAACGCGCAGCTCATACAATGCATACTCCGAAAAGAGAAGAGCAGCTAACAGAATAATGCGTGATAAGAAAAGGGTGCATGGAATGAAAAACCTCAAGGAGATGCAAGAGAATTTTCAGGCAAGAGAGAGCCGAGAATTCTATAAAGGAGCTAAGTAGCTAAAGCAGGGCTTTAGTCAACTAACCGAATTCTGTCTGGATCAAAGTGGAGACCTTCTCACTGAAAATGAGCAAATCAAGGGGAGGTGGGCTCATTATTTCAATGAGATACTGAATACCGGTACAGGTCACATGCCAGCACCCCAGATGTACCAAGCAGACAATGATGAGGACATTGATGAGGATGTTCCACCGGACAGACACGAAATTATCTTGTCCCTAAAAAATAATAAGTCGCCAGGGCCCAATGGTATACCGGCAGAATTATTTAAATACGCCGGGGCAGACATCTGGGTGGAAGTATTTCAGGTGATATGGGATATATGGACAGTAGAAAAAATGCCAGCTGAATGGAGAGAGGCTATTATTGTCCCTATACACAAAAAAGGAAATAAACTTAATTGTGAGAATTATAGGGGCATAGCGCTTCTCCCAACGATCTACAAAATCCTGTCAGTGGCAATATGTTGGAGGTTAATGGAGAGGAGTGAACGACTACTGGGAGAATATCAGAGTGGATTTCGCCCGGAAAGGTCGACTATAGATCATTTGTTTTCCATTAGACAGATGTTAGAGAAAACATATGAGTATAACATTGATCTGCGTTTATGCGCGAGTATAACGTTGATAGAGGGAAGTTGCTGCAGGCATTACAGTCACTGGGAATACCTGGGAAGCTAATAAGATTGACGAGGTTGACTCTGGAAGGAACAAGAGGTAAGGTCAAAACCAGAGCAGGCGTCTCTGATAGCTTCGAGGTAAAAAGTGGCTCTTTTTGTATTATTCAATCTCACCCTTGAAGTGGCCATACAAAAGATAAAGACTAACCCAGGTACCATTGTAAGGCACCATTTACAATAGGCTCACTCAGCACATGGCGCATGCTGATGATGTGGTAATAACAGGGAGGACCACAGCAGCTTTGGCCGGTACTTTGAAAGAATTTGATCGTGCAGCGCAAGACTTGGGACTCTCTATAAATAGTGAAAAGACCAAGTATATGAAAACCTAGAGACAGACCGGCGAACGAGGAGAGACTGTGGATTTGGGCGAGGACACGTACCGAAGCTGTAGCACATTTAACCCATTAGGTGCCAGCGTCCTATTTATAGGACAGTCACTGTTCATGACCTGACAGGATTAGGAGGTGCAGGGAAACTTCCCTCAACCCTCAAATCATATCAGGACATGTCAATCTAACAGTTCCAAATGTTTAAACCCTCACTCTTTCAGTATCCTCTGAGCTGTGGGATAATAAAGTAGTGTTTTACAACTGCTGCCGAACTCCTTATTTTCTTTGTCTCTTATTTTCTGAATTAGAACTGTTGAAAATATTATTCTAAGTAATAGTTTATTGAAAATATATTTTCATCTAATTTTTATATGCAATTGAATCGACTGTCCTATAAATAGGACGCTACCACTCTGAGTATATTTTTCCTATGTGTAGAATAAGTCTATTCCTTCAGTTTTCAATACAAAGGAGGATGCTGTGGCCTATTTATTTTTTCGGAAGAAATAAAAGCTGATATATTAGCATTACTACCAGATGTCTTGAAAGTCACGGACCAAGAGGAAATGGAAGATGAAGAACTGGGACCATCATTTGTCCGTAACATGCCTGGCAATATTGAACTAAATCTTCCGGATGACCAACCATAAGGTAACATAGATGATATAAGTCTCAGCTCATCAAGCTCACAAGAAGAGAAACCTATAAATGCACCACCCATTCAAAAAAAAAAAAAAAAATAATAATAATAACACATTCAATAAAAAAATTATGAATTCTCCCCAAAACAAAACTTTGAAAGGAAACTTATCTTGGGAGAAATATGATGTTATCTATAATTTTAGTGAAATAGGAGACAAGGCAAAAATACAATTTCAAAAGAAAAGAAAAGCCTAAAGGAGGTTCGAAGGATGATTACGGTGTATTCGAAGCTCGGAGCAAATACAGGTGAGATTGTGGCAAGACCACTAGCTTCAAGACGTTCCAGAGCCCAAGTGTTGGAGAGTGTGAGGTTAGACGGAAAGGGCCGTTTCATTGGGAAGAGACAAATGTAAGAGAGATGTCAATTTGCTGATTGTAAAGGAATATCTTGGACATTTCGCACAAAATGCAATATAACACAAATTGTTTTCGAAAATTTCATTCATAAAAAATGTTGATAACCCTAGAAAATACGTATTTTACTTGTATATATTTATTATTATATTCAGCCATTCTATTTTATGTAAAAATATTTTAAAATAAACAACATATTTTTCGTGCATTTCAGTAATGTTACCGTAACTTATCCCAAAGGGAGTAGCGTCCTATATATAAGACAGCTAATATTTCAGAAAGTAATTGTTGGAATTGATTTAAATTTTGTGTAGATGCTATTTTAAGGTATATAAACACCCAGTTAAAATTTTATTAAAAAATTCCAAAAAATAAAAATTGGCTACTTAATGGGTTAAGTACCTGGGAGGGAGTAGTAACGGAGAACAATAACCTGGAAGCGGAGGTTAAGGGAAGAATGGTGGCGGGAAACATGTGTTTCCACGCCTTGCAAAAAGCTCTCCGATACAAAAGTCTCTCCAGAAAAGCAAAGATTTTATTATACAAAACTGTGATTAGACCAGTTGTTGTGTACGGCAGCGAAACATGGACTCTGACCAAAGAAATGAGGAGAGGTCTGTTGGTCTGGGAAAGGAGAGTCCTGAGGAAGATTTTTGGAGCCGTAAGAGAGCAGCACAGGTGGAGGATCAGAAGCAATGCCGAACTTACAGAAATTTATGGCGAGCCTGACATCCTCTATGTCATCAAGAAAGGTAGGCTACTGTGGTTAGGGCACGTGGAAATGATGGAACCCTGTAGGCTACCTAAATTGATGCTGAATGGTGCACCTGGGGGCAAAAGAAAGAGAAGCCGACCAAGATGGAGGTGGCTTGATGATCTGGAGGAGGACTTGCGGACACTAGGGATCCGAAATTGGAGGAACCTTGCAGCAAACCGCATGGAATGGAGCAGGATGGTGGCAGTGGCCCAGGTCCTACAAGAACTGTAGCGCCCAACAGTGAGTGTGTGAGTGAGTGTCAAAGATTTAGATCTACCAAAGGAGTCAGCCAAATTGTTAGGCACCGGATTGAAGGAAAAAATATGTATTGGCACCAGGTAAATCATTTTAATGGTACAGAAAAAGAGAGGAAGATTTTTTTCTATGCTTTTTTCAAGAGAATGAACTGGTCTTCTGCAATGACGTCCCTGCGCTGTTAAATATGTACAGTGTGAAATATGATGTCAGGGAATATATTCAGGGAGAAGAGGAATATTTCAAATCCCTGAGTGAAAAATTCCCTACATTGTCTGAGGCAAAAATCAAAGAGATCAAAGATTTGTCAGCCCTCACATTCACAAACTAATTAAAGATCCACAATTTGAGATGGAAATGAACGTTAAGGAAAAGGTAGCTTGGCTGTCATTGAAGGAAGTTCCTTGGCAACAATAAAGACCCAAATTTCAAGGCAATCATTGAAGACATGCTAGAACATTTTAAACAACTGGGGTTTTTGATGAGCCTCAAGTTGCACTTTCTTCACTCCCTCATGGACTACTTTCCAGGAATCTACGAGCCGTTAGCGAGGAGCAAGGTGAGCATTTCCACCAAGATGAGAAGTAGATGGAGAGGAGATACCAGGGACGCTGGAACACTAGTATGATGGCAGACTACTGGTGGGATTTGCTTCAGGAAACAGAAGTAGTGAGATATAAAAGGAAAAGCCTGAAAAGGAGCTTCCAAAAGCAGCGAAGATGCTATAGCATGGCTGAGTGAGGTTAAGTTAAACTTGCACTCTGATGCTAATATGCTGTTCAGAACATAATTTTCACCTTATATAAGTATTTATTCTCATATTTTGAAACATTTAGGTTTTTAATAAAACTTTTAAATCAGTTTCAATAAACTCTTATTGACAAGTATGTAGTGTTTTTTCATGACCTGTCCTTGTGTTTTGTGAAAAATCATTACGTGATGGAGAAAAATGGATGTAATATTTGTTTTCAGCACACCAAAAACATATAGTTCAGCCTCAGAACTCAAGACAATTTTGCACAAGTGAAAAATGCAGGCCTGTGTAATGAATCTTCTTGCCCTCCGACTAATTTTTTTTTTTTTTTTTTTTTTTTATGCCGCACTGACATCTGGGCCATTAGCCCCAACATCCATGGTGCAGCAAGGAATTTTCTCAACAAGCTGTGAGATGAGAAAATTCCTGCCACTGGTGGGACTCGAACCCACCATCTCCCGCATGAGAATCTAAGGCGTTAGCCACTAGACCATGGGGAGACCCTCTGACTAATTTCTATTACATTTTTCTTAGACAATTAAAATAATAATTAAGCCAGATTTTTGTTGATCTTCATCAAAAAACTTCCAAATTTTCATTAATAGAATAGAACGATCTGTCAGTGATCTCTAATGAACATTCAGAATCACTGTTGTAAATATTTTTCTCGTGCATAGAATCAACATCGCATACATTATCCTCCTCTTCTGATAATTCTCTAAATAAATTTTTTTATTTCATTCAGAGTTCTATAATACATATAACAAATTGAAACCTACATGTAATAAACTAGAACCCTATAAAACCAAAGGCTACAGTAAGATAATATGGTGAAAAGTTTGACCAGTTAAAAGGTAACCTAAAAATACTCAGTCATACAAATTTTTAGCCTTCTGAAGTTCATATTAGTGGCACAATAAATAAGAACACCTTGTGTCTATTTTATTTTTTTACGGACACAATTGTACTCCAAAAAATCTAAAAAATCATAGTCCTGTAAATAATAAACGTTAATAACCATGATTTTTTTAAAAATATTTGGCGCGAAATTTGAATTTTCAGACGAGTTTTAATTGTAAAATGGATTATTTATATATGAGGATATTATTTGGCCAACTTCTAAATAGCATTTTCTTGTATACTTTTTCCCGTACTTTCGAATGCTGAGGTGGAAAAAATCATTTTCAGAGCAGAACATGCTCACAAATAGGTAATTTTTTTTTTTTGCATTACGATTACTAAATGAAGGGTATTAATTAATAATACCAAACAGGTGAAGAATAACCCTTCAAAAAATTTTCAAACTTTACATTTATTCCTCCATCAAACTATACTAGTGACAATTTTTATCCATTAAAGCTAATAAATAAACTATGGTTCAATAAAATTAGTAATAATACAAAGAGTAGTCCAACCATAATGCAGGAATCACAAGAGAAACTAATAACACAAGCATGCAAATTTAAGGTGAGATCCAATGATAATAAGCCTAATTTAATAACTGATTATTTTAAACTATTAAACAAAACTATTGAAGAGAATGGAGAAAATACTAGTAGAGAGCAGTGTAATGTAATGGGAAATAATATAGCTCATAAATTAAAATATATTCCTGGTTTAACTGAAAAAATAAGGAAAGGATTAAAGAAGTATGACCATACTAATTTAAAGATTGGTCTTTATAATGATAATAAAATAACAAATGCATTAAGTAATATGAAAGATAGAATAAATAGTATAAATAAACAAAATGTGATTTATCAAATTAATTGCAAGCAATGCATAGACAAATGTTACATAGGGGAAACTTCCCAAAATTTAAAAAATAGGTTAAAACAACACATTTCTAATTGCAATAATAGTAAAAATATCAATACCACAGCATTGGCAAATCATGCTATCACCAAACAGCATAAGTTTGATTATGATAATGTTAAGATTTTAAAAACTGTTAATGATAATAAAGCTAGAAAATTAACTGAATCAATTTACATAACTAAAAATATCAATAGAACCATTAATTTCAAAACAGATGTTAAAGGTATAGGACAACATTATGTTGACATATTAAATAAAATTAATTTTTGATGACAGTGTAACAGATTACTTTCACAGTTTAAATATCTGGGTTACATACCTCAGTGTATTGTATATTAAATATGGTAATAAAACAAATGTTAAGTAGAGATTACACAATTTGTCTGTGATATGTCATACATAATTTATTATATATTTTGACTAATTGAATTTTAATGTTTTAATTTAATTTTTAGTTATACCAAATATAATAGGCCTAGGCAGCTTGATAAAGTCTAATATGGCTGTGATAATGAGTGTTTAATTGATGTAGGTGTAATTTGACTTGGTTCCTTACAGGAATCATGTTTATTTATTGCATGACTGTTTTAGTGTAACTATAGTAATGAACAGGACATGGTGAGTTAAAATTATGACAATAAAATTTAGAAAATGGTTTTGGAGGATGTAATGTCTGAAATTAATATACTATTGTAGATTGCCTGAGGATGGACCTGTGTGTCCGAAACGTTGTGATGGAGGAATAAATGTAAAGTTTGAAAAATTTTTGAAGGGTTATTCTTCACCTGTTTGGTATTATTTTTTTTTACATTTATCTAGACATAACCTTAAATGTAAACAGCCTAATTCACCTAAACATAATCCAAAAACCCTTAAAACAAGTTTTTTATAGTACTATAACGCAATACAGATTGTCTCAAAACTCAAAAAAAAAATAAAAAAATTTCCTTGAGTGTTTTTCTCATTTTTTGGACGATAATATCGTCGATACAAATGCAAAGTATCGACAGTGAAAAGCGGTAGGGTACTTTATAGACAACTTTATATAAATTTTATCTTAGACTTAATGCACATTCGTTAGTTAGATTTTCTGTACCAATTGATAATTATTTTCCGTTAATTTTCGAGAGTTTGCCCCAACGTACATCAGTCCAACAGCAATCAGTATAGATTGAAAATGAAAAATGCGTTTTTTCACATTCGATACTTTTCATTTGTATCGACGATATCTTATACGGATATGTAACATACCACTTTTTTTCGGCATAGATGAATTTGAAAATTCCATTAAACTCATTCGATTTCAAAGTAAAAAATTATTAAAAAAAATAATTTTGTTTAGAGCCTTCTGCTCAAATTCAGGAACATAAATATGCTTTAGGTCCACCTGACAAACCTATGTAATTTACTGTATAACATATAGTCTTCTTTTTCGTACATGGCCACCGTGCATGCGCGAACGCCAACGGACACTTTTTGTGACGCTTTTATGTAACGTTTTCCCCAGTTTAGCCATCGCTAAAGCTTATTTATGCTAAAAATATTTACTTAAAAATTATCATAATTCATACATACTATTATGTCGGCTTACTGTACGGAATCCTTTAGCACAGTCACAACTATGGAGTAGAATACCAGCGCATCCAATAGAATTCAATTTATACTTTTTCGAATTTTGAGGTAATCTAAACTGTGTTATATGTAATTAATATGAACAAACAATTTCTACGGGTTTGGGTGAATTAGGCAGCTTACATTTAAGGTTATGTCTAATAAAATAAAATAATAAAAAAACAAAAACAAAAAAAAAACGGTTTTATCGATTTTTGAGCATTTTCCACTCTGAAAATGATTTTGTCCACCACAGCATTCGAAAGTACAGAAAAAGTATACAATAAAATGCTATTTAGAAGTTTTCCAAATAATTTCCTCGTATATAAATAATCCATTTAAAAATTAAAACTCGTCTGAAAATTCGAATTTCGTGCCAAATATCTTTTAAAAAATCATGGTTATTAACGTTTATTATTTACACGACTATGATTTTTTTTAGATTTTTTGGAGAAACATTGCGACCGTAAAAAAATAAAATACATACAAGACGTTCTAATTTATTGTGCCACTAATATGACCTCCAGAAGGCTAAAAATTTGCATGACTGAGTATTTTTAGGTTACCTTTCAAGTGGTCGAACTCCGAAATCAATATCGCTGGGGGCACTTTTCGCCATCTTGTCTTACTATAGCCTTTGAGACATATTTGTATAAAAACGACTTTGCATACTGTGTGAAAATAGAATTTTATAATAATATAAAATATTCCCGAACTCAGAAAAAAGAAAGCCATCTGCTATTGTCTGACAAAAAAAACTATTAATTGCATTATAGAGAAAATTACTTGTGCAGTGTAATCTGACTTAAACAACTTAAAAACTATTTAAAACCCCAATAATAATTTGTCACAAATAAACTATTCAAAACTCCAATTCAAGATTTCATTCTCTTACTTGAAAGTACATTATTTTTGAACCAGTCTAAACAATTAAATGTAAAGAAAGATAAGGAATGGTAGTTATTATCACTTCTCCAATTTCCCCACTCTTATATATTATTTTATTGAAATCTATAGAAAATTTTAATAAAATATTATACAAAATAAACTTACTGAATGTACCCAGTGAATATGAACTTTCATTTGAAATGAAGTTGGGTGAATCTAAAAAAATAAAATAAATAAATAAATTAGAGACAGTTAAATAGAAAAATCACAGGTAGAAAGCAGCTCACATAAGTATGAACACAGAATTATAGAGATAAGAATGAGCTGAAAAATGTTTTAAACGTTTTTATTAAAAGGACACAGACTTAAAGTGACATCGATTTATTTGTGTATAGCCCACTTAAAAAATAAAATAAAAAAATTATTTTGTTTAGAGCCTTCTGCTCAAATTTTTACAACCGACAAACCTATGTATTGTATGGTCCAACCGACAAAGCTATGTATTGTATGGTATAACATATAGTCTTATTTTTCGAACATGGCCACCGCGCATGCGCGGACGCCAGCAGACACCTTCTTGAGACACTTTTTTTGTAGCACTAGGTCCACCCAATAAACCTATGCAATGTACTCTATAACATACAGTCATATTTTTCGTACATAGCCACTGATCATGTGCAAACGCCAGCAGAAACTTTTTTGTAACATTTTTTTCCATGTTTGTCACGTCTAAAGCATATTTATGCTAAAACACAATGGAAGCAAGATATATGATATCAAAAATATTTCTACCAAACTAGTAGAATTCTACAGAAAAATAAATTCATAATCGATAATCCCATATCATCTGCCTGCTGTATTGTAATATTCATGTATTCACCCACATAAGTAGTAACCGAGTGATTGTAAAATCAGCCAACTAAACAAAAAGCCTGAAGATCTACAACTCTTGAACTGAATAGCATGAAAACACTAGAGTCAATTCTTAATCCTTTTAGTCTCCTCTTATGATAAGAAAGATGTACTGTTAGAAAATTCTATTCTCACCATCCCTCAATAGATGAATTTATGTTTCTTAATCAACAAGTTCAATCATTAAACATGAATTAACTAAAGCAACTCACATGAACTGCTTCCAAGAGAAGAAGCCATTTTAGAAGCTGAAAAGAACAATAATAGTTTATAATGATATAAAAATAATCATAGAAAACAAATATAGGTATTATTAGTAAACCCATTAATTTACTAATAAACATACATTTTTAGTCATTCACAACAACATGAAATTACCTAAGATAATTATACAACTATTCAGTAAAAAGAAAATGTATGTCTTGATAATTATGCATACAAAAATGTTTTTAATGTTTTGAAATAATGTGTGAACTAAAATTACAACAGATCTCTAATTATAATATTGAAAACATGTAATATCTATCAAATTAACTCACCCTGTTTGATTTTTAGGTGTTTGTCTAGGCTTTCCTGAAGTATTACATCCTTTGAGAGATCTCTTCTGTCATCCAAATTAACAAATACAAATTCATCATTAGGGGCAATTGAGAAAAAAGCCCTACTGCTGCAATAAAAAAATATCCAGAAGATGAGATTCAGAATTTTTTTTTTTTTTTTTTTTTTTTTTTTTACTTAGACTTCAAATAAATAACAACTTAACGAATAAGCGATTAAATTTATATAATTAGTAAAACACAATGGTCAAAAATTGTTGATTAGATCATTTCAATAACATGAAAGACACAAAAGCAAATTACACACATTGTGAATTCATAAGGTTTCAATGAGTGAATAATTTCACCTACATACTCAATACATATTTGAACTTGCTACTTGTACAATGGGGCTACTATATGTCGCTTTCATCAGATGTGGCACACTTAAGTTGCGGAATAGAACTTTATTTATAAACAGTGGAGTCTCACTTATAAGAAACATTCAGTTATACGAAGAATTTCTGGTTCCTCGGCAAAATTCCATGCAATCCTGTGTAATGAATTATTCACTTGTGCGATATTCAGTCAAACGCAATATCCAATTATATGAAAGCTAATTTGTTCCCCCGGTGTAAATACTATTCAGTTATAAGAAGAGACAAGAGATTTTCCACAAAATGTTTATAGACTTACCCTCACCAGTCTCTCTCTCAATCGTCTCAGTCATTCTAGTATTCCAGTCGTGTTCTATGGACTCTATCTTGTGTGATTTCCTTCGTTTCCGAGCTAATAACACGGCACGTGCCAGTGATTCATACCCCCTCCACTCTCCCGTTTTTCAGTTCTCTATACAGTAGTAGTTCAAGTAGCCGTGTTCTATTGTCCTATCATCTTTTAAAATGGGTAAAAATACAAGAACAAAACTTTCGCTTGAAGACAAAATAAAAATCCCGAAAGAGGTTGATGACAACCCCAACGAAACAAAAATAGACGTAGCTAAATGGTTGAAATTACCTTTGTCAACCCTTGCGACTATTATCGGTAAGAGGAAAGAAATCGAGGAGAATTTTGTGATATAAAACTTGGACATATAATAATGCACTATGTTATCTAACAACAAGATATATACAAATAAAATATCCTTGAAACCTAGATCTATTCAGTTATACAAAGTATTCACTTATATGAAACATTTTCCATTCCCCCTCACATTTTTATAAGTGAGACTCCACTGTATATGTATATGTGTGTGTATGTATATGTATACATTTATATATATATATATATATATATATATATATATATATATATATATATATATATATATGGGAAGGTGTTGTACCTTTGACCACTTTGCAATATTGAATTTTTTTTAGCTTGAATATTAAGGCTAAATTCATTTTTTTTATTTCATTGTAATTAGTATTCTATTGCTCATCATATTTAATTTTTTCAAGGTTCTAGCTTTGCATTTAATATTTTTTATTAATTTTTTAAAAAATAATCGTACAGTGGTCAAAAGTACAACATGTACTTGTACCTTTGACCATGGGGTGTTTTACCTCTGACCACCTAAACACAACACTGCAGTGCAGAAAAAAAAATGTATTCAGTAATATTGTAATTAATTGTAAGTTTAATAAATACAGGACAAGCATGTAAGCATAATAAAAAAGCTATTATTGATATTATGTTATGTTTAATATGCTGAAAAATCCAGTCCACTCAACAAACGTTTTAACTGTCTGGAAGATCCGCTAGCAATAGTAGGGTATGGAAGTTTAGCCACAATTTCAACATCAATATCATACAGATTTTCATCTTCTCTCATAAACTTGTAACTTAAAGTTTGTTTTTTTCAAATATTGGATCTTAAACATTGGACATTTAATACCACAGATCTCTGCGACTAAATATGTAATAGTCTTTTTACTTTTATTTTTAACAAGTATAAAATTTCCTATTTCCAAATCATATTTTTCAAATTGTTGCTGGTCATTGACTTGACTCACGACATTTATCAGACAGATCGAAGTCACTTTCTCTTGAAGAAATTTCGGTGTCAGTATCAGAATCTGAACTGTCATTGGCAAATTTTCTTTTTATTTACCACTTTTTTAGGAAGGGGTTTATTTGTATGTGGTGTCTTACATTTAGGGTGGTGCTTTCATCCCCCCCCCCTTCAATAATTAGCTTTTCAGGAATATCTGTCAGGATACGAGGCTCCCCTTTAGGCCGGCTCCTATTTGACATTTTCCTTGCCAGCATTTTTTGATGAGGTCTTACATTTTCAAGTGGAACAATAAGGGGTGATAGTTTTGAACTGCTACACTGAGGATTGATAAAATCAGTTTGAACTTATTTCATTTATTATTTTTTAAATTCTTTGAACAATTGAAGCAACCAATATTAATTATATTTTTAAAATTTGTAGCAGAAGAACATAAAAGTTGAATTATGAAAAAATTACTCAGGTGTGTTGTACCTTTGACCTGGTCAAATCAGGAACAACTAGTCGTGGTCAGAGGTACAACACCCTGGTAGTGCAAATTAAAAAGCATGCTAAAAATTTTAGGGTTAAGATAAATCAATTTCAGAAGCTACACCATGTTTCTTATGGTAATAGCTACTTTGTAAAATAATTTCCATCTAAAAAGACATAATACAAAAAATATGATGAGGCAAAACGTCATCAATAAATAACTTACATTGTTATGATAGAAATGGATAAGTATTTTTTGCAAAAATCCTCTTTGACATGAATAATCCAAAGTAGGTTACACAAGCCCTCTAGTGAATGAGCTAAACACTAATTACACCAAAATTTATAAAATATTGCTCCATGCCGCCTCAGCCTCAGTAGTCAAAGGTACAATATGGCCAGAGGTACAACTCCTTCCCCTGTCTATCTATCTATCTATCTGTCTCTCTATCTATCTATCTATCTATCTATCTATCTATCTATCTATCTATCTATCTATCTATCTATCTATCTATCTATATATATATATATATATATATATATATATATATATATATATATATATAGCAATAAAAATAATTATCATGTTGCTAATAACTAGCTTACCAAACATTTTTTACTAATCTGCTTTTACGAAGAGCCATGTAAATTTGATCTTCCAATGAGTGTTCTAGCCTTTTTATTCTTGAAACTTGTTCCTCTTTGTCTTTTTCACTGTAAAATATTCAACTAATTAGATTTCCAGATACTTTAGATCAGTCGAGGAGTTATGGACGTGAGGTCAGAGGCAGTCTGAACCACAACAACTCTCAACAAATAAAATTGCATATAGATGTCAAGCAATACATTTTGAAGCTTGAATTATTATTATTATTTTTTTTTACGGCTCTTCGACAAATCTGGGCTATTAGCGCTGACATCCAGGGTGCAGCGAGGAATTTTCTCGATGAGCCGTGGGATGAGAAAATTCCTGCCGCCGGTGGGGATCGAACCCACCATCTCCCGCTTATGAATCTAAGGCGCTAGCCACTAGACCACGGGAGACCCCAGCTTGAATTATTAAAACTAAACAGGCTATCTAAAGGCTTCCATCCTTTCTAAGCATTCATGGTGAGTTAGGGAATTTTTTCAATGAACCATTGCCAAAAACATTTAACCAACAACAAGCAGTACTCAAACCCCCATCTTCTTACCTAAGTATCAGACACGCTATCCATCCTTCCAAAGGGAGACCTGTAAGTAATAGTTATCTCTAAAATAATTGATCAAAAAACATTTTGAATGCTCCATTGTAATGAGCATCAAATGTCCAGGAAGAAGCAATGCTAACAAGTTTAATGGTCACTGTCAAAGATTCATTTTTTTTTTCATCACCAGAAGACTTATTATCCCTCCCACCAAAATTATGAAACAAAAAAAAGTATTATCTTAATACTTTGGTCATTTTATTTTGAATTATAAATACCACATTTTTCCTAATTTCTGACAATTTTTAGTAATCAAAACTGTGGTTAATTTGAGATTGAGCTATACCATATGAAAGGTTATTAAATAAATACTTTTTTTGGACGATTAACCATTTCCAGACTTCCTGAGAAATGTGGCCACCAGTCATAAAAAAATTATTAATTTTCACTTTCCTGTTCAAAGCATTTGAATGAAACTTAGTCCGTGACTGTTCAAATTATAAATGAAGCCTCCTTTCAGAAAATTTGATGCTCTTTAAAATGGTGCATTCAAAATTCCTCTAGATGCAATTTTTTAGGTATAACAAATATATATTTAATGATAAATTAAAAATCACCAAGAAAACAGAAAATGAGCGATTTCTTTAAAACGGTGGGGAATTAGACCTGGTGGGGGTCTCCCGTGGTCTAGTGGCTAGCGCGCTGGATTCATAAGCGGGAGATGGTGGGTTCGATCCCCACCGGCGACAGGAATTTTCTCATCTCAGGGCTCGCTGAGAAAATTCCTGGTTGCACCCTGGAGGCCCGGCGCTAATGGCCAAGATTTGTCAATGCGCCGTAAAAAAAAAAAAAAAAAAAAAAAAAAAAAAAATTAGACCTGGTCCAGGGGAATTTTTTGTTGAAGATGAGAGCTTCTTCAGAGTTAGTTCAATTTTCATTTGGATATGAAAATCTTCAATAGTCCTGGCTATCACATTTTTTTTAATGAAGTAAGATTTCCTGAGGCTTTAATCTTTTCCACAACCCTGATCAGAAAGCATTTTGTGTTTGTGCTCACACTTTTGTGAACAGGGTTCAGTGTTCATAATATTTTATCACTCTCTTTTTCTTTCATAGAGCTTCCATAACATTTTCTATAATTGTCCTTTCCTTGATGTGAAAAAGAGAACAACAAACTGTTTAATAACCCAACACATGTGAAAAACAATGAACTAAATCAAACCGCTGAACTTTGAGACTCCTGAAAGGTTAAGAGTGAATGTTTTGAGGTCTTAAATAGCAGATCGTTCTGCTGTTCACCATCCCTCAATCCCAATCTTCCTCTCTGGACAAAACCTACTTATATATTTTTTTCAAAGTATATTAACTGCCCCATTGGACAAATTTGGTGTCTTTCATGTAACATCGCATTGAGTGTAGTGTCAATTAACTTAATCAAAATCATTAAACAAGACATACTATAATGCCTAAAGTAAGGGGGAAAGATAAATGTACTGGAAGGAATAGAGATAGGCAATACAAATGTAATATAAACAGACTTTTGGTACTTAGACATTTTGGAAAGGGCTCCATTAAGTAACTGAGAGTGGACAATGCCAAATTAAGGCAGACAGTAAACTTGGTCAGGAGAGTACATCTGCAAACACTCTGTATGTATGTGCCAAGTCTTCACCTTTTTAATTTCTTTTATTTAGTTTTTATTAATTATTAGTATTTGTATATAGTTAGCGTTTAGCCCTTTAGGGAATCAAGACGAGTTAGCTTGTCCGCAGGTACGTGTTCTCTACAGCCTCCAGACAAGTTAAGTCACCCTCGGGAACTCGATCTCCACATCTCCATATGTGTTAAATAGTAATTGACTTCTCTTCTATTGTACATTCTGGGCTCCAGACAATATGTCTTGGCTTTACTCTAGCAATAGTTTAAGAAGTTACGACTAGTTGACACCACTAGACAGCTTGGTCATGCTGTTTTTGATAAACAGGCTTAAGATAAAGTTTCCGACTTTATGGTCACTCTCTATCTCTATATCTTCTATTGATTTAAATCTCTGTTTTGCACAATTTCCTGAAACGTTTGGGAGGCATTTTTATTATTCTATTAGAAGTCTAGGGGTGAGTACTTGTTAGAGTGATATTATAACATTTTGTTGTGTGCAAAAGTTGCACTGTTCAAATTAAAGATATCACAAAACTGTTTTAATCCAAAATATCTATGAATCTTTCCTTAGGGCAACTAAGGTTTTTCAGAGCAATATTTCAAGACAAAAACAAACGATATGTCATCATTTAAACATTTGCACTATATCATAATATTAGCAATGTCTCAAACCTGAAAAAAAAAAAGAATCTAAAATTCCAAAAATATTCCCAGTTTATATTTAAAAATAGTCTTTAAATACTAACTTACATAGATATTTCATAAGGGCATTCTTTAAATAAAAAAATTAGTCTAGGCGAACACAACCGCCCATGTAAAATCCAATCTTCAGAGAGGTCACGACACTTTCCTAGAACTTTTGTGACAGCTGCTTGATACTTAGGCCTAAAAATAAATAAGTAGATATTTTTTTAGGCCAAACTATAAAAGATGTATTAGTGAATATAAAATTATTAATTTGCCATTGCTAAATACTAGTTATAAATCAGCTCGATCCACAACTTGATTTTTCATTATAATTTATCTGGCAAACTAAGAAAGGGCATCTTGTTAATTTGCACCTTCAGGCTGCAGAAGATTACAAGATGAGATTTTGTGAGGAATGAAATTACTTTTTCAAACCTGGCTTTGCAACTGGAGTGCCTTATGAAACAATGAGGGGGGAGTCAACCTAGGTCTAGGAAGACCTGGGAATGTGGAGACAACTTGAGTGATAAGGGATTAACTGGAAAAGAAGGAAGCAGCTGTTAAGGATTGAGATTTGAGGATCAGATTCTATAGACAGACTCCTCACATTACTCGAAGACGAAGGGCTAAGTAAAATTGGTAACAGACAATCTATACTCCCACATTCCTTCAAAACATATAAAACACAAAACTTTTTGGATTTCCGAAACTTACTTATCCTCTTTCAACCTGCAACAGTAACATACCAAAACTGTAAAAAAATACTCAAATATATTATATAAAAATACAATCATAAAGGGAGTACCAAAATATTCCAAGGGAACACATCAATTATCCCCTCTATAATAAAAACTAAAAGAAAAATTTTGATCACCAGCAGGAATACTGGGAAATTGGTTTTTGATAGGACGATGCAACATTAACTTTTGTTAGTAATAAAAGGATCAGAAAAGAAGAAAACCACTAGAATAAATTAAGCATTCTTTTAAAACTCATTTTTTTTTTTTTTTTTAAGCTTTGGATTAACCTAGAATCCCGAATAAGCTCACATACGTATACACTACATATAAAATATAGTGTCAAAATTGTACAAAATAACAACTAAAAATAAAGGAATAAAAGAGGGAGAGTATTCAAAATTGTATGTTTGATTTCTACCTTTATCAACTAAAAGGATTAAGTGTGTAATAAATTATAATGGTAAATTTTGGTAATGATAAAATAAAGCCAAAAGCAAATTCAATGAAAATAATTTTTATCATACCTTACATAACTCAAAACCTTGAGTAGTTGAATAATATTTATGTTCACAGAATAGCCTGGACTAGAAAGTAGTATTAAATGTGAGAAAGAAAACATTAGTAAAAGGGCTCTAGCATAACTGTTCTTTACTTTACTCCAGAAGTTCAAAAAGCCCTGAAATATAATAGGTTAAAAAAACATTCTATAAAACATCAGTAATAAATTCTAAAATAGAGATGGATTTAGAAGGGTGTACTCATTTGTATATAAATATTTCAGAAATATAAGGTTAAATAAGAAAGCTTCTATCCACCCAACAATAGTGGCGCACAAAGTAGTTTTTAAGATTTAAGGTACTTATAGGAAATTTGATTCTGAGCAAAAAAGTTTCAATCAACATGGGTCAAGATATGTCTGGAGGCACCCGAGCTAAAAAAACCCTGCTAAAATCACGTTTTTCAGACTCCAAATCCCAGTAAATTCTAAAGATGTGATATTAGAGGAAAAAGCTAGAAATAAATAATGTACCTAAATTCTGCAGATTTATTTACTATATTATTTTATATTCTACTATATAATTTATAAAATGCAAAATCTATTTGTAGTCTCTAGTTTTTCAATTTACTGAATCATATACCCATTTTTGCGCAGTTCCTCCCTCCCCCATAGGGAGGAACCCCGCTTATAAGGTTGATCTCATGACGCAATCCAGAAGTGCCGACTAGAAAATTTTGCGTTTCAGAACCCCTAGAGACCGAAAATAAAAATGATGGTGGTTCAAATTTGTGTATATATATATATATATATATATTTGTCTGTTCACTCTCTAGGTAGAAGACGAATGGTCCGATTTTGATGAAACTTGGTACAAAAATCCGTTGTCCAATTTGAAAGGTCAAGTTCGTTAACCAGAAAAATCCGTCCACTGGAAGATGGCGTTTGGGGCGAAATTCGCGCAAAAAAAATCGTAAAGCTTGCGTTTTTGAGTTTATAAGCTTGTAAGCACTCGTTTTATAGGCTTCTTGGGCTAGGAAAACGAATGAAACCATTTTCAAGTAGATAGCTTTAACCGTTTTCGAGAAAATTGGAAAAATAGTTTTTGAATACCGTTTTTGGTTTGGGTACTTAGAATCATGGGATTCAGTTGAAACATTTTCTGCATGTTCTACTTTCATTAAAACTAATATGTTGAAATTTGTGTTACGTTTGGAGTTAAGGAAGGATTAGAATAAAATATTTTATTAACAGACATAAAAAGTTTTGGTAACTTTGTATACCTTCCTTAATATCTCGAAAAAGGTTGAGAATCTTGGTAAACGGAACAATACCATTAGAAAGCTTACTAAATGCTCTACAAAAAAGGTTCTGATGAATGTTTTGATTAGACGATGTCAATCGGAGAAATAAGTGCTTAAAACTTTAAAGTAATTGATTTCGCTTATTCGAACTGTTCTTTTTGTCTGTTTTTATTCCTTGTTATTTTTTAACTGCTTATAGTTGGATAATGTATTTGATAATAAATCAGGTTAAGAAAAATAAGAAAAACAATTTAATCTTAGAGATATGGATTTCCAAGATATAGCTTTTCAGCTGCCTAGCGGGGTCCTTCCTAGGGCGGGTTGGCCTATCCAGGTAAGATCGTAAATAAGACCTTTCTTGAAAGTAAAGATGGAACTGTCAACTTTGGTCCTCCTCTGCCTCCCGGCACTTTCAATGCTGACGAAGGCTACCAATGAGTAACTATCTAATCTTCATGCTTTCTAGAAATGTGGACCCAAAATAATAACAGCTTCTATTTTAATCATTTTAAATGAGTCTAGAGATAAGAACGGAACCGCGCTAAGATGATGCAGTTCCTGCGAGTCGGATTTATTTAAATTATCACTAATAATATTATATATATATATATATATATATATATATATATATATATATATATACACACACACACGCACGCACGCACGCACTCACACACGCACACACACACACACACACACACAATTTCTACTTTTTGAATTGATATTACGGTTTAAATGGGATAATTGTGAAAATTGAATGTGCATTACCCTCAAAGCAAATTTAATGCTGATTTCGAAAATGTAATGAATCGAAAAAAAAATGTGCACAAGCTGAAAAAATTGGAGTTGTACTACAAAAAACACGTTTTTTTCTAAAGAACCGTTAGAACAGTATATGTCTGGAATGGAGTGAGATACAAATATGTGGTTGGTGGTGTTGAACTACACTTTTTGTCTAGTTTCACCCCCTAAAGGTTTGTTTTTTACTTGCAATAAACCCCTGTATAAAAATATATCCCCCCAAAAAAGTAACGTTGAAAAAAAAGGCCAAGTTTCAGGCCCCTCCCAAAAACAATTGGTCTATGAAAGTTATGTTATCATAGTATTGGACCAAGTTTTAGGCTCTTAATCACCTTACCAAGAACCTAATAATACCCTCTCACTAATTTTTGCAATTCCATCTTGAGGAGCGGGTTTCCTCACTATGGAATGAGGGAAGAAACGCCAGCACTAAAATTATAATTATGTGACTATACACGAATTTCAAAATGAATATAAATGGTATAAATTTGCCAAAAAGGAATTTAATATAGCTAAAGTACCGTTTGTTCAATTTCTTCTTTTAAAATTCTTAAAGTAGATATTAGATGATCAACATTCATAGGTCCAACAAGCGCTAAATACACAACACTTTCTTCTTTGTCATAATAGCCTTCAAATTGGCACTGAAAAAGAAAAAAATACATACTACTTTCAATCTATAATGAATAAAATATTGAGAACAGACAGATATGAAATTTGTCATAAATACAAACTATACAAAGGGAAAGAATAGAGGGGACTCACTAACTGGTTAGTTGATTTATTATTTTTTTAAGTAAATAGTGAGTACTGCTAAAATATCCATATTCTTGCTGAGGCGAAATTTAACAACTTTTTGAAATTTCTTAAGAAAAGTTGGGTACGAAGTTAAAAAAAAAAACACCTCAGCCTGAAAAAAATTACTCATCAACTTCCTTTAAAACTGAAGAGGCCTGAAAGGCATTGAAAATTAAAAATAAAAACTCTGTTAAAATAAAATTAAATTAAAAATTTAAAATTAAAAAAAAATGGCTGTGATTAAGATTTGGAATATACCTATAACATTTGAATTTTTTGAGAAGAATTGTCAGGATGACAAGACCAAAACTTTAAATGTTTTAAAAAAGAGGCTGCTATAAATAAGATATTGAAAATGGCCTGAAGGCTGAAACGTTGTAAAATGATGATATAAATAAAGGACTTATTAAGGTCTGAGGAATGGATCAAACCAATTGTGCTTTTAAAATAAAAACTCAGTTAAAATAAAATAAAATTAAATATTTAGGAAAGTTAATTCTTGGAAAAAAATTAATGCATTAACTGGTTTCAAATTAATGCATCTGATGGTTGTTTTCAATCCCATGTAGGTAAGTAAACATATTTCAATATGTGCATGTATAGTTTGTTAAATTTTAATGTTCAAAACTGAAATAATATTGAAATTTAAATAGATTATAAACAAAATGAAGTGGATTGATGAGAAACAAATGCTCATGCTAGTTCATGTTTAATTTAACAATGCTTGTGAGTATACAACTTTTTTTTTATATTCGTCTGTGGCAGAAGGTCAATTTTATAAAAACACACTTTCTTTTTTCTGTACTCTTTTATTTGGCTCTACATGTTTCACGTCGCTGTGACGCCTCTTCAGGAGCACTTAATCTAAATAAAATAAAACATGGTTACAGCCTATCCATTAGAGAACCTTCCGCAGGTAGGGCCACGTCTGGACTGATAAGATCAATCATGTCTACTAGGTATCAGCTGTTTAAAATCGATAGTTTTAGGGTAAATGTCGATTTTCCAAAAGAAGTTTTTTGTCATTTTATAAAATGTTTTTAAGTCGTCTTGTTTATTAAATTAAAAAATATTTTATCCAGGTGTTTAATATCTGTTTTTTTGTTGACGGCCTTTTTCCTATTTTTAATTATGTGTATATTTTCCTTAATTTTTCTTTTTATGGGGTTTTTCTCTTTATCTAATATCTTTACCGTGTCAAAATTAAATGTGTGGCTATATTGTATCGCATGATCCACCAATGCAGTCTTGTTGTCTTTCACGTCAAGGTTTTTGGCATGTTGTTTGATTCTCTTTTTTAAAAGTTGCCCCGATTCTCCTACATACACCTTATCACACATTGCACAATCAATTTGATATATGTTATATTTGGTTTCTCTTTCTTTTAAATCATCCTTAATGGCTATTTCAAGTTTAACAATAGAATTTATAAACAAAAATTTGGAGTACAAATGGGCAACCACTTATCTGTTTCTATTAGTGGAATTGTAATGAACCACATATTAGAAGAAATCATAAATGACTGTAACATTCATATCCAATTTCTTTATAAATATGTGGATGATTTATTAATTTGTGTACATGAAAACGATATAGATAGACTCTTCCAGTTTTTTAATAATAAGACGAATTTAGGGTTCACTTTAGAAATTGAAAATGAAAACAAAATTATGTTTTTAGATATGGAAATAATTCGAACTAATGACAATAGACTTGAGTTTAAATGGCAGACTAAAAATACATTTTCTGGTCGTATGATTAATTTTTATTCTAGTCACCCTTTAAATTTTAAAAAGAATTTGCTTTATAATAGGACACTGACGGCGCTTCTGCGAACATCACCAAAATATTTAAATGAAATAACAAATAAACTCAAAACTATATTTAGAGATAATAATTACCCTGAGGAAATTATAAATAAAGAAATTAAAAGAGCCGAAAGAAATGTTTTTTACAAAAAGAAATTAGATGTGAGGAAAAATTTAAATTTAATCAATTTTGACTTGAATGTTTTTAATTTTACGGACGACTATTTTTATGATGACTCTGATAGTAAACGGAAAAGGGATGACACTGAACATATAGGTAATGACAATTCTAATAGGAGCAAAAGAGTTAAATTAACAGAACCAAAACTGACTGTTGCAACAGACAACACCAACCATACTCTGAAACGTAAACTTCAGGATACACAAACAATAGACGACATAAAAGGCAACCAAGAAAAAAGAAGGAAATTAATACAAAGTAAAATTTATGATTTTTTTGACGATAGGAAAACAAACATTTTAAATACAAACGGAGTTGTAGCAGATAAACTCATACACAATGAACATATTTATAAACAGAAATTGGATAATGACAGTAAAGATATGAAAACTTTAGAGCTGGTTAATTATATTACCTTTCGTTATAATCCAATATTTGCCAATGAGATAAAACATAAATGTAAAGACCTAGGAAGAATCTCCTGGATATATCACGACAAAATCATAAAAAGCTACAGCCGAATTAAGGATGATTTAAAAGAAAGAGAAACCAAATATAACATATATCAAATTGATTGTGCAATGTGTGATAAGGTGTATGTAGGAGAATCGGGGCAACTTTTAAAAAAGAGAATCAAACAACATGCCAAAAACCTTGACGTGAAAGACAACAAGACTGCATTGGTGGATCATGCGATACAATATAGCCACACATTTAATTTTGACACGGTAAAGATATTAGATAAAGAGAAAAACCCCATAAAAAGAAAAATTAAGGAAAATATACACATAATTAAAAATAGGAAAAAGGCCGTCAACAAAAAAACAGATATTAAACACCTGGATAAAATATTTTTTAATTTAATAAACAAGACGACTTAAAAACATTTTATAAAATGACAAAAAACTTCTTTTGGAAAATCGACATTTACCCTAAAACTATCGATTTTAAACAGCTGATACCTAGTAGACATGATTGATCTTATCAGTCCAGACGTGGCCCTACCTGCGGAAGGTTCTCTAATGGATAGGCTGTAACCATGTTTTATTTTATTTAGATTAAGTGCTCCTGAAGAGGCGTCACAGCGACGTGAAACATGTAGAGCCAAATAAAAGAGTACAGAAAAAAGAAAGTGTGTTTTTATAAAATTGACCTTCTGCCACAGACGAATATATTGAAAAATAGGGTCACTATCTTATAATAACTTTTTTTTTGTTCCATTGTTTGTATGGATTAGAGATTCCTGGTAATCTAGGAATAAAAGGTAATGTTTGAATGAAATTTTGTTCTTCTAATATAAATATGCTCCCAAATGGTCTGATGTTACCACACAAATCTTGCAATGATCAATCAAGGCTCTTGGGCATTTTATTTTGTGAACACTTGTGCATTCTTCCCAACATCAATATGGTTGAAATTCTGCAATATTTTTCCCATGCCGGATTCCTTGAAATTTAATACACAGAGTTTTTATGAATTCTATGTTTAATGGCAAATTCAATGCAAAATGAGCAGTTCTTTCATTTGTTAGCTATGCCGCAGAGTACTCCATATGCTGCGGAATTGCTGCCATTATGATTTAAATAGGAACATTTTTCCTGGCTGTTCTAAGAACAAGAGTCTCCAATCCCCTTATTGACAGTTTGAATGATTTCATTCAGGTTTTTTCCCCAGGGGTTAACTCATAAGCTTAGGAATGTTTGATTTCACTTATGTCCATATTGTGATTTTGTCAAAACAAAATTTTCAATCTTTAATTGAAAGATTCGATATGACCCAATTCCACCAATAGGATCACTATAATTTGGGTTAGGAGTAAAACCCCCAGTCATTGGCTTTTTACTTGATTTCGTAAATCAACTCTAACATTAGTTTTAGGTGTTATATGACATGTTTAATTTCAAGATGACAAAAACTATGACAGCTAGGATTACATTAATAATTTGGGTTCTTAGTAAACCACCACTCCTAATAAACTGATGTAGTAGCACACCTTATTTTTCTGAATTTAAATCACATCAACTGACACCAAATTTTAATTCAAAATCTAGTAGATGCTTTGTTATTTCAAATCACATCCCACCATCTATTTGACATTGAGAAAACTTGTTTTTTTATTGTTTTGGGAGTAATTTCTCCCCTCTCTTCTTAAAGCAGAGTTTTTATTCTTTATTTTCAATTTGGCTTTCTACCAACCCAATTCATCTCACAGCTACCCTATTGGGTTAAGTTCAGGGGACAGGGGAGGTGTTTTGAGCTGCTTTGGGGCATTGTAGAGCACCCAATCCTTTTTTTTTTTTTTTGTTTTGTTTGTCTTTCTCCCCTTCCACCCAACCCAAAAATGTTAAACTTACTTTCATCTGTAAATAGAACATGTTTCTAGAACAATAATTGTTTATTTATGTGCTGTTTAGCAAATTGAAGTCTCAGGAGCCGGTTAAGTGGCTTGCACCTAGGCTCATGTCCATTATAGGCAGCATTTTTCAGAAACCTCCTTATAGTCTGTGAAAACAACTCTATATTATAATCAGCTTGCACCATATCTGCTAAATTTGAAGCACTGGTGTGTGGTTCTTCGCCTACACTTATTACAATTGCCCTCTTGTTATAAGCATGGATCTTAGGGGGCGGCCAGTTCGGTATCTATTTTCCACAGAAACCAGTTTTTCATGCGTTATTACGATGAACCTTACTGTAGAATAACCTTTGTTGACAGTTTGTCCTATTTTTCTGTACAACTGGCCTCGGATTCTCAAATTTATAATTTGTTCGGGCATCATAGTTGCAAATTCGATTTTAAAAGAATCAGTAACTGGTTTGGCACAGAATTAGCACTGAGTTGTCGGGATTAGCTAATGAATGTTAGAGACAGAATGCAATCAATATAAATCCCCTTATCTTTGAAAATTTCTCTATTTGCAGAGACTTTTGGTTCTTCAATATTTTGACTTTTTATGTATTTTGCCAAATAAATCTAAAAAAAAGTAAATTATATTATATTTAATAATTGTTTATTTAAATACATTGAATTTTGTAACACAAAGTGTGAATTTTATTCCCAATATCTTGTAGAATGCCTCTTTTTTGCACAATGGAAAAACTTGCATACGGTGTGCAGAGACATTTGTTAGTACGTGTATATATACATGTATGGAATGCATTAAACATTTTGTAATTAATTTCACTAAACTTGGTGTAGTCTCTCTTTGTTTACATTTACCACAAGTTTGGAATGTACTCTTCATAATTTTTGAAAATGCTCGGTTTATCTAGAGGCTGCCAGTGAATATGCACAAACTGTTCACTAATGAATGTTTACAAGGTCTATTTTCTCAATAGCTGAATTCCAACAAAATTCCCTTCTCCTTATCTATTATCAAAAACAACAAATAATACAAAGGACGTATCCAACAAAAATATTACTTACCACATCTGAAGAAGGATCTTTCCCTCCGATATTCTCAAGTAATGTTTCAATATTATCAATGAAGTTGGGTAATTTTACAGACTTGCTTGGAATATGATTAAGAGTGGTTCTTCCAATTATTGAGACTACTACCACAGATCGATTGAGTTCATCTTTAGTGAATATTCTGTATGGCAGAATACAACATTGTAACATTAAATAATTGAATAATATTAGCAAAAGAAGGGAGATATGTTCCTTACGAGTTAAAATTTTCGCAAGGTAACTTAAATTGTTTAAAAGCCATTTTCTAATGGATGAATAAATATTGTGACCGTTAAAATGCTAATAACATTTTATGTTTATAAAGTCGACTAAAATATTTTCTATAACGACAATAAACTATCTAAACGAAACATTTAAAATTGCTATCAAGTGCCGCATTGTTTGTCTACTCTATAACGATTCAATCAATTAAAGGAAAGGAGATTTACAGATGGCTCCTTGGAGAATGATGTATGACATCATAACCACAAAGCTTAAGGGCGTTTTAAACATTAGACTTAGTACAATTTTAATGAATAACTAACATTAATACATGTATTCTATTAGTTAATAATTTAAAAGAAAGTACTCAATCAGTGAGTCAATTTCAAATTTCATTTTTTAGAAAAATTAATTCGGTCGGCTGAGATATGAATTCATATTATCAAGTTTTACGCTTGTATTCGTTGTCAATTACACTAACAGGCTTTACACATATCACAGCATGGTAAATTAATTCATCCAATGGCTTCAGATAAATATGACGCTGTGCAGGGCCGCCACATCTCAGAGCCGGGCCCGGGACCAGATCACGGGCCCCCACTTCCCAGAGCCAGAATGAAAATTCTAGTACTTTGTATTTTCATCTTGAGTTTTGAGCAAAATGAGAATAAAAGCCGACAATCGGTGCTGCAAAGGTCAATTTCGGTACTTTTTTCCCAATTAGCGAGGATCGGCCCGGGCCCGGGACAACTGTACCCGGTTGCCCCCCCCCCATGTTTCGGCCCTGGCTGTATGTATGAAGCTTTGGCTCTTTCAAATGAATTAACAAAGATGAGATACGAAACCTGGTAGCGTAATTCAAAGCGTAAAGTGGGACATTCTGGATTTTTTATTTATTTATTTTTTACTATATATCTTTATTTGACAATTATTCTGGATTTAAATTTCAGTTCTGCGAGTTGATGATTGAATGAAGAATATTTTTCCGTCCCTGCTTCTCCTCCATTAAGACAACCGAGCGCTCAACAGAGAATCATGCGATTGAAGAGCGAAACAAATGAAGACCTTTTACGGCTCTGCTCGAATATTAAAAATTCACATGGAGTACATGAGTAAATGCATCAAAAATAAGTTTAATTAAAATAACGGTAAATCAAAATAGCGAAGTTAATGAATAACACCAAATTTAGTTACTGTAACCTCTCAGCCATTTTTAAAGAAGATCTCATATATTTATCATCGAATTTAAGACAATTACGCAAGGTATTCCATTAGGCAGGGCCTCCGGAAGGAATTACGGGCCCATATACAACTAATTTCAAGGCCCCCCTTCTTCCATTAACCAAAAACTACTTGAAACTGACATTTCTCTGAAAACAAAATTAAATACATTTGTAATTGAACTGAGTGGAAAATTTACGTATTGTCTAAGGTACATTGGCACTTCCTGGAGCTACAAATTTTTGGACTGACAATATTTAAAGCTAGTTTTCATATTCGAAATGGAGAATTTAGAAAGTTATCCATTGCTTGTTCTCAATAATAATTACTCGAACTATACTTGGGTATATAATTTTATTATTTCAAATTATAACGCGAGTTAAGAAATGAAGCAGGGCCCCTGAACAAATGTCGCTGTGCCCCCCCCCCTCTAGCGGAGGCCTGTCCATTAGGTAGTCATGTTATATATATATACACAATCTCACCAATACTAAAGCTCATCCTTACTTTTCATAGATAAACATAATCATGCTAATTTCATCTAAAAAATGTTGGGTACTTAGAATTGTTGAATGCAGTTGAAATATGTTCTACAGATTTGAAATTTATTCAAATTACTATATTTAAATTTTGGTTAGATACGTTCCCACGGCTACCAGTGTAAGACCAGATTGCTTATGTATGTCCACCCCCCTTGTTTAATAACGTCCACATTTTTTGTCCTTTGATTTCTGATTTTACATTGTATTTTATTTACTTTTTCTTTTCTTGTTCTTCTTTACATTTTTTTTAAGTATTATTATTTTATTGTTTACTACTTACTATATTTTTATATTCTAATCCCCCTCTGTATATGGTTTCAGCATTTGTCATCATTCTTTTTTTTAATATGTTCGTTTTTTGTTGTTGTTTCTTTTTACATATATAGCTAGAGATTTATTTTAAATTTGTATATTTAACCAAGTATATTTTAGTACATATTATTCTGTGGACGTCCGGTGTGTCCAAGTGTCATGAAACCACGTGAGCTGATCCACACAAAAGTGTTACAATGCCTACCTATATATGTATTATTAAGGGACAGATTCACAGAATTAAATGTTTTTTTGTTTTTTTTTTATTTCATTTCATTTCTATATTAAAATATAATAAAATGTCTTCAGGTTTAGACTCCATTTTTATTTTTTTGGAGTGGAGGGGAAGGTAATGATGCATTTTGGATAAATTTAAATTAATTAAAATGAAAACGTATGCATTGAAATAAGTTGAAAACAGACATAAGGAAGTTAATAAATAAATACCATATTTTGTACAAAATTGTATTCCAAAAATATAAAAAAAAATCTATTTACTAACTAGTCATAGAATATTTTATAATAGAGTTACAAATATGTTTTTATCCATTTATAAATAATACTGCCATAACATTTAACAATTTTCCATTTAATAACAACTATTATTTAAAGGAAATAATTACTTGGACAAATACTTTCCAAAAGCTCTTTTCTGATGTAAACATACATTAATAACGAAATATCTATTAGTAATAATCATTATTCAGGAAATTACATATAATATTTAATCATTGAAATGTATATTTTGACATAAGGCCACAAAGTAAAATAATTATAAGATGACTTTATTGTTTCTCAGACTGCCAATAGCGCGATTTCAGTCAGTATTTGGACCTCAAAGATTCCACAATTTTCCTAAAAGGTTGTAATTACAGTTGAATTGAACATTTAGAGAGGTTTTAAGAACAAATGAATTTGGTAAACCCAAACCATGCACATCATTATCAGTAAAATAAAGAAATTAGGCGCATAAAAGAGTCAAATTCTGATTGGATTAAGTAAAAAAAAATAAAGAAACAGACAGAAAAAATAACCAATAGCAATGAGAAAATCAGTGGATTTACTATCAACAATAATAGGATTTTATTGAATACTGATTTATAAGTCTAATTTCAATGTCCAAAGTCAAAGTGAAGCTCTGATTTTTACTATGTTAAACTTTTATAATATAAAGAGATTTCCAAGTTATTATGGTCTAAAGATAACAAATGTAAAATTTAATAAATAAAACAGGACTATAATAAAAGTGATATATATATATATATATATATATATATATATATATATATATATATATATGAAGAAGAAAGTAATCTGAAACTGGAATGATTTTTTAAGAACTAGCAGAAATATTAATTAAAAAGCAAAACAAAAAAAAAACTTAAATTAATTCTTCATTTTTGATTTTTAAAGAATAAAATTACCTCTCGTTTGACTGTACAGGAAAATTAATACACAAATATAAATAAATAGTCACATTGATATACATATACAAAAATATATCTTTAAGTTAAGATATGCATTTAAATGCCTAAATAAATAGATATGTTATTTGATAGATATATAAATAAATAATTTTGTATAATTATCACTTATAGTCTTGTCATACTTACAATATTATCTCTACATCTTTATGAATTATGTAGCTACTCATTTTATATTTTTTTACAAAGGCACATTCTTACAGATTATCAATTATAAATATACTAAAACGTGAAAATAAATAAAATTAACAATCATCAGATCTTACCAACTTAACTCCTCTTAAACAGTCAAGGAATAGTCGGAATTTGGCTAGGAAAACATCAAATGATTTTCGTAAAAATCTGTATCCGTTTTGGATACAGATTTGGCTACTCTTTGGTAGCCTTCATCAGCTAAAAGACAAAACACATATGCAGTATTAATAAAAAGAATAATTAAAACAATAAAGAGAAAGTACAAACACAAAGAAATACGGTAGATTTACAAATACGAATCACTTGTAAAAATTGTTTATGTTAATACCATTTTTTAATGATTTGTATTTGTAGATCTTCCATATTTTTTTATTGGTTTAATTATTCTGTTTATTAATTCTGAATTTGTGTTTTGTCCTTTAGCTGACAAAGGCTACCAAATAGTAGCCGAAACATCCTAAAAACAGGTTTTAACAAAAGTTGTATTGATGTTTTCCAAACCGACTCCCAACTATTCCCTGACTGCTTATCGCTTTGAGGGCTAACTAGCTACACCTCTTTAACTACTCTTAGATAACTTTATTTATGATATAACTTATTTGTTAGGACTAGCTTCTTCTTTTTTCAAGAGAAAACATAATAAATGACATGAGTTTATTGCTTACCTAATAGCCAGGCTATGATAACATGGCCTTTTTTAATAATATATAATTTAGTTAAATTGGTTAATTTAAGTAAATAAATGCCTCAGTACTTAAAAATGCAAAGGATTATATTAATCTACCGATAATTTAGAAATATTTAATACGTAACAATTGTAAAAAAAAAACTAACATGTTTAAAACATAAGATGCTTAATTGAAAATTAATTCAAACTACAATTAAATCACAGACAAAAGAAATAAGGTTTGGGAAATAAAATATATATCAGATTTAATGATTATAACTCATGTTAATAGCCTAAGCAATACAAAAGTAAAAGCTAGAATACTCATTTATGTCAAAACACTGAAATCTGATGTTTTGAAAATATTTTGCTGATTCCCAAACCTTTTTGAGTACAAATACTTGTTTGTATTAATTCTAAAATTACTACATTAATACTTCATCAATGTATTCATGGTTTCTTTGCTAAAATATATATTATATACATTTGAAAATTATAGACGTTTATAATTGAATTTAAACATCACATACTCAGACTTTTATAACAGTGCAAGAATGTTAGTTATTACATTTGAAAAGAAATAGTGATTTTCATAAGTAAAAAAACTAAAACTTTTAATACTAAGTATTTAACTGCAATTAATTCGAGAATTGCTCTCCAGCTTTTCTTTATGAAAGGTTTCTCTAAGACGATACCTTAAGACTAACTCAATTACTTCAAGATTCACCAAAAAGGAAATTGATTTTTATTGAAAATTGGTGTTCTCATCATTTTAGAAATGACTATATAATTGTAACAGAAGGATCCTTATTGTATAAAGCTATCCATAGTTTTGAATAATGGACTTTGAATTATCTATTCATTGCCATCATTTCTTCCCCCCATTCTGGGATGTCATTTGGTTGATTGGGTCGAAAGCAATGACAAACACATTTCTCAAAGCAACATACTTTCCTCAGTAGAAAACATACTCTTCTCTGACTTAAAACACTAATATACAATATAAGTGGTGCCTCTAATGCAGTGACAAAAATGTAACTATAGTACAAACCAGAATACTGTATCCATGATAATGCCAAAAACAGGAGACTAATAGCCATAATAATGAATATCTTCAGGAATGTTTCAAAACTGCAAATGTCAAGTGAAGAATAAGTAATGGTTTCAATATCACAATTTAATACATTCATTATTGTATAAAAGCTTACCAATATTTTAATTTATGGTGAATTCTACCTCCATAACGAGCTACTGTATTCATTATTTGTGACGTAGAAAGATAAAAATAGATATTTGCAAGCACTGTGCATGCTATAGGAAGAAAAAATACATTAACTCCCAGCCAACCTGAAAATGTAATGAAATTATAAGAAATTTAAAATAAAAACTCTTAAATAATCTACATTTCTGTGTCTATTAATTATAGATGTTATCAGAACAAAATGTTTACATCAGTTTTAAAATGTAGGACTCACCAAGAGCTGTTCCATGAACAACAGGAGCAACAGGTTTTTCAGCTGATTGATCTACATCAAATGCAAAATGTGAAAAAACTGCAAATACTGATAGCACTATAGTCCATCCCCAAACCCAATAAGAATAGTAACAGTATTTCTTCCCATCAGTCATTCTCAAAAAAACATTTTGTGATCTGAAAATTAAGCATGGATAAAATAGCTAAAGTTTATTTCATAAGAAGTTGCTTTACATAGCTAAGCAAGCATGTGTTGCTTTAGCTATTGGTGGTATGATTAAAATGTAGTTGATGCCACCAATTCTATATTTTAGAGTTATTCTGTTAGTGTGATTAAACGGGAGCTAAAACTTCCCCACGTTGTAGTACCTCGGTTTTCCCAAACAGGTAGTTATAACATGAGTCTTATATTAAAGTTTTAACAGGTAGTTATAACATAAGTCTGAGGTGGGACAGACTCCACTATTGTCAACTTCAGGAACGCAATGTTTATGCATGTAAGAGAAAGAAGAATTTTCAGCTGGTGCAAGGAGCTGATGCGTTTTGAAACAGACAATATAGATTTTGTTTACATACAAACTTCGGTTGTATACTGATGAAACATGTGGAAAAGCGCCAAGGCAGGGCCAACTAAGTAGTCACTACGTTTTAATCACACCATCCTATAATTCAGGTGTTTATTTTAATTTTTTATTTTTTTTTAACAGAAAGGGATATTAAATTATAATAAAAATATTCTGATTTCATTATCAAATTTCAAATACAGGGTTCCCACTGACAGGGAAATCTTAGGGAATTTAATTACGAAAACAAAAGTCAGGGAAATTCAAAATTTCATATTTTTTTATTTATTTATTTTTTAAGGGAGGAACAGAAAAAAAAAGGAAAAATTGCTTGTGTTGTATGTATATATTTTTTCCAATTCTTCTTCTCTTTCTCTCACTGGAATATTTTGATCCCTGCAAAGCAACATCTGGGAGGGTTGCATGAAGAATCTTAAAAACATGGCCTTAGCTATATTTTTAAGGCTCTTAACTAGAGATCTATTGGCTCTAGCATTATCCGACGTACCTGTAACAATCTGTCTTGGGCGTATATAAGGGGGTACCCCTGAAATTTTGATTTTATCAGTAAAAATGTGGCTTAAAAATAAATTAAATAAGATCACTTAGTTCAGAAAAAATAATCTTTTTTGAGTGTAATAGCATTTTAGTTAGCTAACTATTCCAAGTTCTAATTTGTTAGTATTCCATACCCACCAAATGAACCCAGCCCCCCCCCCCCCTAAATGCTTTCTTATATAGGCCCTTAATGTCTGCAGTCAATAAATAAATAAAAACTCCTTTTAGTTAATGTTTATGTTATTCTGATTAATATAATAATATTTGCATATCTATTAGATTTGAAAATATTCACTTCATAACCATGTCATTATGAATCGCAGGTTTAGTTAGCATGGTCAACTCGGCCTTTTAATTTTGCATATTTTTTTTTTTTTTTTTTTTTTTTTTTTTTTTTTTAAACTCCTGTAAGCTTAAGTTAGTAAATGTTTATTAACTCTTGTAGTTATACAAATTTATTTTATTATGTACACCTTAAAACCAAATCCCTCAATTAATATCAACTATCACTATCTGGGAGGTCAGGAAAAAATCAGGAAAATGTCAGGGAATTCCATTTCCAAAACTCGGTGGGAACCCCGCTAATAAAACACTTTAGTTCAAATATTGTTAAAATGAAGAAAAATGTCAATAGATTAGAATATTACAAATATGACTTCTATCACTCAACGAATAGAACGAGTTCTATTCCTACCTAAGTTAGGAAGTCCTACCTAAGTTTTAGCAAATGGTTTTGTATTAAAAAATAATATAGTTCAGTTTAAAGTAATTATTTTAGACTTAAAAAATAGTAATTATTTTTATTTGATGAACCCTACACAGACTAATGTGGTACTAAAGTCCTTATTTCATATGATTTCAATCTATTAAAAGTCAGAATATCAAACATATTTTACAACATGTGAATAGGATTAAAAGTAAAAAATAAAAATAGAAAGGTTTTTGATAGAAAAGTTTTTCTAACACCAAATATAGTAAAATATTATTGTATTTTGTATTTTTTTTTAAATATGATTATCACCCACCATTGCTGGATTTAAAATGAGACATCAAAAACTAATCTTACCATCATAGTTTACAATTAACACATTTCTTAATAATTAACAGATACTCTACCCTGATATCACTTGTGAAGGAAGCACACATTTTAGAAGTTTGGTCATAGGCCCTTCTGGTTTTTAGTACAGATTTAAATGTGAAAGATTTATTTTATTTTATCTACTAATAGTAATTTGTCTGAAGGTTATTTTGTTGGTTTAGCGTTTAACAACCTAGCTGCATTAATTTGGAGTTCAGATAGGAAACATGTGTTTGATTAAGTTTTAGAGAATATGGCTAGAGATTATATTTTTGTTTGATGGGAAACATATTTCATTCATACAATATATTAATTGTTTGTAGATTAGGATACAAGGTTCCCTTTTCCAGAAGTTTCATGAGTGGACAAATTAGAAAATAAATCAATAATTTATACAGAATACAAAGTACAGTAGGGTTCTGATTAACCAAGGTCCGGTCAACCGAGATCCCGATTAACCGAGGTCCGGTCAACCGAGATCCCGATTAACCGAGGTGTCAAGCCTGAGGGAGGGGGGGTGGCTATGTATATATGTATATATGTATATATATATATATATATATATATATATATATGTATATATATATATATATATATATATATATATATATATGTATGAAGTTGAGCCGGAACTTCACGACGGGAACTTCATCCCGATTCTCAGAAGAAATACAATTCTCAATTTGAGAGTCTCAAATCTTAGGACGGAAGCAGGTGTTGTGCGCAAGAACCCTCTCGTTAATTTCTTTCCAAGAATCAGTTACCTACACCTCCTGTTTGAAACTTTTTCTAGTAGCGGGTCCTGGAATATTTTGTTTACATGTTCACTTCCCATTCTCACCTTTCCTCTATTCCCTTCTAACAAAACTCTCAGTCACACTTTGGTCAAGCTATGGATAACATCGTGAAGAAAAAACGTAAACGAGTGGTTGAGTCGCTCGAAAACACCATTCCCCAAACATAAGCCATGAAGAGTGTTTGAATCTGCTTGACAGATCCCTTCTCTATTTAGAAAGCAGAAGCGATGTACCGCCAAATGAACTCATGATTCTAAGAAAATGGAGGGACACAGCTGCTGCCGACAGAAAGAGTTCATTTAGGCAAGCCACAATAAAGATTTCTTTTTTAAAAAATAATGTCAGGGTTTCTGTAATTATTGTTATTACTACATATTATTATTATTATTAAATATTAGTTTTTTTAGCATATAAGTAGTTTTTATTCAAAAACAACCTACATTTCCAATTGCTATTGTTATGGTTCCGATTAACCGATTATTTCGATTAACCGAGGTAACCTTGGCCCCCATCGACTTGGTAAATCGGAACCCTACTGTACTTTTATCAACTGATAATGGTTGGACATTGGGAGCATGGAGGTGGAGGGGCAGTTTTGGTTTGCAATCTTTGTGGTCAGTTTTGGTAATTGGCAGCTTGTTTTATGGATGATCGGATTCCAGACTGATGGTAGAGTGTGTACTTTCTCTAGCTGCGCCTGTTCGTGTCATAGTTTTTGTTTTCTTTATTAGTATATCAATTGACTAGCATTCAGTCATGCGTGTTTTGTTTTGCCAAAAATTAGTGGAAATTCTAAAGGCAGTGGAAGTAAAATGAAGTAATTATTAAGTTCAGTTTTGATGTTTTCAATGAGACAGTTAAGGACTCAATCAAAATTGTAAGCAGACAGAATCTTCAAACACTATCTCTTCTACAAATCTTTGAACTATATATCTTATTTCTTCAATACCAAGAGGTTGTATGCAAGTAGTGAGGATGAGCCATTATCAGTAGTTCACTGCCATTAAATGTATCTATGTATGTATATAATGATAGATTGTTTGATAGGTAGATTTGAAGAAAATTGTTATCTAAGTCTCAGTCTAAGTGGACAAAAGCCAAGCCATATGACTGAGCGGAGAGGAAGATTTAACCCAATTCTTAAACTATCTGAGCCCGAGATTGCGGTGTAGAGAAACAGTTGTTTACCAAATAACACTATAAGAGAGGGAAAAAAGTAGTACGTTTTGTTTTTTTTTGTTTTTTTTTTAAGGCGCATTGACATTTGGGCCATCAGTGCCGAAATGTAGTAAGTATTTGCAGTACGACAATGGTAAAAGTATTTACTGTATTTAAAAAAAAAAAAAATTATTGTAGTAAAATAAGGGGAAGTAAAGTTATTTTGACAATTGATCATTAAACAAAAAAAAAAAAAAAAAAAAAAAAAGGTGTTTTTAACTCTGACAGTACCAGTCCAAAGACCGGATCCAAAATATACCTGTTTCCTATTCTTTGGTGGCTTTGGATCAGTAAAAGTAGTAACCTGACATGTTTTGTGCCTTTTTCGCACCTCTTGAGGGGCACTTCTTGTTCTCATCACCATGTGCTCTCTATGGAGGCTATGTATATTAAGAAGAGCAGAATAGCTTGAAACCGGTTAGGGTTGGAATAAAGGATATGAATTGAGAAGAATATTATTTATGATCTTTTGGCTATAACAACAACAATAATATATATTTATATATATTTGATGAATTAATTTCACTACAACCGCTCCTAAGAGTAAGTTCAGAACTAGTAGATTGTCCTATGCTAATGACCTTGGCAGTGATTGGACCAAAAGTAAAAAATAAAATGTTTTCCAAAAGGGAAAAATATGCTCAACAATACCTAAATGTACGCCAAATGTAGAATCCCAAACTATTTAACCAGAAGAATGCTCCCATGAGGCTTATGAACATGACTATATCTGAAAAGAAAATATGATATTAGACAGATGTAGATAATATATAATAAATATTGTACATAAAATATATATATAATATATATTTCCTATCAAAAGCAAATAATAAAAAAAAAATAAAAATTGAAAAATATTTATTAACACATTGGCTTCGGGAGGGGGGGGGGGGACATATATGTCCTGCAGTGGCTTTCACTGAGGTACGGCGGACTAAATAGCCCAACTCCCTTAACTTACAATGATGATGTTTTTTGTAACTTGGCAAAAAAAAAAAACAAAAAAACAATAACAAAACCCTCATAGTCCAATAGATGCACAATAGATTAAACAAATTATTAGAAAGTACGGGACAGATATGTCCTGTAACGTACACTAATGTACAAAATGGGCATATGGGACACCAGTGTCCCGTACCCAGCCTGAGAAAAAAGTTAAAAATGTTTATACATTTTGTAGTGAGAAGGGAATCCCGGTTACTGCCTACATTGTTTTAATATGGACCATGAAGCCCAATCAATTAAATCCGGTTTTTAAAAATAGATTTGAATTATAATTTTTGCTTTGTTTCACTTATTCATTACACCTTGTTAAAAGCAGAAACTTGTTCAAACATTTTTTATATATATATATATATATATATATATATATATATATATATATATATTTAACCTGTTTCTTACGATTCATGTATACAAATATTTGTAAAGTTTGAGAATATAACGTAAGTACGTATTTTGAATTATCAATTACTCATTTGTTAGTTATCTAATCGTACTCCTGCTTCACAATAGTTATCATATAACCTTCAGTAACAAAAATATTAAGCAATAACCTTCAGACATTTTTTGTTAACTTCGTGAGATGTATACATATGTATAGATGTTGCCGGGACACATTTGTCCCGTACTGCTCAGCAGCCGGAATCCCTACCTTCTTTACCGCTACACCGGAAAAATATCCAAATTACTCACATTTTAGTTGTTTTTCGAAAAAATACAATTGAAATAAAAAGGTTTGTTGAAATTTTACCCTCGCCCTATCAATCTTAACCGCTACACCAGAAAAATAAAAATTACTCAAATTTCAGTTACTTTTTGAAAAATCACAATTGAAAAAAAAAACAAAAACAGTTTTTTGAAATCCCACCCTCGACCTATTGATCTCATATCGAGATATTTCGAAATGAAACTGAGTTATTTTTATATTTTTTATATAAATTTGCATGAAAAATAGGGACAAGATTAAAAGGGAATTGGGAAAAGTCCTTATCGATCCCATGAGTGCAAACAATTTTATTCGAGGTCAAAGGTCGCAAAAAAAGGTTTTTAGGAATTTTCAGCGAAACGTTTAGTTTTATGGTAAAAATAGTTCAGACAAAAATTGCAGATCGTGTAATTATGTACAAAACTTGTCTTCGCACTTTTTTTCATTAGATTAACCATTTCTGAGGAAATGCGATTCCAGGATTTCCTTTACTTTTATTAAACATAATACCTGCGCCTGTCTACGCCGGTGGGCCCATAGCCGTGTACCAGCTCCTTTATCTAAGGTCTTAGTACCGTTAGAGCTATAAAGCTTGCAAAATGACGTGCTTGACATTTGATAATTTTAAACTGAAACAAGCTCACGAAGTAGGTCCTCTTTTTTTGTCTCTGTTTACTTCAGTTATTAATTTTTTGTTATGTTGTATGCCTTAATTTTTAAATGGGTGCTGTTATTTTGATTGCATTTTTTTCAATAAAACAAGGCTAGTAAATGAGAAGGATGTTCACGCATATATAGAAAATAATTTCGGAGGGGGCTGGCAGAATTTCGGGGGGGGGGGGGGCTGAGAGGATTTGGGAGTATGGAATACTAACAATCTAGAACTTGGAATAGTTAGACAATTAAAACGCTATTACGCCCAAAAGAAATTATTTTTTTGTGAACTGAGTGATCATATTATTATTTTTAAGGTTTTTACGACACATTATTACCGATTGCGGAGGGTGCAGCCCCCCCCTTATATACGCCCATGCATTTCTTTTTTTTTTTATTGATGTATAGAGTTTTGCTTTAGAATGAGAGCTGGATTGTGTAATTTCAGCTTCTGTGTAAGTTACTACTGCCGGTTTCCCGGACGCCTTAATGTCACTTTCATTCGAGATGTTCGAGAGGATGTTGACAATTTTCATGAGATATATATACAAAAAAGAAGTTTATTTCTATTCTAAGATTTTCAAATGACATTAGGGATAAGAACGGAGCCGCGCTAAGACGATGCAGTTCCTGCAAGTTGGACTTTTGTACTTAAAAGCAATAAACATATTCATTCAATCATTCAAAAGTCAATTTTTCTGATTTGTAAATTTGAGAGATAGTGTTACCTGCGAGTAAAAATCCAAGTGGGCTTGTAAATTCGGTGAATATCCTGAAAATGTCAGCAGCTTTAGCAATAACCAAGCAGATGCACATTGTTGTTATTATATTGCCAACCATATCTCGAAGTTGAGGCAGAACAAAATGCACAATAGCTATTGTGATGTAGCACATAATAGCAATCAGGTGAAATATGGGATCTACTATTTTGCGCAAAACGAAGTCCATGTCTTTCCAAGATTTTGATACATCAGGAGGGCAGACGATTGCATACTGAAAAACAGTACCTGCAGATTTGTCGATTTTCTGTTAACAAACGAAAAGTAACATCAATTTGCTGTAAGAACCAAAATTCAAATTTGATAATCAGTAGTTCATTAAAAGCCTTTATATTATTTGTTATTGTTCCAAAATATAAAAAGTGTATTAAATTCTTGTGAAATAAAAATACATATCGTTTGACACGATTGAAGGTTTTTCATTATTTTTAGCTATTTCCAGACTAAATCAACTTCATATAAGCGAGTATTTATAGTATGATATTATAAATTATATTCATTTCCTAATATTGATTAATTTAAACAGTAAAGAGGATATGAAATATGTTAGTATTTAAAAAAACAAAAAAACCTAACAGTTAACTGTGCATATATACAATGAGTGTCAAAAGTATTGATACACTAACAAGGGGAGTATACAGCAATGGGGTCACCGATTTGGACCAATTTTTTCCTGGTGATTCTACATAAAAAAATAGTCGACACGTGTCCGAGCGTTCCGTCCAATGCGCCTTAGGAGCCGAGAAATAAAATAAAATAGGTTGAAAGTGCTTTATTTTTTATATCGAGTTTAGAAAATGATATCGACATGATTCTTTCACCAATTCATTTGTTTTATTGAGTAGATTAAAAGAAAAATATAATCGTTCATCAATAATTTATATTTCATCAAATATATTCAAAAATATGCTTATGTTTTCAGGTAAACTAGTATTATACATTTTTTTACACCAAAAATAATAGCAGATTTAAAATCAGCACCCCAAGAAACCCTAATATAGTGAATATCATTGAAAAAAAAAATTATGATTTTTCCCAATCTGGAAGGAAGAGACTGAAAATTCGTAAGCGAAAAAGTAATGTGACGTTTTGAAATTCAATATCTCCCCTTGAGATAATCCGATTTTTACGTCATTGAAATCTTTCGAAAGAAGAAAGACTCCTTTTTCTAACCATATAAATGACTATTGTATTATCTCAAATCGTACTTGCAAAAAATGGTTCTCAAACAAAAATATAATGTAACCTTTTTTGCATATAACGTCAATCCCAGAACACGTAGAAACGCCCCGATTGGAAGGAAATGTGTCACATTAGAAGCTTTATCGACCCTCCAAGTTTGGTTTGAATCGGGTAAATATTCTTTGAAATATGGCCGGATTCTTGAATCTCTAACAAAATTTTAAGGACCCTCCCCTTAGCGAAATTTAAAATACTTTTTTTTTATTTTTGTAACATTCCCAAAATTTGAATTTAGGGGTTTTTCAATGCGCTAGAAAAGAATCTGACATCCGTTTTTAAATCAAAAATTGTTTTGCATACTCGACTCTAGAGATGTCATTATTCTGCCAAAATATGCCATACACCTACAGTTAAGAAGTTATCGATTTTTAAAAAAATTTTGATTTAAAAACGGATGTCAGATTCGTTTCTAGCGCATTGAAAAACCCCTAAATTCAAATTTTGAGAATATTACAAAAATAAAAAAAAATGTATTTTAAATTTCGCTAAGGGGGAACCCTTAAAATTTTGTTAGAGATTCAAGAATCCGGCCATATTTCAAAGAATATTTACCCGATTCAAACCAAACTTGGAGGGTCGATTAAGGCCATAATGTGACACATTTCTGTCCAATTGGGGTGTTTCTACGTGTTCTGGAATTGACGTTATATTAAAAACAGTTTACATTTTATTTTGAGAACCATTTTTTGCAAATACCTTTTGAGATAATACAATAGTCATTTATGTGGTTAGAAAAATGAGTCTTTCTTCTTTCGAAAGATTTCAATGACGTAAAAATCGGATTATCTCAAGGGGAGATATTGAATTCCAAAACGTCACATTACTTTTTCGCTTACAAATATTTAGCCTCTTCCAGACTGGGAAAAAATCATTATTTTTTGTATTCAATGATATTCACTATATTAGGGTTCCTTGGGGTGCTGATTTTACATCTGCTATTATTTTTGGTGTAATAAAATGTGTAATACTAGTTTACCTGAAAACTTAAGCATATTTTTGAATATATTTGAGGAAATATAAATTATTGTGCAACGATTATATTTTTCTTTTAATCTACTCTATAAAACAAATGAATTGGTTAAAGAATCATGTCGATATCATTTTCTGAACTCGATATAAAAAAAAAAAAAAAGCACATACAACCTATTTTATTTTATTTCTCGGCTCCTAAGGCGTGTCAATTATTTTTCGATGTAGAATCACCAGAAAAACATTGGTCCAAATCGGTGACCCCATCGCTGTATACTCCCCTTGTAAGTTTATTTTAAAAAAATGTTTCTTTTAAGGAGCATCATATCGGCAAAAATAATGTTATTGGTACAGGTGTGCTGATTATTCATCCATGAGTTATTCTAATTAGCAACAACATCAAAAAATAAATTGTTAGATATTATTAATTATAAATTCATATGTACAAAATTGATGAGTCAAAAGTATTGATACACTACATTTATTTCATGAAAAAAACCACTTCCTAAGAGCACCATGCTGATCAAAATCACTTAAATTGTACAAGAGTGAATAAAAATCATCATTAAGTTATTTTATTTGTCAACAATATAAAAAAAAGAACATTAGATATTCATAATCCACATTATATCAGTTAATAGTTGATAATTTAATATATATTTTTTTTATGGCATATCAATTTCTTGGGTATGAGTGACGAACTTAATATATTGTTTTTAATTTAATATATTTATATTTCCTGCTATGCCATAAATTTGCGTAAAAGACAAGCAAATCAATTTAGTTGGGAAACTATACTTTCTTTCTTTATAAAATAAAGGATTTCTTTTTTAAAGGAAGTCTGGTTTAAGATAATTATTAAATTTATTATTTGATAGAACTTTTTTACTAACTATGCAAAATAAAAGGCAGCAAAAACTTCGTACAGGTGAGATAGAATGAATTTTTGAGAGTTTTATAGGCTTTTTCCATGAGTAATTTTTATTTACAGCTTAAACCAGAGTAAGAATTCTAGCTTAGTGTAATACTTTAAAAATAATTAATGATGACTTCAATCACAAAAAGCATAGAAGACTTAGTAACATTGTCAGCGTTTGAGAAAAACGTATTTATTTTATCAAGGCCAGTAACAACAACTATGATTGATATGCATAAAGAGTGAAAATACGTAGGATTGAACATTTTGTAGAACCAAAATATATAGAAGCTTCAAATAATTAAAGCAACCATTTCATTAAAGAGTTTCTGTTGATATGCGGGATGTGAGAGGACTACAAATTTACAGTTCTTTCCACATTATATCAATATTAATGTGGAAAGCACTTAATATCAAGTTTCACAAACATGGTGTCATCAGAAACAGATATCGATACAATAGATAAAATAGATTGTTTCAATCCACTCTACATACACATTTTTATCTTATTTGAAGGCAATTATGAAGGAAATGATATTCTTGTTTGTTTGTTTTGTTTTTTTTCATAAAAATACACTCAGGTCTAGTTTATTGAGAGGAGATCGTTGACCGTCGGTGATGCACTTGTAGCAATTGTCAGGGTTCAGTCGTTGTGTCTTAATAAAACTACATTTTTTTTGTAAAAATGGGTTTTATTGTTTGCCGATGTTTCAGCTTAAAATTCAAGCCTTCATCGGGGCTGTAAGCCAAGTAGGACAGAGTTAATACTAATTTATATATATATATATATATATATATATATATATATATATATATATATATATATACATATGTATATACAAAAAAGATTCAAAAACATTATACAGTAGGCAAACAATAAAACCCATTTTTACATAAAAATTGTAGGTTTATTATGAGAGAACAACCAAATCCTGACAATTTATTCTAGTTTAGGGCAGAAGTAATATATATTACATATCTACGACAAGATTGATGATTAGTGATAATTTTTTTAAAAAAACAGTAAAACTAAACAATCTATAACTGAATGTATTCATGTAGTTTCAGAAATTCAATGTAGTATATACAAATATTTTCATTCTATTTAAATTTATACACTGTGCAAAAAATTTCTATTATATTATAAAAGCATAACTATAATAAGTTACATTTTGTCCCGTAATGTTAAATAGCTACATTTAGCTAAGACATAAAAACATACTATGTAAAGCTTACCTTTTCACGGCAGTAAAATCCAAACTGATAGTCATAATGTAAGATTTCATCGTTTAGATCTGCGTCCAAAATGTTCTGGTCATGAGTAATTGTGTAATGCCTTAGTGTACCATCAGGAAGCAAAATTAATCTGTCAGTGTCCTTATGATAAACTGCTTGTGGCTGCCGATTACCGCAGGCTGGTATTTCTGTCAAAATTGTATAATGCGGGAAAACCTCCTGTCCTTCATTATCCTGAAAAGTCGGCGTCCAGGGTGTCTCATCAGTTTCGTTTGTTGGGGAGCAGTTGTTGTCAACGAATATTTCCCATTTCTTACAGCACTTCTGAACGAAAACAGTATGTCCACTACGAGGGGGAGGAATGTTCGAAGATAATACAGACGAAAAGTAGAAGAAAACAAAAGGAAAAATCATGATGTCGGGGAGGTAAGGTAGCCTCCCATACAGAGGCTTGCTATTTGAAAGCAAGCTGACTGTTCTGGAGCTGGATGTACAACGGCATGTGGTGACGTCACAGGTGGAACCCGTCACTTACCTTTCCCCCACTAAATGACTCCTGTTTCAGGAGCATCCACTTCGTGTAGATCTCAGAAGGAACAGATAAATCACCTCATTGTGGCGAAACAAGGCCAGGATAGTTAGAACTGCGTTATCACAGCATGCATCATATCTAGAGATTTGAAGCCAGCTGGATAGAATTTAACAGCATAATAATTACATATGTCAACATTTGATAAAAAAAAAAAACACTTAAGTAAAGATGGAATGGTTGGGATTCGGCTAAATAAACCTCAATATGATTTTGTTTTAAAAAATCTATATTTCGGACGTTTCGGCTACTCATTGGTAGCCTTCGTCAGCTAAAATGACAAAAAAAGAAATTAATACAGAAACAAAAAAATAAGTTTATAATTGTGACAGGTAACAGAACTATAAATAAAATTAACTTATAAAAGAGCATATCGTCTTAAATTCTTAGAATGAGTAGAATGAAATAATAAATAGGTACAATAATTGATTTTAATAGTAATTAGTAACATTAATTGATTTTACAAAGAAATAAGAAACTACATACCAATGACAAATATAGTAGCTAATAGTAACATTAATTAATTTTACAAAGAAATAAGATACTACACACCAATGGAAATGCCGAGCGGCAGAGGAAGACCAAGGTTGGCAATTAAGTAACCATTGTGAAAGTGTCTGAGGAAAAAGGAATCTACTGGGGTATATGTAACTGAAAACAGCAGATGGTGGGAGAAAGGTCGGTAAGGATCAAAAGGCATGTTTATGACATTTTATGACAGGAAAGGAGAAGAAGGTGTTAATGGAAGGATACCCAAGGGGCATGGGAAAAATCTAGGTGGGAGGTCGGGAGAGTTTTTGGAAAATATTAGCGTACATAGGAGAAATGCCTTGTTTGTCAGTTTTGTAGTTTATATTGTTTTTGTTTAAGTTTATGTTTTTTTTTTTTTTTTTTTTTTGTTTCTGTATTAATTTCTTTTTTTGTCATTTTATCTGACGAAGGCTGCCAATGAGTAGCCGAAACGTCCGAAATATAGATTTTTTAAAACAAAATCATATTGAGGTTTATTTAGCCGAATCCCAACCATTCCATCTTTACTTATCACCTCGACGGCTAACTATCTAATCATCATGAAAAAAACACTTAGAGCGGTATGGTCCCTATGGGGTTTTTGGAGTCACTGATTACGATGAGTGGGTTGGTTAACATTCATCACATCAGGTTCAAATTAATTTAAAGGTCAAACAGAGAAAAAAACGCAGGAAAAAATCTGAATAAATTCATTGGTATGTTTTTGAGATCCCTGAATCCGAACTCGTAGTTTGACTTGCACTGCCTCCCAGAAAGTGATTTTTTTCAGATTGTTTCTACGTTTTTCTTTATTTGACCTTCTAATGACCTCTAGAAAAAGGCGTAAGATAAAACAAACTACGGATTCGGACTCAGGGACCTCAAAAACATACGCATGAATTTATTCAGATTTTTCCTACGTTTTTTTTTCTCTATTTGACCTTCAAATGACCTTGAATTTGATTTGATGGAGGTTAACAAACCCGCTCATCGTAATCAGTGACCCCCAAAAAACCCATAAGGACCATACTGCTCCGAGTTTTTTTTTGTTTTGTTTTTTTCCAAATGTTGACCTGTGTTATTTTTCGAGCGAAGAATCCATCGTATATTGCTGATTGTATTGTCACATGTCTCTGAACTAAGGTCTGCTGGGCAAATAACGTCTGCGAACTTAAGTTTTATTCAACTGACAAATAATCGAATTTATATTAAAACAATTCCGTCACGCAGGATCTGCAATATTAAACACATTCCTCAGAAAGGTGCCAGTTTACGCTGCATTCCTTAATAATTTGTTAAAAATAATCTATATAAATTAAACATAAACATGAATAGTTTTGGTCTTTCGTAATACGAAATTTTAATGGACCTATGTTTAATATTTTTTACAATACACGTTCCTCATTTGTGGGGCATCTTGTTTATTGAGCTTCGTTCCAAGGAAGTACAAATAACGGCCGGTATGGGCAAACTAATAATTTGGTTCCGGAGTAAACTCCTCCTCCGGGTGGACCTGAGGGGATTTTGCTGGTTAACGAATTCGTTCAATCATTTGCTATAGCAATGCTACATATCAAGTTTAGTTGCGAAATACCCATGGCTGTTATACACACACACACACACACACACACACACACACACACACACACACACACACGCACGCACGCACGCACGCACGCACGCACACAAGTTATGTTTAACGAGAAAACACGCTAGGGAGAAGGGCTAGGAATAGATAGAGACACACTGGAACCCAGATAACAACTGCTTTTTTCCTAATTCCTTAGACCTGATTACAGACTGTGAATGATTAGAGCTCTGCTCTCTTAGCCTCCTATCTACCCCTTACCAGTTGGGTAATCTTACAAAAACTTTAATTAACAATACAAGTAAAAAAATACAACAAAAACAAGAATAAATAACAACAAGAAACAAAATATGTTACATTAACCAGTGGAATTAAACCTAACATCCATAAGGAACGTCTAACGGTATCACATCATGGCCCCGTCAAAATTAGAAGACAAATTGATAAATACATTATATATTTACAAAGGCCCAAGGCCACAACCTTAAGGGGGAAAAAAAAAGATTCAATATTTCAAATCGAAATCACCCGCGACTTATAGCACGGTCACAGCACATTACACACAGAAAAATACCACTGAATAAGAGGATACCACCAACCCCCACAGGAGCACACCATGTAAAAAGTAACCTGCGAGGAATCCTCAACTGCCCCAAGTGTACGTGCCGTCATCTCTTCACACTCCACCGGGACTACGTTGTGTTCGCGGATCGCCACGACCCGGAAAGGGCCATCATCGTAGCGAGCTCCGTCTTTCTGCCGATATGTCAGTCACTTCCGATACACTACGACACCGATCTGGAGTGGTCGCACAACATCAGTCAGGTCCTCGTAGTGTTTGTTCCCCCGACGCTCCATCTCTCGTCGCTGCTTGGCTCGGATCTTTTGCCAACGACCGTCCAGTGCTGCACTGTTCTCCAAGAACACACTGAGCTCAGCGTTATGCTCAGCCGTTTCTGTGACATTTCGGAGTCTTCTACGTAAACCAAAGACGACCTCGAAAAGGGAAAATCCCGTAGTAGCATGGATAAAACGATTATATGCCATTACGGCGCGGGGCATTGCATCCTCCGGGACCATACCTCTGACCAACTGCAGCACACACAAGTGTTCGCTGATAGTGATGGAACCTCTCTACTGCCCATGACTCTTGGGATTTCCGGGGGTGGTTAGATGCCAGAAACAGCCAATTTGTATCAAATTCAAATTCACGGCCGTTGTCCGAAGCAATCAGTAATGGTACACCATTCCGTCAAAGCACCGACTGAGGCCCTCGCCGACTTTGCTGTTATGTGATAGGCTGTTGGTAACTTGCTGAAAGTGTCAATAATGGTGTTCCACTTACGACCGGTCCAGATCAAGATATCAACTTGCAAACTCTCCAAAGGCGTGTCTGCCGTTTCAGTCAACTCCTGCCCCACCTGAGCTGGACGCCTGTCATATACCTCTGTGAACTTGGCACCCCACTTTCGAAAAAAAATATGACAATAGACTCAAAAAATTGCAAATCGTTTGTAGTTATTTGTAGTGAAAAAAATTTCGTTTGTAGTTGCCCCGTTTCTGAGAACCGGGGGGTCAAAAAATACCCCGCACCCGACTTCAACCGATTGGAACCAAACCACTTTTATTCGACGTAAAATCGTTTGTAGTTGATAGTTTTGAAAGAATTTTCGTTTGTAGTTGCCTAGAAAAAAGTTACAGCCCCTTTATGAATTTTCAAAATGGCGACTTTTTAGTTTTAGGGGTGCGTGTTTTATTATGGTCTCAATACATTCTAAATCGTTTGTAGTTTATAGTTTTGAAAGAATTTTCGTTTGTAGTTGCCTAGAAAAAAAGTTACAGCCGCTTTATGAATTTTCAAAATGGCGACTTTTTTTAGTTTTAGGGATGCGTGTTTTCTTATGGTCTCAATACATTCTAAATCGTTTGTAGTTGATAGTTTTGAAAGAATTTTCGTTTTTAGTTGCCTAGAACAAAAGTTACAGCCGCTTTATGAATTTTCAATATGGCGACTTTTTTAGTTTTAGGGGTGCGTGTTACAACGCAACTACAAACGATTTAGAATGTATTGAGACCATAAGAAAACACGCACCCCTAAAACTAAAAAAGTCGCCATTTTGAAAATTCATAAAGCGGCTGTAACTTTTTTTCTAGGCAACTACAAACGAAAAGTCTTTCACAACTATCAACTACAAACGATTTAGAATGTATTGGGACCATAAGAAAACACGCACCCCTAAAACTAAAAAAGTCGAGATTTTGAAAATTCATAAAGCGGCAGTAACTTTTTTTCTAGGCAACTAGAAACGAAAATTCTTTCACTACAAACAACTACAAACGATTTTACGTCGAATAACAGTGGTTTGGTTCCAATCGGTTGAAGTCGGGTGCGGGGTATTTTTTACCCCCCGGTTCTCAAAAACGGGGCAACTACAAACGAAATTCTTTTCACTACAAATAACTACAAACGATTTGCAATTTTTTGAGTCTATTGTCATATTTTTTTTCGAAAGTGGGGTGCCAAGTTCACAGAGGTGGATTTTTGTGGATCCCAATCGCCTCCTTGATGAGTCTCCTGTTCAGCGCGTCTTCCTTAGCCAGGGTCTTGGCTTGATCAAACAGGACTTGTCTGGGGCACTCTTCTCCATGTGTTGCCACCGCAGAAGTTTTGGTGCGTCCCAGCCTGTAGTCTGCAGCGCGTTGCGCGATTCGAGTGGCTACCTTCTTCCCTGTCTGTCCTATATACACTTTCCCGCAGTCACATGGTAGAAGATATACACCCTGGTCTGGCAACCGCTGCTTGTCCTTGCTTTTGCTCAGCCAATCCCCGATTTTGTTCAGCGGCTTGTAGGCGACCTCCATATCCTGTTTCCTAAATAGTCTGCATAGCTTCTCGCTGACCCCGCTGACATACGGTAGGGTAATTCTGCTTCTAGTTTGTGTTTCCCTCCGGTTACTCTCATCACGGTGGCGATTTCCCACCATCCTTATCGTACGGGCCAACTTCTTCCTGTCGTATCCATTCCCAGCTAAGTCGTCTGTCAGTTGACTAAGTTCTGATCTTAGGAGTGATTCGTTACTGCACAGAGTTATAGCTCTGTGTGTCAGTGTCTTAACCACTCCCATTTTTTGTGCGATGACAGGAGGAGCAAGACCGCTGGAGACAGATGCCGAATAAACAACACACATATATATGTATATATATATATATATATATATATATATATATATATATATATATATATACACAAATTAGAACCACCGTTATTTTCGGTCTCTAGGGGTTCTGAAACGCGAAATTTTCTAGTCGGCATTTCCGAATTGTTTTATGAGATCAACCTTATATTACCCTTCATACGGAGGAACCGCGCTAAAAAAAATAAATATTTTTTCTGATCTAAGTTATCTTACTTAATTTATTTTTAAGGTTTTTATGACACATTTTTATCGATTAAATCAAAATTTCGGCTGCAACCCCCCCCCCCCTATATACGCCCATGTAAACGTAAGTTAATCATATGGATGTGAGATAATGTTCCTAGCCTTGTATCAGTGATAGGGGAAAACAATTTATTTATGATTCCCAAATTAAATTTAAGAATTCCATGTTAGTATAATAATTCCATTATATTTATGTCTTAATAGCACTAAATTCAATGAACAGAACACCTTCGGGGAGCTTAAAAGTAGATAAAGAAATAAAGGAAATATTTTGCCTTTAAAGGGCTTAAAGAGGCTACTCAGTTAGTTTGGTGTTTCGCTCACAGATGGCAGAGGCATTGTCAAATCTCAACTCACTTTATTTCCTTTTAAATAGAGTAATCTTTCTTGACACAAATGACAAATGATTTTCTGGCTCCTCGTAAAATTATAATAATAATATTATTACGGCGCTAATAGCCAAACAGTTGATGCGCCGTTAAAACGAAAAAAAAAATAATATTATTAATTAATGTTATTCGCAAATTGCTCATTCACACCGAAAAACATTAGTTCATCTATAGACGAACTAAGCTAGCTCACGAGGGAGCTTATTTTAACAGTAAAATTGTTTTTATTCTTTAGTGCTTGACCCTGTCTTGGTGACAAGTGACAAGTTATCGTTCTGACGTAGTCGACAAATAGCGTACGCTCCGTCCAGTGACTAAATTCTCCCTAAACACTTGTTGGGCTGTTTACAAGAGGGACAACCGCGTAGTACAATTGTGTTGGGAAAGATTACTTGTCGCTTAGTAAATAGAATTATTAAAAATTCTGAAGCCCCAAATTGACCGATTTTTAGAGTGTAAAATGTTTTTGGAAGCTTGAGTGTCTTAATAAAAAAAAAGAGTTTTTTTAAAAGGAGTTATGAGCGAAAGTAGTTCAAAAACCCGTGATTTAAAAAAATGTTCTGGGAAATTTTCGATTTACGAATATCTCAATTATTGCGATTTGAGGTTTTCCAAAGATATTCCCCCAAAAATTAGCGTGCCCTTTGTCAACAGCCAACTAAAGCTACGTTTTAGGCAAACTGATATAGTGCATAAAAATGTATGGGTTCTTCTTCCCGTGCAATGTTTTTTTTTTTTTTTTTTTTTTTTATGAATGAGGCAACATATAGATCCCTGTATACATATTTATAACTACGGGCGGGAATTTATGAATTGGAGACTGCATGGTGTTTTAATAGGAACGCCAACCATGATGTCGAAGAGTTTCTTCTCTACACGAGCGTATATAAGGGAGGGGGCCCTTCCCCCTTAAATGTTGTTTTAATCGGTACAATTGTGCCATAAAACTAGTGCTGTGTGTAGTAATATAAGAAGATACCCAGTGGAATACAAATTGTAGCATAACGATTTTACAAATCATGGAAATGGAACAAAAATGGCAACTTATTCAGTTAAAAATAAAATGTTCATCTATAAAAAATATAAGTTCATTTTGCCTTTGTGATAAGAACATTTTATATATATATATATATATATATATATATATATATATATATAAAAAATACCAAAACGAAAAATGTCTTCAACATATATACATTTTAAATTTTACCGGACTCCTCCCCCACACCATCTTGGAGGGTATTTCATACCTTCCCCATTGATGGTCCCATCCCATCCCGAAATTATGCCTCAGATTCTCTAGAAATATTTTTGGTACATTAGCGCTGTTTCACGAGAAAAAGTAAGCGTTATTAAATCTGGTCACGTATCGGGAAGTCCGAAAATTTCCTCGACTGGTGGGGTCTTCCTTATAGACTTCTTGACAAACAAAAGCTGTGTTCGTTAATCAGCAAAATCCGTCCATCTGGAGTGTGGTTCTTGGGGGAAAGAAATTAATATCCCTATAACAGTCGAAATGTTTTATATATATATGTATATATATATATATATATATATATATATATATATATATATATATATATATATATATATATACGTAAATAAATCAATCTCTCTCAGATAAAGTAAAGATAATATAAAAACTTTATGATTGAAAAATGACTATTTTAACTATATAATAAAAATTGAAAATTGTTTTCTCTGCGTGTTCACTCATTTTAACTACATATTAAAATAAACAGTCAACATGGCCCTGAAGAACTTGGGCTTCCAGTCCAGGCAAAGAACAGTTATAGACGGAAATTATTGGAACAAAATTTTTGACTTCGTAACTTTGTTTGGGCTGGATAGAAGGTGAACATATCAAAAGTCCTCGCCTGTTTTTCATATCAAAGGTCCCACTTTTCGGGTTTTCACTTATATCTCGGAAACCCTGCGTCCTAGCGACATGGCTATTCTATAACAAATGAAAGCTGATTAAATTCCCTACAAGTTCTAGTCAATAAAGTTATTTGAGATACCTTTAGTTTTCGAAATATCCGCTCTTGAAAGTCTGTCATTTTGGGGAAAAATACTTTTGCCGCATATTTTTTCCCCGTTTTGATCGGATAACTCTTCAACGATGAACCCAAATAATAAATAACGGTTATAGGGTTGTAGAGTATTGCATTCCCTTCAATAATATATAATACTTTGCTATTTTATGTATTTTCCCTCAAACGTAAAAATATTATTTTTATTTAATAGTCCAGGCAACTAAGAGTTATAGATGGAAATGTTTCGAAAACAATTTTTGACTTCATAACTTTGTTTCGGCTAGTTAGGAGGTGAACATATCAAAAGTACTCGCCCGTAGCCTTTAAGCCGGGGGGGGGGGGGGGGAGGGGGAGGGGGGTTAGAAGGTCCCATTTGTCGGGTTTTCACTTATATCTCGAAAACCCTGCGTCGTAGCGACATTACCATTCTATAACAAATGAAAGCTGATTAAATATGCTACAAGTTAAACTCAATAAAGTTTTTCGAGATATCTTTAGGTTTCGAAGTATCCGCTCTTGAAAATCTGTCATTTTTGGGAAAAAACACACTTTTTTCTATTCTCGACCGGATATCTCTTCAACGATGAACCTAAAAAATAAATGTCGGTTATAGGGTTGTAGAGCGTTCCATTCCCTTCAAGAATATATACTACTTTACTATTTTATGTATTTTCTTTCAAACGTTATATACGAACTCACATGGTCTTAGCAAAACCATTGCCAATTTAATGGACAAGATCTTATCTAATTGAATGTGAATAACTGGTCAGTGGGCCCAAAATTATATATTTTGTACTATTTATACGTTCAGTACTACCTATATTTACATAATGGAGTATATTTTGTACAATACAATGACTGGAAGTGGTGAGAAATTGAAAGGTTCATTGGTCGACAGTTATCGTCAGATATCACAATGAATACTAAAACTGTTTTCACGTTTGAAGGAAAATACATAAAATAGTAAAGCTATATATATTAGCGCGGTTCCTCCCTCCCCCATAGGGAGGAACCCCGTTTATAAGGTTGATATAATGAAACAATCCGAAAGTGCCGACTAGAAAATTTCGCGTTTCAGAACGCCTAGGGACCGAAAATAACGGTGGTTCAAATTTGTATATATATATATATATATATATATATATATATATATATATATATATATATTAGATGGAACGGCATTTTTCTCCAGCGGTGGTACTCCTCCTCACTTCTTCCCGGAATATTTCGATGGATTCATCTCCATCTTCATCAGCCAGGTACTTGTTTCTTCCACGGTGGTAGCCAAGGGAATGACATTTTTCTCGATCTGGGCGCCTTTTCTCCCCTCTAGCCACAGTATCGGCGGACGAATAGTGTTGAAGCTCCCTGGTGTAGTTGGGATTCTGACCGTTGGCAGCGCTGATGGTATTGCGTCTTTCTTTTTTTCCTCTCTCCTGCTTCTATTTTCCTCGCCGTAAGGTTTTATATGTTTGATGTTATTTTTCGTCTGTGGGATAGTATTTTTAGATGGAACGGCATTTTTCTCCTGCGGTGGTACTCCTCCTCACTTCTTCCCGAAATATTTCGATGGATTCATCTCCATCTTCTTAAGCCAGGTACTTGTTTCTTCCTCGGTGGTAGCCAAGGGAATGACATTTTTCTCGATCTGGGCGCCTTTTCTCCCCTCTAGCCACAGTATCGGCGGACGAATGGTGTTAAAGCTCCCTGGTGTAGTTGGGATTCTGACCGTTGGCAGCGCTGATGGTATTGCGTCTTTCTTTTTTTTCCTCTCTCCTGCTTCTATTTTCCTCGCCGGGATAGTATTTTTAGATGGAACGGCATTTTTCTCCAAACCGAGGAAGAAACAAGTACCTAGCTGAAGAAGATGGAGATGAATCCATCGAAATATTCCGAGAAGAAGTGAGGAGGAGTACCACCGCTGGAAAAAAATGCCGTTCCATCTAAAAATACTATCCCAGCGACGAAAAATAACATCAAACATATAAAACCTTACGGCGAGGAAAATAGAAGCAGGAGAGAGGAAAAGAAAAGAAAGACGCAATACCATCAGCGCTGCCAACGGACAGAATCCCAACTTCACCAGGGAGCTTCAACACCATTCGTCCGCCGATACTGTGGCTAAGGAGACACGCTATAATCACACCACTACTCAAACCCAATAAAAAGGGCGATACACCTGAACACTACAGACCCATAAGCCTACTGCCTCATCTATCAAAAGTATATGAAAAGATTATACTGAGATATCTTAAAGACTTTTGCGCAGAGGAGGATATTATCCCTGCTGAACAGTTCGGCTTCCGCCCTGCACACAGCTCAGAACACCAGCTAGTAAGGCTCCAATCACACATCACAAACAACATGCTCATGAACCGGACTACAGCACTCATATCGATTGACTGTACGAAAGCTTTTGACTCAGTTTCACATAATATACTTATGCAGCAACTCAGAAGGTACGGATGTCCAGAACAACTCTATAACACAATACACTCTTTCCTATACGGACGTACTATGACGGTTAGGGTAGGGGCAAGCCTCTCCAGCACACACCCAATCCCCTGCGGTGTACCACAGGGGTCAGTACTCGCACCCACACTCTTTTCCATCTACACATCAGAAATCGTCGGTGAACAGTACCCAAACACAAAAATAGCCGCATACGCCGACGATATCGCGATATACAGCACATTCAAAGGAATTAAAACAAGCTGAAGAGGTTTGCGCAGACGTAGTAGACGAGCTGCGACGAATACACATCACAGTTAACCCGACCAAAACAGACGCACTACTCTTCGCCTTTCATGGCAATTCAACACGAGCACGGCCCAAGTATTTCACGGTTAGAAACAAAAGAAGCAAGTTAAAAAGACGTATCAATTACTTGGGGATACACTTAGGAACACACCTCAGTTTTCACACACACTTTACCAAGAAGCTAAAGCTTGTCAGGACGAAAGCCCGCTCTCTTGGTTACTTACTCAATTCATCAAACCTCTCACTCAGACAGAAGTTACTCATATACAAAGGAGTCTTACGACCGGCACTTCTATACGGCACACCACTCTTTCGGTTTCTGAACCCCACCATACTCAGATCACTACAATCTTTTCAGAACCGAATACTCAAAACAGTCACACGGAGCACCTCACACAATAAACTCAAAGCCCCAGACTTACACAAACTCTTAGAACTCCCTACAGTTTCAGAATTCATAAAACGACGTCACATCAAATTCTTTGACAGACTTAAGTACCATGACAATCCACTTTTTAACGACATCACACCACCTGGACGACCAGGACGCTGGCAAGGACCAGCTGAGTTCACACGACGACTAGTAGACGTACTAGAACATAACACATTTTAGAAAACGTTAGGAACAATCCAACTAACACAAGCTACACTGACACATAACACTTAAGACAGTCTAACTGACCTTCTTCCCCTTTCTTCTTTCTTCTACTCTCCGACTATCTTTCGTTTTACCTCCTCCTCTATCGCTGTGCCCCACACAGCACATTACACATACCTCCCCTTTTGGGAATCCTACGCCTTTTTCTCCTCTTCTTACCGCCTTCAAGTGCATTAATGCAGAATAAGGACACCTCCTCCCTCATCCTCCCTCTACCTGTGGCCCTTACGCACGCCTGTTGCGTCGAGGTCCTTAGTTTTCTTTTGCGCTTCTGCACGTTTTTCTTTCACTTTCGTTTTCATCATGCCTTTCCTTGCATGCTTTTTATTTATCTTTTCTCTTAAGTGGGGTTTAGGAAAAAAAAAACAAACAAAAAAAATGTCATTCCCTTGGCTACCACCGAGGAAGAAACAAGTACCTGGCTGAAGAAGATGGAGATGAATTCATCGAAATATTCCGGGAAGAAGTGAGGAGGAGTACCACCGCTGGAGAAAAATGCCGTTCCATCTAAAAATACTATCCCTGCGACGAAAAATAACATCAAACATATAAAACCTTACGGCGAGGAAAATAGAAGCAGGAGAGAGGAAAAAAAAAGAAAGACGCAATACCATCAGCGCTGCCAACGGACAGAATCCCAACTACACCAGGGAGCTTCAACACCATTCGTCCGCCGATACTGTGGCTAGAGGGGAGAAAAGACGCCCAGATCGAGAAAAATGTCATCGAACGACGAACACATTCCTCCATGAACTTCAGTGGTGAACACATCGCCTGTTTACTTGGAACTCCTCTACCTCGTCACAGCTCTTGTGCATTCGCCGGCAGCTCTCCAGTCACCTCCAGTAGGACCAGCTACTCAAGAAGCTAGGCCCCGAGCATCCGCTCGGACAGGTAGGTTGGGTCCCGACCCACAAGGGAATTGTTAAGGGGTTCTGTATTCCGGGGCTTTGCCCACCCGTCTGACGGTCGGTACAGGTACGACCGCAGGCGGCCCCCTCCACCAGGGTAACCCCACTCTGTCTCTCCTTTCTCTCTTTTACCCCCTCTTCACACCACGCCCACCCCCACCATGTTCTCACATGAGCACCCACACACAACTCACCAAACACGCTCTGACACACCACCCCCCACCAACAGTCAACCCAAGCCTTTGGGAAATTTTTACCGATGTTAAACTAAAAAGGCATAAACAAAGGAAGGTTACGCCTAAACCCCAGAACACCACCCCCGATCCCTACACATAACAAGTATGAACCTCTGACCAAGATTAAACCCCCACCAATAGTATTGCCCCCTCACTACACAGACGCAAACAGCCTTATTAGAAAACTTAACATAGCCGGTTGCAAGAATTATACTGTACAACGCTGTAAAACCGGGAACAAAATATTTGCCCAAGACATCACTACTCATGAACTCATCAGAAACCAACTGACAAATAACAAGACACAATTTTTCACCTACACACCGAAGGGCTCCCCTAAAAATCAACTATTCGTACTCCTCGGGCTGGACTCAGACCACCCGCTGGACAACATTGCCGCGCAGCTCAACACGGAACATATCCGTGAAAAGAATGAGCAAGACTCAAACCGTCGGTACTAGGGTCCCCATTTCCCCCCTTCTTTGTACCTTTTCGCACAAGTTTATCCCATCACACCTCAAATCGATTACCTCGATCGATCAAATAAAAATTCACTTTAAACCCTACAGGGAGGACAAAGGCATCTCCCAGTGTTTTATGTGTCAGCGCTTCGGGCACACCAAAAACAATTGTAATCTCCGCGAGCGCTGTGTTCGCTGTGGCAATAACCACACATCCAAGGATTGTGATCGAGTCCAAAACGCCCTAAAATGCACCAACTGCGGTGAACAGCATCCCGCCTCCTACAGGCAATGTACAGCACGGCTCGAACTCCTTGAGAAGAGCCGAACAGCCCGCCAGACTATAGTAGGCCCCCGGCTAACATACCAACACGCACATATCGCACAGTTGACCCTGGCTTCAGCTACTCAAACGCATTCACAGGACACACATCACAATTTCCCCCTCCACCACCCACACAAGCACTTCCACCCAGACACACACTACTACAACAAAACCTCCGACCAGCTCTGCTACCCACTCCACCAACACCACCCACTTACCAATTACCTACACATAACACACCACCACAACACACAAGTGACGGAACACCAGCATGGGTAGAACGACTCACTAACACAATGACTGACATGATGTCCATGCTCATGTCACAAGTACGCTCACTAGTAGAACTCATGACTAAACTGATCTCGACAAAATGACTGGACACACCATACTAAATCTTAACACAAACGGACTTACTCCAAAACTACAAGACGTGGACTTACTTCTACGACAAATACAGCCCACAGTATTCATACTAACCGACACACGACTGACCAGAGGTAGTTACGCACACTTTCAAGGCTACACACTTCTCCGGCACGACATGGACAATACACTAGCCGGTGGAGTCGCCATCGGCCTTCGACACGGTACACGCTATCAACGGATAGACCCAATCATAGACCCAGACGAATACAATTTTGTTCTGACAATCATAGTAAAACTGAACAAGACGTACAAACTGACCGCATACTATCGGAGACCGAGAGGACGACTTTACCGACTAGGACATCTCCTTTCAGAAACTTCAACAGACAGACGACACATACTCATAGGTGACCTGAACGCTAGACACACTGCCTGGCATAATACGAAAAACAACCCCGTAGGGACAAAGTTGACTAAATACCCCCTGACAGTCATACACCCAGGCACACACACATTCAGACACTTCGCAGATCCCAGCATGACTTCAACGATTGACTTGTTAGTTACGCGACAACAACACGTAATAACCGCGTGCACTGCACTCGATTTTATTACATCAGACCACAGGCCGGTCTTATACGAATTACACGGGCACATCACCACAACCACAGCCACAAACTACCACTACAGTAAGGCAGACTGGCACAAATACAAACACCTCATACACGAACACACCCCCCCCCCTATCACACCCATACACGACACACAAATTCTCGACGAGCCCATTAAACAGTTCACAGACACAATCACCTTCGCGGCCGACTCGAGCATTCCTAAGTTCGCGCCAGCACCTCCAAATCTTAGGAAACCACCACAACACATTCTCACACTCATCAAACAAAGAAACAATATCAAAAACATCTGGTACAGAACACGAGATAGGGATTATAAAACTGCACTAAACTCACTCACTACACAAATACGCACACTCATGTCACAATGGAAGACGTCCATGTGGCATGAGAAACTCAGGCAGACACATGGTGACTTTAGGCAATTCTGGAGGCTCATACGAACACGCACGCAAAAGACTAACACAGTAAAAATACACAGACAAGATACGCTACTAGACGAAAAAGACCAGGCTGACATACTCGCCTCTTACTACACACAAGACGCTCAAACCCGCAACAAAGACCGTACACCTGAATACAGACTTACACTACAAGACAATTACATGTACGTCTCACCAAAACAACTGACAGCCATACTCAGACAGACACAAGGGAATAAATCCCAGGACATGACAGACTTCAGTACATATTACTCAAACACTTCCCGAGAAAAGGACTACACTATCTTGTACACATCTATAACACATGCCTCCGCCTCAGACACTTCCCCGAACACTGGATACACGCTATAATCACACAACTACTCAAACCCAATAAAAAGGGCGATACACCTGAACACTACAGACCCATAAGCCTACTGCCTCATCTATCAAAAGTATATGAAAAGATTATACTGAGATATCTTAAAGACTTTTGCGCAGAGGAGGATATTATCCCTGCTGAGCAGTTCGGCTTCCGCCCTGCACACAGTTCAGAACACCAGCTATATATATATATTTAGATGGAACGGCATTTTTCTCCAGCGGTGGTACTCCTCCTCACTTCTTCCCGGAATATTTCGATGGATTCATCTCCATCTTCATCAGCCAGGTACTTGTTTCTTCCACGGTGGTAGCCAAGGGAATGACATTTTTCTCGATCTGGGCGCCTTTTCTCTCCTCTAGCCACAGTATCGGCGGACGAATGGTGTTGAAGCTCCCTGGTGTATTTGGGATTCTGTCCGTTGGCAGCGCTGATGGTATTGCGTCTTTCTTTTTTTCCTCTCTCCTGTTTCTATTTTCCTCGCCGTAAGGTTTTATATGTTTGATGTTATTTTTCGTCTGTGGGATAGTATTTTTAGATGGAACGGCATTTTTCTCCAGCGGTGGTACTCCTCCTCACTTCTTCCCGAAATATTTCGATGGATTCATCTCCATCTTCTTCAGCCAGGTACTTGTTTCTTCCTCGGTGGTAGCCAAGGGAATGACATTTACTCGATCTGGGCGCCTTTTCTCCCCTCTAGCCACAGTATCGGCGGACGAATGGTGTTGAAGCTCCCTGGTGTAGTTGGGATTCTGACCGATGGCAGCGCTGATGGTATTGCGTCTTTCTTTTTTTTTCCTCTCTCCTGCTTCTATTTTCCTCGCCGGGATAGTATTTTTAGATGGAACGGCATTTTTCTACGAACCGAGGAAGAAACAAGATTAGCTGAAGAAGATGGAGATGAATCCATCGAAATATTCCGGGAAGAAGTGAGGAGGAGTACCACCGCTGGAAAAAAATGCCGTTCCATCTAAAAATACTATCCCAGCGACGAAAAATAACATCAAACATATAAAACCTTACGGCGAGGAAAATAGAAGCAGGAGAGAGGAAAAGAAAAGAAAGACGCAATACCATCAGCGCTGCCAGCGGACAGAATCCCAATTACACCAGGGAGCTTCAACACCATTCGTCCGCCGATACTGTGGCTAAGGAGACACGCTATAATCATACCACTACTCAAACCCAATAAAAATGGCGATACACCTGAACACTACAGACCCATAAGCCTACTGCCTCATCTATCAAAAGTATATGAAAAGATTATACTGAGATATCTTAAAGACTTTTGCGCAGAGGAGGATATTATCCCTGCTGAGCAGTTCGGCTTCCGCCCTGCACACAGTTCAGAACACCAGCTAGTAAGGCTCCAATCACACATCACAAACAACATGCTCATGAACCGGACTACAGCACTCATATCGATTGACTTTACGAAAGCTTTTGACTCAGTTTCACGTAATATACTTATGCAGCAACTCAGAACGTACGGATGTCCAGAACAACTCTATAACACAATACACTCTTTCCTATACGGACGTACTATGACGGTTAGGGTAGGGGCAAGCCTCTCCAGCACACACCCAATCCCCTGCGGTGTACCACAGGGGTCAGTACTCGCACCCACACTCTTTTCCATCTACACATCAGAAATCTTCGGTGAACAGTACCCAAACACAAAAATAGCCGCATACGCCGACGATATCGCGATATACAGCACATTCAAAGGCATTAAAACAAGCTGAAGAGGTTTGCGCAGACGTAGTAGACGAACTGCGACGAATACACATCACAGTTAACCCGACCAAGACAGACGCATTACTCTTCGCCTTTCACGGCAATTCAACACGAGCACGCCCCAAGTATTTCACTGTTAGAAACAAAAGAAACAAGTTAAAAAGACAAATAAATTACTTGGGGATACACTTAGCAACACACCTCAGTTTTCACACACACTTTACCAAGAAGCTAAAGCTTGTCAGGACGAAAGCCCGCTCACTTGGTCACTCACTCAACTCATCAAACCTCTGAAGATGGAGATGAATCCATCGAAATATTCCGGGAAGAAGTGAGGAGGAGTACCACCGCTGGAGAAAAATGCCGTTCCATCTAAAAAATACTATCCCAGCGACGAAAAATAACATCAAACATATAAAACCTTACGGCGAGGAAAAAAGAAGCAGGAGAGAGGAGAAAAAAGAAAGACGCAATACCATCAGCGCTGCCAACGGACAGAATCCCAACTACACCAGGGAGCTTCAACACCATTCGTCCGCCGATACTGTGGCCAGAGGGGAGAAAAGGCGCCCAGATCGAGAAAAATGTCATTCCCTTGGCTACCACCGAGGAAGAAACAAGTACCTGGCTGAAGAAGATGGAGATGAATCCATCGAAATATTCCGGGAAGAAGTGAGGAGGAGTACCACCGCTGGAGAAAAATGCCGTTCCATCTAAAAATACTATCCCAGCGATGAAAAATAACATTAAACATATAAATAAATATATATATATATACATATATATATACATATATATATATATATATATATATATATATACATATATATATATATATATATATATATATATATATATATACATATATATACTGGAAGATGGCGTTTGGGGCGAAATTCGCGCAAAAAAAATCGTAACGCTTACGTTTTAGAGTTGATAAGCTTCTAAGTACTCGTTTTATATGATTTCTGGGCTAGGAAAACGAATGAAACTATTTTCAAGGCGATAGCTTTAACCGTTTTTGAGAAAATTGGAAAAATATTTTTTGAATACCGTTTTTGTTTTAGATACTTAGATTCATGGGATTCAGTTGAAACATTTTCTGCATGTTCTACTTTCATCAAAACTAATATGTTGAAATTTTGGTTACGTTTGGAGGTAAGGAAGGGTTAGAATAAAATATTTTATTAACAGACATAAAAAGTTTTAGTAACTTTGTTTACTTTCCTTAATATCTCGAAAAAGGTTGAGAATCTTGGTAAACAAAAGAATACCATTAGAAAGCTTAATAAATGCTTAAATTTATGTTGGTAGGACGCAGAATCGCACCCTATAATCTGATAAATAAACTAATATTGAAAACCTACCGTAAATTGGTGCCACTTTAGTCCAGTGTAGTGAAATTGGTACAAACCTATACTCCTAGGATATCTCCATTTAACTGATACCAAAGGGCGGAACTTTGCCCAAAGAGTGCGAACAGACAAATATATACCTATATATTTCGCTGTTCGCTCTCAGACAAATATATAAGCGTATATATAAACAGTACAGCCTTGTACCAATTTCACCACTAGTGTTGGGCAAAACTAACGTTAGTTTACTAAACTAACATTAATATCTTCCAACTAAAAATAAATTCACGTTATATTTTTAGTTTTAGTTTTGTTTTAGATTCGTATAATTATTAATCATGTTAACCCAGATTAATTGTCATTTCATAAAATTGGACTCTGTTGGAGTATTTTCTTAATAAATAGTTGTTTTTAGTTTTAGTCTCCGTTTTTAGTTTGGTAATTAGTTTAATTTTAGCAAAACAGTCCTTAATTTTTGATTTTAGTTTAGTTCACTAATTAGTTAATATCGCCTAAACCTACACTACCATTTGATGATTTAATTTTAAAATTGCACATTTCAAAAATGTCAAATTCGCTATGTAAGGTAAGGCTGTAAGACTGTGCACTTTTCTGTTCTGTGTTAGGGCTGACAATAAATGCGATTACTAATACTCTTGGCAAACAAAAATATGAATAGAATGTAAAGAGTACATACAAAGTAAATAAAAAGTCCGACTCGCAGGAACTGCGTCATCTTAGCGCGGTTACTTACACCTCAAAGAAATGGAATAGATTAGGCATCACCTAATGGCAATCGAATATTGCCAGGTGGCCGAAGCCATGGTGGAGTTGCCCTTTATACTATGGAGAATCTGGGAGCACAGCCGGTTAACCTAATAACATCATTACAAGCTGTCGCTGTGCGCCTAGAGGCTCCTTTCGCAATCACTATCTGCTCACTGTATCTACCAGATGGAAGGGGATATAGCGTAAATGATATAAAGGATCTCTTAAATCAATTACGACCCCCCATAATGGTGCTCGGTGATTTCAATACTCACCATATATCCTGGGGATCGCAAAGGTCCACCTCCTATGGCCGCTTACTTTACAGCGTTCTAGAGGAGATGGACCTCGTGATTATCAATGACGGTTCGCCCACTCACTTCACTGAATCATCAGGAAAACTGGATGCAATCGATCTTTCAGTCGCGTATACATATCTCCAGTGGAACGTGCTTGAGGATCTTCACCGGTCAGATCATTTCCCAATATTGATAACCCATGCTGGTAGACATAGTGAGCATAGAAAACAAATAAAATGGAATGTTAAGCTGGCTGACTGGGATAAATATCGAGAGCTATTCCGTTTACCTGAGTCAGCTGAATCAACAGGAGATCTCCTCAATAAAATGACCATAGCAATAAATGACGCGGCATGCCAATCAATACCAGTTACCTCGCCCCACTCAAGAAGACCCCCTGTTCCTTGGTGGGATGAGGAATGCAAGGAGATTAATAGGACTAAAAAGAAGGCATTTTACCGCTTCAGACGACACCCCACTCAAGAAAATCTTATTGCTTTCAAGAAAGCACGCGCTGTAGAGAGGAGAGTAAAAATTCAAAAAAAGAGAGACTCCTGGGCCTCTTATGTAACATCTATGACGCGAAATGCATCTCCTTCCGAAGTCTGGAGTAAAATAAGGGCAATAGGAGGTAGGTATTTCAAGGGTCAAGTACCATTCCTCCTAAATAATGGAACGCATACCAATGAGCCACAAATGATTGCTACGATTTTTGCAGACCACTTCAGCTCCTCATTCGATTCTTCCAGCTACACAAACGAATTTTTAGAAATAAAAACTAACGAAGAATCACCTCTTCTAGACTTCGGAACGATGGATGACGTATCATTTGAGTACAATGCCCCGTTCAAAATTGAGGAGTTTCAGAGGGCACTTCACGCAGCATCCAGGAGGTCGTCTCCTGGATGCGACGGGGTGCCATATGAAATGCTTTTTAATCTCCCTGATATAGCTAAAATTAAAATGCTTGAGTTATTTAATCAACTCTGGACCAGTGCTAAGTACCCCGAGGCTTGGAAAGAGGCAATTATTGTACCTATCATAAAACCCGGTAAGGACCCAAAGTTTCCAGGAAGCTACAGACCTATATCACTGCTTTGCTGTATGGGAAAGCTCCTGGAAGCTATCGTGAATTACCGCCTGGTTCATGAATTGGAGATGAATAACCTTATATCCACTTATCAAGCCGGCTTTAGACAAGGATACACAACCCAAGATCAACTAATGCTATTAGAGCACGATATACAAAATGCTTTCTCCTCTCGCCAACATGTCACTGCAATATTTTTTGATATAAAACAGGCATACGATCGAGTGTGGAGACACGACATTCTCCGTCGACTGCACGGGTGGGGATTCAGAGGTAGGATGCCCCTTTTTCTTAAGAGCTTTCTTGACGGAAGATCCTTTAGGGTCGGAGTAGGTGGCGCCCTATCTACCCCGCGTGTGCAGGAGAACGGAGTCCCACAGGGATCTGTCTTGAGCGTGACATTATTTTTAATTGCAATTAACGGAATTGCCGACGGGGTGGGGGGAGAGATAGGCCGGTCGCTTTACGCGGACGACCTCGCTCTGTTTCTTTCTCATCCTGCTGATGATTCCGAATCACAAAGTTTGCAAGAAGCGATCAATTCAGTCAGTGAAACATCGATGAGGCGAGGTTTAACACTGTCTCCCGAAAAGACAGTAGGCGTTCACTTTTGTAGACTTCGGAAACCTCATAATCACCCTTTACTGTATATGGGTGATACTGAGGTGGTCTTCAAGGATGAACATAAATTTCTTGGGGTGGTAATGGATAGACAACTAAGATGGAAAAGCCATATTAGACATGTTATACAGAAATGTGAATCATCTCTTCGAATTTTAAAAACTCTTTCTAAGCTGAAGTGGGGAGCGGAAAAATCTGTACTTTTACAGATTTTTGATGCACTGATTAGGTCCAGAATTGATTACGCATGTGCAATTTACGGATCTGCGCGTAAATCATGGCTCCGCCAGCTGGATAGGCTTTACACGGCGGGACTTAGAGTAGCAACTGGCGCCTTTCGAACCAGCCCAATAGACTCGATATATGTGGAGTCCGGACATTTACCCCCAGTGCATAGGAGGAATTTACTAACTTTGACATATGCAACATCGCTACGCGCAAAAAGACATCACTTTTTGCACGATATTATAGAGAGTGACACTATATCAGGCATATATAATCCAAGACGGACGATAACGAGACCACTGGTTGTGAGAGCAGATGAGACTAAGCGTTTGTATGACGGCTCTTGGGATAAAATTATGGCTTCCCAACATCCAAACATAAGACCATGGATTATCCCACATCTTTTTATAGACCTTTCTTTAGCTCGATGTGGTAAAAATGTAACGTCCACTCTTGTTTACCAAACTCTATTTCTCGAAGCTATTCAAGACTACACTAAGCATTTAGTGATCTTCACAGATGGCTCAAAGATGTGCAATGGAGCTGGGTGTGGTATATTCATAGACAATGAAAGACAACACTCGGTTCCCTTGCATCCAAATACAAGCGTATTCCACGCCGAACTCATGGCAATCAAAATAGCACTAGAGCGTTACGGACATCCTGATTCGAAAATACTAGTTTGCACAGATTCTCATAGTTCTCTAGCTGCGCTCAAAAATAAATTTACCCGTGACCCTCTTCTGCTAGACATCATTGCTCTAGCAACTAATGCACGATCCAGAGGAACGATGGTATCGTTCCTCTGGATACCAGGGCATGTAGGTATTGATGGAAATTACAGAGCGGATGAGTTGGCGAGGCAGGCAGCCTCAGCAACGCCAGACCATGCCTCCCCGCTGCACATCAGAGATCTAAAACAATATCTGAAACAATTAGTAAAGGAAGAATGGCAATCTGAATACGACAATAAATCAGTATTCCTTAAAAACGTGGATAACTTCGTTACAACCCTAAAACCAATGAGCTTCCCCAACAGACGTGATGACGTGGTCATAACCCGATTGAGAATCGGCCATACACGTCTCACACATGGTTAACACCTGGTTGGAAGACGAAGGCCTCAATGCTCGCGATGTGGGGACCTCCTTGATGTAAAACACATCTTGGTGGACTGCACTTCGCTGGTGGAAGCCAGGCGACGACACCAGTTAGCCAGTAACCTTAGTGATTTGTTATGTAGAAATGAGCCATCTGTGAGGAGACTGTTAGAGTTTTTGAAGGATATCAAAATTTACGACCTGATATAGTGGCACATTATTTATTGTGTGAGATTATTTAGAAAGATGAGATGTATATTGAGTGTATATTTTTTTTGTGCATGTATTTATTCCGTCAACGTTTTTATTTAATATAAATAATTAAATAATTTAGGCTTGTGTGTGTGTTGCGTATGGATGTATTTATTGTATGAGTGACTATTAGTAAGTATCGTGTAAATATGTAAATATCTCATTTATTTAGGATTAGTTCTAGTCTTAGGTTAAACGGTTCTTCTGTTATTTGTTAAAAAATATGAACCATAGTCAATAGTAACTATATTGTAAAACTGACTGGTGCTAATGACCTTGGCAGTAAAAGCACCTATAATCTAAAAAAAAAAAAAAAAAAAAAAAAAAAAAAAAAAAAAAAAAAAAAAAAAAAAAAAAAAAAATTAGGCATCACAAATCACAGGAAATTGACTGTAGCCAACTTACACAGAAGCGGATAATTCTTAATCTGTATAAGTCAATACAATTATGTACTGAAAACGTACTTACTTCTCGACTACTGCTGAGAAGGCTCTATTCTAAACAACCAAAAATTCGTTGTCATTTTAAGTATCTTGTTTTATTAGAAAATTCGTTTTACTGTTATAATCAACTGTATATATGTGCTTCATTGCGAATAAGATTCCATTCTCTCGTAGGTTAAATCTTTCTTTAAAATAAGAAATAACGATAACATCAGTTAGAGGCTATGAGGAAGGTTATATAGATAGGAGATTTCAAAACAAACTATGCTACGTCATCATGATTAGCCACAGCCATCTTGATTACCACAGCCACTCCAAACTTATTATTACCAATACTTTTCACCGTTTCCTAGCTTATTTTACTGCTATACTAATATTACTGATAAATGGAACTTAAAATAAGAAACAACCAATTAAAAAGTGGGATAAACAAAGAGAAAAACCCTTTCGAAACAACAAAACGAACACTTTTTAAGTTATAGGCGCTTATATCTCTGATTGACGTTGCCCCATCGAATATTGCTTCAGAATCTTTTTTGTAGAGAATTTAGTAAGCATTCGAATGGTCACCTTCCACTTAACACGATTTGCCAACCGTTATCCAGATATTTACGAAAAATGTATGAAGATCCGAAAACTTTTCACTAAAGAACTAACCTTACACCTAAACCTAAATCTAAACCTAAACTTTTTTTTTATTTTTGTTAATCGCTTACAAGGTTTCCCCATAGCGAGGAGTAGGCCTTATATAATGATATTAGTATAGTAATGTTAGTATTATTAGAGGCATACGTTAATCTAATTGCTATCTTACGTACAACAATATCAAACATTTATACATATACAACATTAATCTAAATATGCACGTGCTATCTCACTTCTTTCTATTTCCACACGCGCTCATCCACGAATCACGAAATGCCTCAAACTTGCTATAAATGGAGATAAACATTAGTATTATAAAAACAACAACAAAAAAGGATCTTAAGCATGGAAGCAATTAAAGTCAATAGGAATAATTGTAGTTGCGTTGGGTTCCAGGTTTAAATTAGTTTATATTAGATCTACCATTTCTAGGAGAATATGAAATTTTAAGAAATTCCGAAAGTATATTAAAATCTAATAGAATATTATCTAGTGATTAATTATATCTATAACTCTAGGCTTTGTTAGTTTTGAGTTAGATAGTTTAGTGACCGACCACTGGATTTCTCACTACATTTCTCTTTGATGGTTGGTGCTGTGACAGCAAACCGATGGTTGATTCCTCTTGAACCAGACAATCCTCCATCTAGTCTGGAAGTATTCCATCAAGGTTTCTTCTTCCTCTTCTTCTTCTTGTTAGGGCTGTTTACTACTTCTGGCTCTGGTTACTTATCTTTATCTTCTTTACTCAGACTAAATTCATCGGAGTCTGTTTGATAGTTCTTTTCTAATTTTTGGTAAAATATATCCAGATCTTCGGCCTGATTTATTGTATCTGCCTTAGAAGTGTCTATTTGTTTGGCGAGTAACCTACCGCCTTTGAACCATACATACCTGAGCGCTCCATTTCTTTGTAACTCTTTGCATTTTTGAAAGAGGGAATGAAATTTCCGTGACATTGTTTCGTTAACATAAATCTTTTTATTTTCTCTCTGTTCTTTATCCGAGAATATTCTTAATTCTTTCCAACTAAGGCGGGATCGTTTTTCTTTGGCCCTTTGAAGGAACGACTCTCTGTCTGCCTTTCGTAAAAATTTGACAAATATCATGTTTGAATGGACGCCATCTTTTTTGATAATTCGGTAGAAGCTATCTAAATCTGTTTTCAAAAATGGTAATTCAAGGATTCTCCATATATTTTGCAATATGTTTTCAACATTTTCATTATGATTATACGGAATATTTGCTATGTTTATCGATTTACAGAGTTTGTCCTGTTGAGAAATATCTAATGTTTTTTCCAACCTATCTACTTTTAATTTTAGTTTATTGTTTTCTTTTCTTAGGTACGCTATTTCTTTTTTATTTGCATTTATAGCTTCCCCATATGACGCTAGATTATTTAAGGAAGTCATCATTTGAGCTTGGTAATTTTTTATTCTGACAATTTCCTCTGATAAGCGTTCAAAGTGTTTTAATATCGCATCCAACTTTTCTTCGAAAGCCATGATTGGTAAGATATTTAAAGAAATATTTACAAAACAAATAGTTGATTTATGTTTTTGAAGGTATTACTGTAATTCTAGTAGGTATAATAAAGGTTTGATAGTAATGAGGTAGCCTACAGGGATTACAAGTCCAACTCTCTCAGCACCAGTCAGTTTTCAATCAGTGCGGGAGGAGCATCGTAGTTTATAGCAGTTTTTTATTAATTTATCTCATGTTTACTAATATTCAACATTTCCGAATTTATGTTGAAAATATCTGCAGTTATTGCTGATCATTTCCAATTTATTTATTGCTAAAATTAAAGTAATTTATTTATTATGTGAGTACGATCATGTTTATTATGGTACATACAGAGGTTAATAACTTATAACTGTTCGTGCTCGTGACGTGTTGTGACGAAGCTTGTGACGTAGTTGTGACGAAGCACTCACCGTGTGTCGTACACTTGCAAATGGCCATTCAAATTAATTTACTACATCAGAACTTATAATTATATTCTAGATAGTGTACTCACCAATTTTAGTGATTTAGATTTGTTAGTGATCTTACTTCATCAAGAATTCCAGGATTGTCTAATTGCTGGGTCCACAACTTCTATTTATGCATGATTTGAGACAAGTTCCTTTAGAATTCGTAAGTAAACCATGTCATTACAACACTTACTCTAGTATATTTCCACTGACAACCGCTTATTTGCACAAATAAATCTGAAAAATCTTGTCACTTCACACTACTTTGCATCAACATATTCACTGTCATGCCTTAGTTTTAGTTGTTTTAAACACAGAGCATTTAACTTAGCATTAACCCAAGTGTAACCTTCCCGGTTAAACCTAAACTTAAACCTAGAATTAATAAATACTTATTTACACTAATATATCACATAAAATCACACACACTCAGATTAAAATTGTACTCATACTATAAATACAATCACACAATAAATACATTCACACAATAAATGCAAACACTCTATACATGCTGATTTATAACACAGTTACTCATTGTTATAAATGAAAATAAATATTTATGCCTTTATTTGTTATATAAGACTATACAGTTTAATATCTCGAAGAAAATTAGTTACTCTTTTCACTGATTCTTCGCTTCTGTCTAACAGGTCACTAAGATTATTAGGTAGTCAGTGCCGTCTCCTAGCATCTTGGAGAGCCGGGCAGTCCACCAGAATGTGCCGGACATCCAGTAGGCCATCGCAGTGCTCACACTGAGGACGGCGTCGGCCCACGAGATGATGCCCATGGGTCAGGCGGGTGTGGCCTATTCTAAGTCGGGTCAAAACAACATCATCACGTCTGTTGGTTTTGTCAGCAGTGCTCTTGTTCATTACTGATTCCTGAATATGTTTCAAAAAAAGCTCTTTGTTATTATACTCATCTTGCCATTTTTCTTGCACCAAAGTTTTCAATAATAGTTTGCAATCATTTATGTGTAGTGGGGGTGACGAAACGGGGCTCATGCGAGCAGCAGGCTTTGCTAGGTAATCTGCTTTTTCGTTCCCCTCAATGTAAGAATGGCCTGGAATCCACAGAAAAGTCACTTTATTTTTCCTTTCCTCTATGTCCCATTAGTACTGATTTAAAAAGTATTGTATTTAGCAGCTGTATTGTCCCAGTACTGACTTATGGTTGCCAGACATGGTCTCTCACTAAAGCACTGGAAAACAAGATTGGAGTGTGCCAGAGGGCAATGGAGCGAAGTATGCTGGGCGTAAAGAGAAGTGACAGGGTAAGGCATACAGTACTTAAAAAGAGGATGACCACCGTAGACATGATTAACTATGCGCATAAAATGAAATGGATATGGGCAGGTCATATTCTAAGGAAGAATGACACAAGCTGGGCGAAGCGTGTTATCGAATGGGTTCCGCTTGACAATAAAAGGAGACGAGGGAGGCAGAAAAGAAGATGGGCTGACATATTTAGGAAGTTGGAAGGCTCGACCTGGAGCAGAAAAGCCAAGGACAGGGACTACTGGAGGACAAGGGCTCGCGAACTCTACACAACTAGGTCCGGATAGTCTCCGTTAAAAGACTTTAAACTCCCTAGCGGGAAGGTCTATATTGTACATATATATAAGGTTTACATCTATTTTTATTTTATTTTCATTATAATTAATATTTGTACATATATAAATAAAGACTTATTATTTTATTTAAATTTTAACGTCCATTTATTATTAACTACGAATTTTAGGACGGGTTATCTATAGGTTACCACCCTTTTCTAGCCAGGATAGGGGTGATGCCTTTTCTTTTTTCGAAAGAAAAGCCACCGCCCCTAGTGGGAATCGAACCCACGACCTTATTATTATTATTATTATTATTATTATTATGTCCCATACTAGCTGATGGATTTCCAGTAATAACGGGTCCCTGGGGACCCCATTTATCCTTTAATGATGCAAGAGAACTATATGAGCCCGTACACAGAACAATATTTGCATTTTCGAGGCTACCGTAATGCTCAAGAGCTAATTTTATTGCTAACATTTCCGCATGATACGCACTAGTATTTCGATGAAGAGGTGCCGAGATTTGTTTTTCACTGTTTATAAATATGCCACACCCGGCTCCATCCTCCGTCTTAGAACCGTCTGTGAAGATCTTAATTTGCTGTTCATATTTCTCCATTTTTTCCAGGAATAGACACTTGTAAACTGAAGGAGAGGTATCCTTTTTGCTTAGACGAGACAGTGTGAGGTCTATGTGAAGGTCTGGGAGTACCCATGGACTAACAGCTCGTTGCCGAATCTCCATTAGGTTCTCCCAGGTCCCGCTGTAAGAGAGCATGATTTCTTTTGCTCTCACAACTAAAGGCCTGGTTACAGAGCGTTTCTGACGGTACATATCTAGTGTTGTATCGTCATTAACGATTTCTCGGAGAAAGTGGTTGATCTTTGTGCGTAAAGACGATACATAAGTTAGCATCATCTGGTTTCTCCTGTGTTCTGGCGGAATATGACCTGCTTCTACATAAATAGAGTCCAATGGGCTCGTGCGGAACGCACCAATCGCAACTCGCAGCCCCGCATTGTACAGCCTGTCCAGCTGGCGGAGCCACGACTTGCGTGCTGATCCGTATATGCCACACCCATAGTCAATCCTCGACCTAATTAGAGCATCAAACATCCGTAATAAAATATATTTTTTGGCTCCCCACTGCAATCTAGAAAGCATTTTTAGAACATTGAGAGAAGATTCACACCTTTTTGTAAGATAATTGATGTGATGTCTCCACCTTAACTGTGCATCCATTATTAGGCCAAGAAATTTATGATTGTCCTTGAAAGATACCCCACAACCACCCAAAGTAAGTTTTGGAGGGTTGTGTGGCCTTCGAAGTCTACAGAAATGAATAGCTACAGTTTTTTCGGAAGAGAATGTGAATCCTCGCTTAGTTGCAATGGCATTTGTCGTACTAATAGCTTTCTGTAATTTATGGGCTTCACAATCTTCGGCTGTATGCGTATGAAAAAGGGCCAGATCGTCGGCATAAAGTGATCGACCAATCTCTGGTTCTATGCTGTCAGCGATGCCATTGATTGCGACAAGAAACAGGGTTACACTTAGGATGGATCCTTGGGGTACTCCGGTTTCCTGCACCTTCTTGGATGATAAAGTGTCTCCAATTCGGACTCTAAAAGTCCTTTCTTCGAGGAAACTCTTTAGGAATAAAGGCAATTTACCTTTAAACCCCCATTCACTGAGGCGTCGGAGAATATCATATCTCCATGCCCTGTCGTAAGCCTGTTTCATGTCGAAAAAAATGGCAGTAACATGCTGACGAGAGCAAAAGGCATTTTGGATATGGTGCTCTAATAATGCTAGTTGGTCATGGGTGGAAAATCCTTGTCTAAATCCCGTTTGATACTTCGATAAACAATTATTTTTCTCCAATTCATGAACGATCCGATAATTTACCATGGCCTCCCATACAGCAGAGAAGTGATATGGGCCTGTAGCTTCCTGCATCCATGGGGTCTTTACCGGGTTTCAGAATTGGGATGATGATAGATTCCTTCCAAGCAGTAGGGTATTCTCCATTGGTCCAGAGTAAGTTGTACAACTTAAGAATGAATTCTTTCCCTGCATCTGGTAGGTTGGTTATTATTTCATACGGTAAGCCATCACAGCCTGGGGATGTTTTCCGAGAAGAAGCCTGGAGTGCCCTATCCATTTCTTGCATAGTAAAAGAGGTATTATACGATTAGTCATTTGTGGCATCGTCAACTGGTCCGAAGTTTAGAGTAAATTTTTCTTCGTTTGCTTTGATGACCTGGAAGTCTTTCGAGTAAGCTGATTGGCTAAACGAAAAGCAAAAATAGTCAGCGAAGACGTCAGCAACACCTTGCGGATCGCTAACGTACGCGCCTGCATTTAGCAATATAGGATTTTGACTTTTAGATGTTCTTCCAGAAATTGCTCTTATTTTACTCCAAACTTCGGACGGAGACGCATCTCGAGTTATCGTACTTACATAAGAAGCCCAGGACTCTCTCTTTTTCTTGAGTTTCATTCGTCTTTCTAATGCCCTTGCCTTTTTAAAGGCGATTAAGTTTGCCTCAGTAGGATATCGTTTAAAGCGATTAAACGCACTCTTTTTGCTTCTGTTAACGGCCCTACACTCCTTATCCCACCAAGGAACCGGAATTTTTCTCGTATGAGATGAGGTGCGAGGGATCGCCTTTTCTGCTGCATCATTAAGAGACTTCAATAACATTTGAAGTGCCTCATGCGCAGAATGACTGAAAGGAGGGGAAACAAACAATTCTCGGAATTTTTCCCAATTTGCCTTCCTTATATTCCATTTCGTAGGTTTTCTGAATTCGTTGTATCTCCCAGCTTGGCTAACCAATATAGGGAAATGATCAGAGCGGTGAAGATCATCCACAACAGTGCACGAGAGGTGCCTCAACACTGGAGTACTTGCGATTGTTAAATCTATAGCGTCCAGGTTCCCTGAAGATTCAGTGAAATGGGTGGGCCTTCCATCATTTAGAAAAACTAGGTCCAACTCCTCTATCATCGAATATTGTAGGCGTCCTTGAGGTGAAGTTCTCCTTGAGCCCCATTACACATGATGAGTGTTTAAATCTCCAAAAATTATTACTGGAGGAGGCAACTGTTCTATCATGATCCTCACATCTCCAATGCAGTATCCTCTACCGTCTGGGAGGTACAACGAACACAGCGTAGCGGAGATTGGGGTCTCCAATCGCACAGCGACAGCCTGCAAATCAGTGTTTATAGGTACTTCCTGTGCTCCTAGGTTCTCCATTGTGTACAGAACCACTCCACCGTGACTCCGTCCACCTTGGAGAACACGAGGTTCTTTATGGGCACACTTGTAACCTCTCAATGGCCGGGCTGTACCTTCAGGAAATTTAGTTTCCTGAAGAGCCACAACCAATGGCTTATATGTTTGCATAAGAAAGCGTAATTCGTCACTATGTTCGACAAAACCTCGGATATTCCATTGTAGAAAATTATTAAATAGCGTGTTGGGATCATTTTAATTTTTTTCCGACTCTGTAATTACATTCTTTGGCCCTCGCTTCTTTCCTTTGGGCCAACCTTTTTTTCTTTTGCCATTGAACAACGTATATGGCCCGCCACCGCCATCATCCTCCTGGTCCTCAGGGCCTTCAGCCCCCGGGCTTGAAGGAAGAGATAGCGGGGTGTCTCTTTCGTTTTCCTCAGTTTTACGGGGAGTTTGTCTCCCCGATTGCTTTCCTTCATCCACCAAAGCAGATGAACTAGAGGGGAAAGGAGGAGGAGGGAGTATAGGAGATGGGATTGGGAGTGATGTTGGAGGGGGTGGATAAGGGTTGGAGGGGAGTGGAATAGGGTTACTGATAGATTTGGGGACAGATTTGGTAGTCAATTTTCTAGCATGTGTCTCATTTTGTACAGCACTGGAGTAACTTCCCCTCCAGGCATATGACGCACTGTTGACCAATACATGAGCTTGTTTAAATGTAATGTCTTTAATTTCGTGACGTAATTTTTGTATTTCTAATTCAATTTTGTATTCTTGACAGTCCTTTGAGCGGGCGTTATGAGGTCTGTCACAATTTGGACATTTGGGTTCAGCCGGACAGGGATTGGGGCTGTGTACCGATAACCGCAGACACAAATCTCTACGGTTGACCGACATCTTACTGCCGAATGTCCGAATTTCTGACACTTATAGCACCGCAATGGAGGTGGAACGTATGGTCTCACTTTAAGTTTATAGAAAGCAGCCTGGATACTGGAAGGAATCTCAGGTCTATCAAAAGTGAGCATCACGCTTCCAGTAAATTGTGCTACATCTTCTGCTCCGTTCACAGATTTTTTCTTCCGAAAAAATCTGCGAACACCGATGACGCCCTGGTCTTTCAAACCTTCTAATATTTCTTCATCGGTGCAATGCTCGAAATCAAAATAGGTTATCATACCTTTGGATGAGTTTAGTGTTTTATGCAGTTCTGCTTTAACACTAAATTCACCCAGGGATTCTGTCTTTATTAATTTGTCACTTTGCATCTTGCTAGACGCCTCAATCAATAAGGAACCGTTAGAAATTTTACTAATTTCAATGACTGTCTCGAACTCTTGTAATATTAATTTGTTGATAAGAAACGGGGAGACTTTGGAAAATGTTTGTCCATCCGTTCTGCTTAGTACGACAAATTTTGAAAATTTGACTTCTTTAGGACTTAATACTTCGAGTAACCTTTTCCTTCCTCTTTTAGTCCTCTTCTTCTCGGGTGACCTTGAAGGCGTTAAATACGGCTCCAAAGTAAAGCGAGAAGCAGAGATTTGTCCCGTAAAACTTTCATTAACCAGTCCATGGCTCTGAGCCGACCCAGTCGATTCAATGCCAATAACCTGGATATCACTCGTTTCCTTACCGCCCTTTGTGAGGGTAATGGTTGGTTTTCCAAAAAACAAGTGTGCGGTCCGTTTCCATGTCGAGGTCTCCCAGAGGGGCCTGCTTTCCCTCTGAGTTGTCCATTATAAGCAATCCGGCTATATTGTTATTGCTGGTTGTAGGGAGACTATATTTTGGTGACTCAGACCCCCAATCCTCGTCACCGAGTCTGCTGGTGGGGCTGCCACCTAGGCCGGCAGACCGGCACAGTTCCTCCAGAAGGAGAGGATCCACTCAGCAGGGGAGGTGTCCCTGCCTCATCACGGATCCCCGCCTCTGCTTTTCGCCGTCCTTATGGGTTCACCAAAAGAACGTTGCCCAGGGGGTACCACGGGGAGGAAAAGCAGTAGGCGTTGACGGGAATCAGGTATACTAGGAGGTGCTAAGCAGTGGAATAGGGCACTATAGCTTAGCAGAGCTCCCAAAAGATGTCGGACGGCTCCCATATCCAGCAACCCTTTAGCCCGCCCATCTACCCCCCTAGTTCAACTATTGTCCATTAATTAATTTAATTTGTTTTTTTTAAGTTGCAATTTTTAGTTTAGATTTAGTTCATTCCAAAAAGTGAATTTGGTTTTAATTTTAGTTTAGCCCAACATTGTTCACCACACTGTACAAATCCGCCCATTTTACGGTAGTTACACGAGAAAGCACGAATTTTTCTTTTAGAATCTTATTGCTTGCTTGGCTCCTGAATATTTAAAGAGATGTCATTTGCTTCACCTCTTTAACTTTATTTTTATACCGGAAATATTGTATTTTTAGTATTTTCCATATTTGACTTTCTCCGTCTCAATTTTAGGGCCAGACCAGTGTCGGTATGCTTGACGATGGAGCATATCATAGTCTCCTGTATAGCCACAGATTAACTCTTTCTCAGAGCTGTTGGGTATATACCCAGGGTAAATACCCAATTTCATAAATACCCAGGTATTTAAGGTATTTAACTAAACTGCGGCTCGAAGTAATCTAACATTGTAAAATGTGATGGATCTCGCTAGTTTAGGGGTGTTGCAACACTAAGAAACTATTAAAACAATAATAAATTATAAAGTAAGACCACTGAGAGGTTAATAAATAATAAAAGGTGTTTTCTTTTTTTTTTACTAGATTTACCACAACCACAACTACTGACTGCAGTTCTTTTCATATACATTTATGTAATTTTACCACATTTATGTAATTTTACCAAGTTAACATGTATAATATGTTGGAATATCATAAGTTTAACTTTATTTTTATAGTGTTTTATTTCATAACCTTTGAGGGTAATATAAAGATAAGGCCTATTCACATTTGTAGAGAAAATAACAACTCTTCCTAATTCAAAAAACAAAGTAAAGCAATGGGATGGCCTAAATTCAGTGATAACGATAACCTAATCCAAGTCTTCGGGGTCAGAGATTTATTCATCACTTGAATGACTTGAAAGTGACATGTAGCCGTCTTCAGAGTCACTATCTTCACTGCTTGTTTCACAGACAATAGATTCTGATTCATCTTCTTTCTCTTCAGATTATTTTTTTTTTGTTTGTTGTTTTCTCTATTTTGGGCGTTATTGAGGAGATTCCAGTTATGAGACAAATATGCTATTTGCCCTGCTCTTTCGTCGGTTTTTTTTTTTTTTTTTTTTTTTTTTTTTTTTTTTTTTTTTTTTTTTTTTTTTTTTACAGTGAATCGAACTGAAAGTGTTGAATGTTCTTTCAGTCGCAGCTCAAGTCACTGGAGCTCCTACTATTCTGACAGCTGCATCTCCCAAACACATGTTCCTTTTAAGCCTTTCCACCATAACATGGGACTTATTGCCTTTTCTTTGTCATTGTCTTTAGATAGTCAGCTATGTCTTTCCGAAGATCAATTATTTTCAATCCCGTGCTTCTACCTAACTCACACAAAATACCAATGGCATCAAGTATTGATGCCAACCTTCAAATTAAGGGTTCAACAAGTCTCCAGCAAGGTGCATTTTTCTAGCACCAAACTGAATGCATTTCTCCAATTTAGTTAGCACACGTTTTCCGTCAGTTTTTTTAATAAGAGATTCTGGGATCTGAAGAGTTTTCTGTAGATTCTGAAATTTCATATGAACTGTGTGGATCAAAGGGGCATTTAACTGAACAGCAGTGATAAGTTCAACAATTGGATCAAGGATGTTAACTAGTTTCCCAACTCGGACCCAAAACACTGTCATCAAAAAGCTGCCTTTTCATTTCTGGTGAGATTTCCACTTGCTGCGATGTTGTTATTACTGTATGAGCATCATTTAAACTAATATTAACAAGAGTCAAAAACCACTTAAAATGGTTTCGAACGATTACAATAAACATTAAAAGTCTGTTTTTGACACCTGATAAGTGTTTCATTTTTCCTAACAAGTATAATTTTTTAAATTTAAATCAGTCCTTAATAATTGAATAGGCTCCATTAAAACTTTTTTAAAATTAATTAACCTTCTCCAATGTAAAAGTAATCATCAAAATTCATTGATATGCATTAAGCTGTAAATACCCATCAATACGCGGACCAACTTTTAAATATTAGTGGGTAAGTATTATTGTTTATTTGCTTTTTATGTTCAAATAGCTGAGCCTCAGCCCTTGTTTGCATCAAAAACTCGAAGAACTCACTCGAAGAAGTTCTATCAAGTTCAAAAATTGAAAATACCCACTTTTTGGGTATTTACCTTCCCTGGGGGTAAATACCCAATTTATATTTACCTACCCACTGGGTATTTACCCAGCCCACATCACTGCGTGTGTGTGCAACTTCACTCACATGCAAACAGAATTTCTGGTCCTGTTATCCTAACAACCACAAAAGGGGGTTTCCACATGAAGGAGCAAAGAGGCAACGCACTGAAGTTCTGAACAGCGTGCGTCACATCTAATGAATCGAGTTAAGCTTGTTTGGTTCTTGTTGCCAGGGCTCCCGATCTTCAGCGAAAACCTCTAATGCAGTGCGAAACTCCATTATCTTGTCATAATCATGTTGAATTAAATTCATTAAAGAATTTAATTTATTTGGTTAATAAATAAGTCCTAGCATTACCGCATGAGCGTATATAAAGGAGGTTCCAGACCCCTCCCCCCGAAAATTTGATTTTATCGGTAAAAATGTGCCATAAAACCTTAAAAATGAATTAAATAAGGTCGGTCATTTAGTTCAGAAAAAATATTTATTTTGGGGTGTAATAGCGTTTCAGTTGGCTAATTATGCCAAATGCTAGATTTTTAGTATTCCTTACTCCCCAAATGCTCCCCCCTCTCCAAATACTCTCGCCCCTCCCTAAATTATTTCTAATAAACACCCCTGACATTTTCAGAGAGAGTAATGGAAAGAACAGAAGACATAGCCCCCTTATATTCATTATAACAAACAGAACTCTGGGCTTGTACATAGCAGAAATACGCTCAATTCTAATAGCAAAGAAGAATGATAAAGCTAATTAAGGCTTAAGGAATTATTGAATAGAAATCAATGAAGTATGAAGGGTGAATAAGTTGATTATTCAGAGGGAAGTTAAGAAGTCTTGGAATAGCAAAACTTTATTAATTTCCTGATGTTTTTACAGGACGGAATGTGCAATGAGTAAATTTAATTTTTAACCCTCTTGGAAATATAACTTGGCAGGCTAGGATTCGAACCCTGTTATTTGACAGAAAAATTGTCCGAAATTGAATTTCAGTGAGTGATTAATTTATCCTATCAGTACAATGGATAAAAAGGTAAGGATAGCTATACAAGTTCAGTTCAAATCCCAAGGCCAGGACTGCACAGTTGGGCCTCAATGTTTGGACTGTAGGGATCAAGCACACACACGATGAGTTAATAAACCTCAAGGCTGGGTTATACAGTCCAGTTATTGTACACCCACTGAATGTGAAGCAAATATCATCTTGTCCACACACCGTCAGACCTGGCCTGCACAGTCCCGTCCTGATTGGACTGTTGAGTTAATCGATTGTTTTTCTCATTCTACTTCGATCGACTGTATAGTTCTACTCTCTGGCCTCAAGGCTGCCTCATATACGGCGACGAATATCTCAAGATTTGCAGAGCGCAGTCCAATATTCCTCACCGTGTATGGCCGTCCTTACAATATATGTTCCTCGTGCGCCGATACATCCAGTAAGATTTCCAATTATCGAAGGTGTCATGATAAGGACATTTCATGTACGAGAACAAGACAAAATCTGGGAGAGCCAAGGCAGGGCAACAGGGCGGATGTTGTACCTAAAGGACCTTCGAATTAGCTAGAAAGCGCTGAAGACGGAATGGGTAGGCGTGTGAGGTAATCGTTCACGCTTGACGTGCTGAATCCTACGTTCCAATCTCTTCATCATTTCCACGTAGGATATGGCATATGGTGGTACAAACTCATGGTGGAAGAGCCCCTTAATGACAAAACATTTAGTAAGCTTTCGAAAGGTTACCGCCTGCTAACCATGATTTCCCAACTTCTTTCAAGATAAGATGAAGACAGTCAGCCCTGAAGAAGATGAAAAAAAGTCTGATTTTTAGAGAAATCAAAACGTTGGTCTATTCTGAACATTGGTAAGTAGTATTTTAGTCAGAGATGGTCATAATTTTATTTATAAATAAAAATACGAATTTATTCCTACTTCATATATTTGTGAATACGAATATAAATAAATTCGTACTTCATATATTTGTGAATACAAATATAAATAAATTAAATATAAAGATACAAATCAAATTGTATTCGCAAATTTTTCTGCAAATACAAATAAATTCACAGAAAAAATTGTAAATAATCACAAAAAATCAAATGATTACACAAAAAATCACATTATAATTTGTGAATACAAATTTATTCACAATAAAATTCGCAAATAAATCATGAATTTATTCCTATTAAGATGATATTACGAGAGTTATTGAAGGTGATCTTAATATATATGATATATACGATAAGGCGTTTAACGTCAAGGTTATTAGCGCCTAGATTTTTTGTTTACCCCGAGTCCGCCGCGGGACCACCAGCCATGCTGCAGGGACACAGTTTGTCATCTGTACCTCCATAAAAAAAAAAAAAAAAAAAAAAAAAAAAAAAAAAAAAAAAAAAAAAAAAAAAAAAAAAAATATTCCTATATTTTAATGTGATTTTTTGTGTAATCATTTGATTTTTTGTAAATATTCACATTTTTTGTGATTATTTACAATTTTTTCTGTGAATTTATTTTTATTCGCAGAAAAATTTGCGAATAAAATTTTATTTGTATTTTTATATTTAATATATGTGAATAAAAATAAATTCGTATTCACACTTATGAATACGAATTTATTAATATTCGTATTCACAAATATATGAAGTACGAATAAATTCGTATTTTTATTTATAACTAAAATTATGCCCATCTCTGATTTTAGTTATTATTAAAGATTAAAAATATCATTATTCTCTGTTAATTTATCATTTTACCTTGTTTTGATAATCTGTCCCTACTCTTAACTAGCATTAAGTTTTATGAGAAACTAATGTTCACTTACCTTTTAAGCGCTGTTCCTCCCTCCCCCATAGGGAGGAACCCCGCATATAAGGTTGATCTCATGACGCAATCCGGAAGTTCCGACTAGAAACTTTTGCGTTTCAGAACCCCTAGAGACCGAAAATGATAGTGGTTAAAATTTGTATATTTATATATATATATATATATATATATATATATATATATATATATATATATATATATATATATATATTTGTCTGTTCGCTCTGTAGCTCCCAGACGAATGGTCCGATTTTGATGAAATTTGGTACAAAAATCTTTCGTCTAATTTGAAAGGTCAAGTTCGTTAACCAGCAAAATACGCCCACTGGAAGAAGGCGTTTCTGGCGAAATTCGCGCAAAAAAAATCGTAACGCTTACGTTTTTGAGTTCATAAGCTTGTAAGTACTCGTTTTATATGCTTCTTGGGCTAGGAAAACGAATGAAACCATTTTCAAGGCGATAGCTTTAACCGTTTTCGAGAAAATTGGAAAAATAGTTTTTGAATACAGTTTTTGGTTTGGGTACTTAGAATCATGGGATTCAGTTGAAACATTTTTTGCATGTTTGAATTTCATTAAAACTAATATGATTAACTTTTGGTTACGTTTAGAGTTAAGGAAGGGTTAGAATAAAATATTTTATGAACAGTCATGACAAGTTTCGAGAGCTTCGTATACTTTCATTAATATCTCGAACACGGTTGAGAAATCGTGGTAAGTGGATAGAAACTATTTGAAAGCTTACAAAAAAGACTCTAAAACTATTTTTGATTAGGTTAGGTCAATCGGAGAAATAAGTGCTTAAAACTTCAAATACGTCTGTTTTGTTCTTATGAACGGGTTTTTGTCGTTCTTTTTGTAATTTTTGTCTCTTCCCCTTAGTTTTTTATTTTTGTAATTCTTATATTAGGTAAATGTATTTGTGTTTAAAACAGGATAGTTAAAATGAGAACCAATTTTCTGTTGTTAGAAATAGATGAGCTAAGGAATTTTATCATCCCACGGCTCGCTGGTAAAATTCCTCGCTGTACCCTGGATGTCGGCGCTAATGACCTAGATGTAGATGCGCCGTAAAAAAAAAAAAAAAAAAAAAAAAAAAAAAAAAAAAAAAAAAAAAAAAAAAATAGATGAGCTAGAAAAATACGAGTACCTTTGCATGAATTCCTAGCAACCTGAAAATTTGCATGAAAAATAGGGACAAGATTAAAAGGGAATTGGGAAAAGTCCTTATCGATCCCATGAGTGCAAAGAATTTTTTCGAGGTCAAAGTTCGCTAAAAAAGGTTTTTAGGAATTTTCAACGAAATGTTTTGTTTTATGGTAAAAATAGTTCAGACAAAAATTGTAGATTGTGCAATTATGTACAAAACTTGTCTTCACACTTTTTTTCAGTAGATTAACCATTTCTGAGAAAAGGCGATTCCAGAATTATCTTTAGTTTTATTCAACATTATAGGCCAGACTCGGCTAGAAGTTTGACGAGGGAACAATGGTTTGGCTACCTGCTCCTCTTTCTAAGGGCCTGACAATAAGTACCGTTACAGCCCCAGCCATAAGCCTCGCAAAATGACCTGCTTGACATTTGATAATATTAAACGCGAGAAGTAGTTCCTCTTTTTGTGTCTCTGTTTACTTCAGTTATTAATTTTTATTTATGTTTTACGCCTTATTTTTTAATTGGGTGCTTTTATTTTGATTGCATTTTTTTTTTCAACAAAGCTAGTAAATGAGAAGGATGTTCACGCTTATATAGAAAATAATTTTGGAGGGGACTGGGAGAATTTCGGGGGGGGGGCTGAAAGGATTTTGGGGGGGGTATGGGATAATAAAAATCTAGAACATGGAATAGTTAGACAATTAAAACGCTATTACGCCCAAAAGAAATTATTTTTTTCTGAGCTAAGTGATCTTATTATTATTTTTAAGGTTTTTACGATACATTTTACCGATTGCGGGGGGTGCAGCCCTTTCAGCCCCCCCCTTATATACGCCCATGTACGTTTTTGTTTTATTTTATTGATGTATAGAGCTTTACTTTAGAATGAGAGCTAGATTGTGTAATTTCTGCTTCTGTGTAAGTTACTACTGCCGGTTTTCCTGAAGCCTTAATATCACTTTTATTCAAGATGTTCGAGAGGATGTTGACAATTTTCACGATATATATATATATATATATAGATATATACATATATATATATAAGTATATATATATATATACATATATATATAAAAAAGTTTATTTCTATTTTAAGATTTTCAAATGACATTAGGGTTAAGAACGGAGGATGAGGATGCAGTTCCTGCGAGTCGGAATTTTATAATGTTGTGTTACTTATCTTTGCTAACAAATTTTTTTTTCTTTATTTGTCGATCTAACATATTGTTTTTACTTGTTTAATTATTCTTTTTATTCATCTGAGTTTGTTTTTTAGCTGACGAAGGCTACCAAAGAGTAGCCGAAACGTTCAGAATATAGATTTCTCTAAACATCTGACTTTTTTTCTCCTGGCTGAATCCCAACTATTTCTTGACTTAATTTTCGATATATTTAAGAAAGTATAAGAAAATCTCAAAACTGCTCCTGTCTATTAATAATTTTCTTTCTAATACTTCCTTAACTCTAAATGTTACCAACATTTAAATTTATTGGTTTGGGTGAACGTCTAGAAAAAACATCTAGAAAAGGTTTCAACTGAATCCGTCGTTTTTAAGTACCCGAACCGAAAAGTAGTTAGGGAAACATTCCTTTTATTTTATTACTCAAGTACAATCTCCCATATAACGCATATATGGAAGCATGTCAAGGCAAAACCGTGAAATAAACGATTTTCTTCGCAAGAATTTTGCCGAAAATATGGTGTTCTGGTAGACGGATTTGGCTCATTACCGGTCTTGATCTTTCAAATCAGGCAAAGTATTTTTGTACCAAATTTTATTAAAATCAGTACATTTTTCAGCCAGCTACAGACCAAAGTGACTTATTTGAAAACCAACCACGAATTTGAACCACCGTTATTTCTGTGATATATGGTTTCTGTAGCGTGAAAATGTCTAGTCCCAGGCACTTCCAGATTTCGTTATGAGGTCAACGCCATACCTGCGTTTCGGTTCCTCACTATGGAGGGAGGAAACGCGTTAAAACGACAGAATATTTATTACATTATCTGCTAGCTAAGCTTATAAATAGTTTTAACAAAGGATACCTGCCCGGATAATGGATTGAAGCTAGAGTTTGCTTCCTACCGCAACCAAATAGAATGCTCATAATGATGGGGGACCATTTGTCTCGCCTACTTTTTGCATAAGGTTCTGGAAAAACTATTTGGGGGGGGGGTCTACTCCTCTCAATAATCACTACTTCCTATATGATGAGGAGAGAGTACTTCGTTATCTCACAAATAAAATAGAGAGAACTCTGGAAAATCCGTGGGTCATAATTGGAGCATTTATAGATATAGAGGGGGACTTTAATAGGACCTCGACTTAGGCTATTACTCATGCAATTCAAGAGCTGGAGCATAATCTTCCTGTTGAAACCCGGTTTGAAGGTTTCCCTGAATATCGGAAACACCAAAAAGGAGAAGGGAAGCTATACTATAATAATAGTGATAATATCCTGTGTAGGATACCGACAGGGAGGTGTAGTAACTTCAACACGATACACACCAGAGTTTTTGTTTTTTTGTCACGTATTCCCCTAGCAAACTATTGAACGAGTTAGGTAACCAGAAAAATCGTTCCATCTGGAGGAAGGGGGGGGGGTTACTCTGGGGCCAAAGTATCATATACCCATACCAGCCGTAATTTATGTTGTATTTCAACAAAACTCGGTATTCGTTGTGGTCATCTTAATAGAAAAATATGTTGTTAAAATAAACTAAATCTATTCATTAAGAGGGGAGTTTACTCCGGACCCAAATTACTAATTTGCCTATACCGGTCGTAATTTCTGCTGTATTGTAATGAAACGCGGTATACATCATTTGTATCTAACAAGAAAGAAGTTTTGTAAAAACGAAGTAAATCGGTCTATCGGAAGGGGGGTTTACTTTGTACTCTATATGAATAGAATTCACCCCCCCCCCCCCCCCGCCGAAACGTAGGTTGGCAAAGCTACCACTCGGAGCGCCTCTGTTTTCTTCTGACTTCCTCCACTAGGGGCGCTGTACCACTTCCCTGCTTTATTATTGTAAAAGTACTATTTTTAAATGTGCACACTTTTATTATTCAACAAGATCAATAGACGAAAATGTAATGTTTTTGTATATTTATTAAGTTGTGTAGTTCCACGCATACACAAAAATCTGGAAGGCAACTAATTACAAAATTAATAATTGAAATAGTTGCGCATTACAATTGTAACTAAGAACTATTCATGTTTTTATTTAATTTATATAGGTTATTTTGGGCAAATTATCTAGGAATGCAATCTACACTACCCTAATTCTGAGGAAAGTGCTTAGTGATGCAGCTCCTTCGTGACGGACTTTTTTTCTATTTAGTACGCCAACAACTCATCAACGCGGTTCGAGTACACTACTAAGTACGTGCCTTTAGATCCAAAACAAGATGGAATTCTTAATGGCGCCGCCAGGCTTTTACAAGCTCAGCCGAAGTTCAGAGTCACAAAAACTGCCTACGTCTATACAAAATTCATTAGGGAGATGTTTTGTAGAAATAAACAATCTCGTTCCATTAGTATTGCGGGGTTTTGGCTAAATCTCACTCCGAACCTATATGTAAGTATGGGCTCAATGCCATTAATTTATGTTTTCTCTAGATGAAAATCACTATTTAACACTAGGTACGAATGAATATTTATCCAGGTTCAGTTATTTAACTTGTTTTAGTCTCGTAGGAACCTTAATTTGGACAATGATGCAGTCCAGTAAATCGCATTTTAGTACTATACTTTTTGTGACCTTTTACAACACCCATTCAATTGTACCAGCTCTGATAAATAACGATATCACCGAACATTAGACGTACTCAAATTTTTCAATCCCAAGTCCTAAGAACCATCTTCGATGCTTCCTATGTTTACAATCCCAACTTCCATAAAGACCTCGAAATCAATTTCGTTTAATATATTATCCAGATTACAACCACTAGCGTATATAGAAAATAATTTCGGGGTGGGGGGGGGGCTGGTAGCACCTAGTGTAATGAAAATTTTAAATATTTTAGTGTAAAATGGTGGGGTTTAAGGTCCTCTGGACACCTAGTAGACTAGGGTAAACGTAAAAGACATTTTTCGTTGTTACAGGCTTTTTTTTACATGAAATGTTCTCAACAAAACAAACTTTCGGGGGGGGGGGCTGCAGCCCCCTCAGCCTCAGTTTTGTGCGGGACTAACATAGCGGTCAATTTTCATGGTAAAGTATATTGATAGCTTATTTGATTATCAAAGTATTTAATGAATTGATAAATGTAATAAATTTACGGTTCCAAAAAAATAATACTAAATGATTTACAAATAATACTGAATGGTAGAAAAATGAAAAAAAAAACCTTGGTGCACAATTTTGTATAAGAAATTATAAAAAAAAAATATATATTTATAAATGTTTATAACCGACTGATAGTTATAAAACGGGTATCCCCTCTTTAAAAATTAATATTATTAAATTATAATAATAATTCTCGGAAGCAAACAATCGCAGTCCATTCATTGCTTTAACAATCAATGAAATCACAGAAAAAAACTGTAGATGTAGTCTAATGGAATTTATTATGGTAAATCTTTAAAAACTCTTACGCACATTCATTTAAAAATATATTTTCAATAATCGTAGATTATTATATTTTTAAAATATAAATAAAAAAAAAAAAAGAAGAAAACAGTTGAAATTTTTGGCCTTCATTTTCCACCAGCCAGCAATTCTTACAGTAGTTACTAACCTGTGGTTTCTTTATTGTGATTCGGGAAGGGAGGTAAATGAACAAATCGTTCTTTGTAAAATATATTTTATACACAATATGTATGTTATTAAAAATGAAGAACGTACTACTTGTTTTTTTTACACATTTATTTTTATTTGTAGTAAAGATAGCTAATACAATAATATGTATTCAAAAAGAAAATAGTTTCACATGTGTTTTTATAATTACGACATACAATATTAGAAAATTGGGTAGTTTTTTTTTTACACCTATATTTAAAAAATCTTTTCTTCTTATTGTTTATTTTCTTCATCAGGGTAATCTTCAGACAGGTTTCTTCTGGTGGAAGGTGGAACATCAATACTCGTGCCTTATTTTACGTGGAACGTAGGGTTGAATTTGGTCTGAAATACAAAACACAAAATGATCATTGTAATTGTGTCTTAACTATAGACTGAAAAAACATTGACCAGTTCAAGGCTTAAATAAATATTATTATTGTTCCTTTATGAGGTTTCAGGTATTGGAGCCATCTTTCTATAATGCTGTATTATGCTACAAAATTATTATTTTGAAGCAGCAGCTTGATTCATATTGAATACCTTATTAATCTTAACCAAGAATGGAATATGCATCTTCTTAAGTGAAAAATATCCCTGGTGTCACTTTGATGCTAAAGCAAAATAAATCTTTATCTCTCAGGCAAGGATGAAGCTTTGAATTGGATGGGGAAAGTTTAAAGTGAGGAGCTCAAAACTGTTCATCACTGGCCTCAACAAAACTATCACTGAATGTATAATAATTTAAACACAATCACTATTGATTTTTAAGTTATGCTAATATTTAACTTTTCATGTTACATAAATATCTAAAATAAATGCAGTATTTATAAAATGGAACATTTAAAAAATAAGTTCCCATTGCAGGGTTACTGTAATGTGGAAGAAAAAGCATATAATTAAAAATGTTACTGCTCCTGCGAGCCAAGGAAGCTCTGAACTGCCAAGGACTTGTGCACTCACCTCTGTTCAGATGGCGTGAGGACTGGTATTTTTTCAGGGAAATATAGCTACTTCGTAGGAAGAGGGCCTTCGATTTCGCCTTTTTGGTCTTGAAGATATAAAGTAATGTTGTGCAAAGATTTTCTCAAATTCTTTATAGCCCAATAGATAGAGGGGGTTGAGCTAACAATAATTCCCCCCACAAGATTTTTTTTATAATATCGTTAGGTATGGTGTGAGTATAGTGAAACCGAGTTTTCGACCTTGAAAGCCGGGGGGAGAACTTTTGGCAGTCGAAAAACCGTGACATTTTAGCACTTCTTTCAGATTCTCTTCATTAACTTGTAAACTGTTGATTTTAGGTAAAACCTTTCGAATAGGGAGTAAATAACATTAAATTTTGCGTCTAATGAACTGGCCGAAGTGCAAATTCGGCCAAGTGAAATTGTTACAATCACTAGCCAAAAAAAATAATTGTTTCCAATTTTGCGAAAAACTGTGGTGAGCCCACTTTTAACGAGTTACAGCTTGGATTTATCAATTCTTTTGATACCCTCCTCTCCCTAAAACTTGAAGGGCACCAATAACTGAGTCCACAAACACTTATAAATCTGACCAATTTAAAAAATTTAAGTCACTATTGAGCCAAAATGAGGAAAAGAAGTTTTATAGTTACATTTTTGGCTAGCAATTGTGGCAATTTTAAGTGGCTCAATTTGGACTTTGATCAGCTCATTTGACGCAGAATTTAACGTTCTTTATCCCCATTTGGAGGGTTGTTACAAAAAATCAACGGTTTACAATGAAACAAAACTGAAAAAAATGCGAAAAGTTCGCGGAGGTCGAAAACTTGGTTTCAGCATACTCACACCTTGCCTAACGATATCATAAAAAAAAAAAAAACTTGTGGGGGAATTATTGTAAGCTCGACCCTATTTTGAAGCTTCTATATACTGGGTTATAGGGGAACATAACTTCTTTAGGGATTTACTGTACAAAAAGTATAATAGGACTTCATAAGCTAGGGTGCCATTCGCAAACAGGCTTTAGCCACGAAATCTCAGCACTATTGTTTCCTGTTTATAATGGAAAACTTGTGAAACTCGAAAGGCAAAATTTCCTATTGTGGAGGTGCCGGTAGATATTATCTCAAGGTTTTTCTCAAAATTTGTAGTATGTTTCACGGAATTATATTGTATTCACCCATCCAGATACAATCAGTTATCCTAAAAGTATACATTAGTATACTGAAAAAAAAAACGAACTTATTAGTCAATGAACTCAGTCTGTTTTCTAATTTTAGAATAGAGAGTAAACTTAACACAAAAACAAAGGCCCTCGCACGAATTTACAACATCATTAAGGCCTTTACCATCGTTTATTAATGGTGAGATCTGGGATCCCAACAGGGTGAGTATAGTCTAGTAAATAAAATTAGGAACAAAACATTGAAATGTTGACACGGAACATAGTCTGTAAAATGTACATATCCATTTCCTAGATAAATACTACAATTAATCTCTATAAAAAATCGTTTCATTTTGTAAATAAGTGTGTACTCTGCATAATTCTATCCCTCAAACAATAGACATGGAAAAGCTAGTTTCCTTTTCGTTATTCTAATTTTAAGAATTCAGAGGATAGTAGTGATAATCTTTATTTAGGCCCAGGCCTTTGACCGGGTCTGGCATCCGGGCCTCCTTTATAAGCTCAAGCGTTTTCTCCCCATCACCTACTACTTAATCCTAAAATCCTTTCTTTCATCCCGCAAGTTTCATGTCCAATACAATGCATCGAATTCCTCATCCCGCCACGTATCTGCTGGAGTCCCCCAAGGCAGCATCCTAGCCCCTCTCCTCTACTCCATCTTCACCGCTGATATCCCCACTAATCCCAGTACCATTATCACAACTTTTGCAGATGATACTGCAGTGCTTTCATGTTCCGCCAACCCGCAGCAAGCCTCAGAAGCGCTCCAGAATCATCTCTTAGAAATCGAGCAATGGCTAAAGAAGTGGCGAATCAAAGTCAACGCCGAAAAATGTAAGCACGTCACATTCACACTGCGGCGTAGTGAGTGCCCATCTGTTACCCTTAACGAATCCCTCATTCCCAAATCCGATGTTGTTCGATACCTAGGCTTCCACCTCGACAAGAGACTTACTTGGAACACACACACAAAAACAAAACGACAAGAACTAAACAGACGCTACGGCCTACTTAGACGACTAATAGGTCCCAAATCAAAACTCAGTACTGAAAACAAACTAACAACCTACAAAACTATTATTAAACCGATTTGGACATACGGCATTGAACTATGGGGTACAGCAAAACCTTCTAACATAAACCGAATCCAAACCTTCCAGTCCAAAGTCCTTCGCCAGATCCTTAATGCTCCCTTCTACGTCAACAATAGTATCATCCACCGAGACCTCGAAATTCCCTTTGTCGCTGAATTAGCTAAAACCCGCTTCTCCACTTTTCATTCCAAGCTATCCTTTCATCCCAATCCCCTTGCCCAATCCCTTTCCACAGATGCGATCCCTTCCAATCCTCCGAGACGCTTGAAAAGAAAGTGGCCTAGAGACCAGCTGTAATACTTAAATAAAATATTTATAATTCCTCAGGGAGTGTCAGCAATGGCTGCCTTCTCCCTCTATTCTTCCTTGTGCTAGTTTATGAGATACATATTTACTTATTGTATTATATGTAAACATATGTATACAGATTGTAAATATTAAAAAAAAAAAAAAAAAAAAAAAAAATCTTTATTTAGAACGTTTCAGCATGCTCTTTAGCAGCCTTTTCAGCTTAAAAACAACAATAAATATACAGAAATACCGAAGAGAACAATTAAAAACATTAAAACAATATATTTAATCGACGAATAAACATCGGTTCAAAAATTGTATCCACAATTAACACATTTAGGCGACATAATGAAAACTGTAGATTTTTCACTAAAAATGTCAACAAAAATAATCCATGATAATTTCACGTTTTAACTGGTAAACGAAACGCAGTCTACACGCAACAAACAAATAAGAAATAATACAATTTCTGCGCGTGATCTCTAAGTATTTGGGATTATCATAATTGATATGATAAATCTATCGCGCTCCCCGAATTATATTAAATATGACACAAATGAACAATAAGAGCAAACTATGAACTTTAACCTGTCTATTTATCTTCAGAGAGTGAAAAACTATTAATATAGCTGTTACCCGGCGTGCCGTGCTACACCTACATTCCGCTTCTAGAAAAGCGAAAATAAGTTTGAAACCGAATAAGTAATATTAAAATGTAATAACCCAAATCTGTAACTGTTCGGGTTCACAGTTTCGAACCCGTGACCTCCGAACTGTGAGTCAACTTGCCTCACTAAAGACCTACCTGTGTGCCAAGTTTGGTCAAAATCGGTCAAACGGTGTGGATTTGTATAAGGAACAAACAGACAGACACGTGATTTTTATATATATACAGGGTGTCCCAGCATATGTGTCCACCCCCTTTTCCTCCTAGAGTTGTTGGAATTTCTAAATGAAACTTGGTAGGTCATAGTTATGTTGCATGAGGTTTCTTTTGAAGGTTTAGTTGACTTTGTAACATTCTCCAGTTTTTCTCAAGCGCATCTAAGAGAAAAGAAGACCACTGCAAATCAAGGAAATTTGAGTTAAACACTTATTCACTGGGATGATTTTTACGTATTAATTCTTGAGTAATAATGATATGAAAGAAAAGGATGAAAACATATGTGAGGATTTACTTCTGCTTTTAATCCTCATTGTTAATGTACTTAGTTGAAAGAGGCTGTTTGCTGTTACAATGGAATTAAGATTATTTGGTATAATGTGAAGATATTGGGCTTAAAAATTAGTTGCAAGTATCAGTTGACCATTCAGTGATAGAACGTACCTTCTTCTTCTTAAATATGCCAAATCAGGGGATCTTGGCGGCCATTCTACCCCCATCCCACGACCTATACAGCGATCTGTGGGAGAAGGGAGGAAAGTACCGAAATTAGTAATAAAATTGAATTAGATCATAAATAAATTTAAATAATAATAATAAATGTAAATAATAATAATAAATTTAAATAATACTTCATAATTTTATAAAAGTTGCATGTAATACCTGGAAATAACTGACGAAGTTTTTCCCGTACTATCAAAGAAAAATGTGTGGGACAACCGTCAAGTTGTATGTATAGGTCGTGGGATGGGGGTAGAATGTCCGCCAAGATCCCCTGATTTGACGGTCATGGACTACTATCTGTGGGGTAGATTAAAAGCCCTGGTGTACCATCAAAGGCTCCAAAATAAAGAGGACATGATGGATCGGATAACTCGGTCAGTTGCACAAATTAAAAATAGATGAGATTTTAAATGCTCAGGATGATTTCCCGAAGAGACTTGTGCAATGTATTAATGTAGAAGGTGGGCATTTTGAACATTTAAAATGATTTTCGCCATATTTAGTGAAGTTAATATTTTTTTAAACAATGTAACTTTTTTTGGAAACTGATTACTTTTTTTTTTAAATAAAGGGAAATTTGTTTTTTAGTTTGTCGTTTATTGTAATAATAATTTCATATGGAAAGAGAAATTAATTCTGTTCTGTTTTATAATAATTTGTATTTAATCGGTGCGTTGCATTTAAATACCTGGAAATAACAGACGAAGTTTTTCCCGTACTATTAAAGAAAAATGTGTGGGACAACCGTCAAGTTGTATGTACATGTTACATCGCTGTTGCAGTGGAATATCTTCCAATAATGTGGGTAGAGTTTTTGTCAAAATTACAAAAAACTTCTCCCGTAAGTCTCTCTTGAAAGAAATGAGGGCCAATTACGTATTGTCCGAAAATCCCGCACCATACATTTACCGAGAACCTATGCTGGTGATCAACCTCCGTCGACCAGTGAGGATTTTCTTCCGGCCAGTAATGACAATTGTGTTTATTAATGCTTCCATCGCTGCAGTATGTGGATTCGTCAGTCCATAGAATATGTCTGTAAAAATTCCTATTTTCTGCTAAGGCTTGTTGCATCCAATGACAGAAGCGTAATCTCCTATTGCAATCCTCAGGTAATAGTTTTTGGTGCGGGTTCATATGGAATGGAAACATTTTATTTTGTTTTGCAATCCTTCCCACTGAGGACTTACTCATATCTGAGTCCCTACCAATGTCCCTGCAGCTGACATGGGGATTAACTGCCATTGCCATTTATTGTGTTCTTTTCGGTCATCGCAGGTCTTGGCATTTTCCTTCCCTTGCTTGCGCAAATTAATGAACCTGCTGTTCTTAATTTTTGCTCAAGTCTCGAGAAGAGCTTTCTTGAAGGGTGTGGTGTATTGGGAAATCGCTGAGCGTAAAGACGTGCTGCGGCGCTGGAATTCCTCCGACATTCCCCAAAAATTAGGAGCATATCTACATAAAAGTCGAAAGCTGGCATATTTAAGAAGAAGAAGGTACGTTCTATCACTGAATGGTCAACTGATACTAGCAACTAATTTTTAAGTCCAATTTCTTATCAATGCCACATATACCAAATAATCTTAATTCCATTGTAACAGCAAACAGCCTCTTTCAACTAAGTACATTAACAATGAGGATTAAAAGCAGAAGTAAATCCTCACATATGTTTTCATCCTTTTCTTTCATATCATTATTACTCAAGAATTAATACGTAAAAATCATCCCAGTGAATAAGTGTTTAACTCAAATTTCCTTGATTTTGATGAAACATTCTAAATATAGATTTTTACGAAAATCTGATTGTTGTTATCAGCCGAATCCCAACTATTGTCTCACTTGTTATCACCTAGTCGGCTAACTATCTGTCTCTCATAATTCTAGTTTTAATTTTATTCCTCACCACCGTTTTATCAATTTATCCACGTTTTGAACATTTAAACCCCAATTAGAGAAACAACGATTAAAATAATTTTCGGAATCCAATTTTTTCCAGTCTAATCATTTTACCTTTTTCAATTTCCTTATTCACGGATTGGTCAACTTTTTTCTTTTCTGAAATCACAAGGATAGGGATTTTCCGGTCGTCGATCATCTGTTTACTGAAAACAAAGTTGTCAGTTCGTCTCTCCTGCTGGACGGGCTTATTTTTCAGCCTGACCTTAGCCTTCATCTTCTGGAGGTGGTGAGTCAGGCGGGACCACCACAAATGCTTGTGATGGTGCTTGTGGTGATGAACGCTGTGCTTGGAGGTATTGGTGCTGTGTAGAATCTCGGCGAATGGTGGCCAGTAACCGCTCTCCTTCGTCATGTCCAAGTTCTTGTCGGTGTTCTCCTCTTGAAGAAGGTCGGGCAGCTTCTGCTTCTCTGAGCTCTCCTGGGGCAAGAACGAGGCTTGGTTGTTGTCATTGAAGATCCCAGTCTTCATCAGCCTGGTGTCTTCCTCGTCGAGTGGTTCTTCCCATGTGTAGACGAAGTAGTTCCCCTCTGAAAGGAAAAAAAAAAATAATAGCATTAATATGAGCAAACATTTGGGAAGTTTATATGACAAAAAATATATATTTTAGACATATTTTTAGGTGGCTTGGTTGGTTAATGCGCCTTTTTAACAGTAGACATATTTTTGAATCGCTTTTGGATATCAAAAGCCTCAGAATTGTGTGCTTACATAATAAATATTCGACAGCCACAAACTATATTAATATGTTCGTTGAATCTTCAAGGCAATGATAAAGGTTCAATAAAGGTAACGGGTATTGTCTAATGCGGTACCAAAAAAATGATTCAAGTATAATACTATCTGAAATATTGAGCACAATTTCAAAAATTTGTTTCATGAGTATAATTCACCGCCTGACAAAGCCCAAGAAGACGAGTCTTCGAAGGTTGACAAAATTTTACTTTTTCTCAAAGAGGCAAATAACAAGTAACGTGTAAAAAACAAAACAAAAGAAATTAATAAATAAATGAAAAAATTTATATAAAGTAATTAAAAGAAAAAAAAAAAAGATAACAAAAAGTTTATTTCAAATGTATAGTTTTTTAACAAAACTACATAATGCAAACTGAAATGTAAACGAAAAATAGCTGGCAATCATAACACTTTGTTTATTTGCCCTATTAGAACCCATTATACATTAAACCCACGAATTACATTCTTAAAAGATCAAATGTTTTCCTCTTTTTCTAAGTTCATTCAAAGATTCCTTTCACCCAAAACCTCTCCACCTAAAGGTTCTTACAAACGATAATCCAACTTCATTAGAAACTCGGTAGCTGACAGGCTTTAAACGTGATGTCACATCAAACCGATATATTGGTATCAATTTAATATTCTAGTAAGTCTGTTCTAGTATTGCTATGTTGTTGGTAAGCGGGCATGGGCGTATATAGAAAATAATTTCGGAGGGGGCTGGGAAAATTTCGGGGGGGGGGGGCTGAGACCATTTCCGGTGTATGGAATACTAACAATTTAGATCTTGGAAGAGTTTTAGACAACTAAAACGCTATTTTTTTTTTTTTTTTTTTTTTTTTTTTTTTTTTTTTTTTTTTTTTTTTTTTTTTTTTTTTTTTTTTTTTTTACGGCGCATCTACAACTAGGTCATTAGCGCCGACATCCTGGGTGCAGCGAGGAATTTTACCAGCGAGCCATGGGATGATAAAATTCCTGCCGGAGGTTGGGAATCGAACCCACCATCTCCCGCTTATGAATCCAAGGCGCTAGCCATTAGACCACGGGAGACCCCACTAAAACGCTATTACACCCAAAATGGAATATTTTTTATGAACTAAATGATCTTATTTAATTTATTTTTAAGGATTTTATGAAATTTTTACCGATCAACTCAAAATTTCGGGGGGGGGGCGCTAGCCCCCTCAGCCCCCCCCTTATATACGCCCATGTAAGCGGGTTTAGATTGTAATTGACTAAAGTATATAGTAAAGGAAAAACGCAAAAAAACAACTATCTGAATGAAATTGAAAATACTATCTATGAATGGAGTTTAAGTAGCCCCAAAATTAGACATTATGATATGCAGACTGCGGATAGTACACACTTTACGAACTCACTGATATTTAATGACAAAAAAAAGACTACTTTCAGAAAATGCAACCTCACAGTGCCTGTGATTTACCTACTAATGGAATGCAAAACGTGAGAACAACTAATATTAGTGACTTACAGGAACTACTAAGGGTAATCCCACATGGGCCGGCAAAATCACCGGCCGGCAGCTACCGGACGCCGCAAGGCAGCAAAAGTACATGGGAAATCACACGCGGGCGGGCATACCACCGGCTGGTAAAATTACCGGCCGAAGGTGAAAACACTTCGGTTGTATTCTCATCTTGCCGGTCGGCGGTTTTGCCGGCCTGCCAGTAGAGAACCATTGATGCCAATGGAGAAGTCCACTCGGCCCGGTAAATCGGCCGGCTGGACGCTTCCCACTCCAAGCAGTGGTCTCCTTGTTGATAAATTTTACTCCCAGCAGTGGTCCATTAATGACACTAAATCTATATCAAAAGTATTTAATATGAATTTAGATTTTTCTTTAATATTCTTCTACTCTTGAGTTATTAATTTGTATCATAATTTTGATTTACAACTGGTCTTTTAAATTCATTTATTTTTTTTAATATAATTAAGGTTTACATTATTTAATGGCAAAATTTGTCCTTGTGTCCCACTTATTTAATTTTTTAATCACTTTTAAAATTTCACTTTATCCTGCCTTAACTCAATAATAAGAGTATAAAATGCTCCGTGCAAACTCCTCTTCGCTAAAATAGTTGAGAAGATATGGTCGACCGTTGAGAAGTAGAAAGTGTTGATCGTCGGGGTTTCGGTCTATTTTTTTATTCAACAAAACCACATTTTATTGTTAAAATGTATTTTATTAGCGCCCTAAAATTTTCATTCTAAAATAGGATGAACCCACAATCTTCTGGCAAGTTTTCTTTCCGTCTGTACAAAAGCAAACTGACCAACGCAGCTTTCTGCAAACTATTTATTGTCATATCTATGAAACTGCTGGTACTAAAAGCTATCCAAGAGGAAGCAATGCTTGAAGTGGGGAGCAACCGATCGGCCGTTTGCCGGACCATGTGCGCTTACAGAAAAATATCTGCCGGCCGGTGATTTTGCTGGCCCTTATGTGCCTAGCCTAACGAAGGCTATCCCTTTCATTCCCACAATATTAGCATTGTTAAAACACTACAATCTACACACAACCATTTGTATTAATATATAATGTATATTATATATTTTAATACTTTTGTTGTTAAATTAAATTTCTAAACGGAATCCTAACTGTCAGATTTCTCCTTATTGGATTGTTTTGTACAATTTTAAGTCGATATCAAAACTAAAGGAACTAAGCCAGATAAAACACTAGGCAAGATGAGGTGGTTGTGTCGAGGATGAGAATTGGACACACTAATCTGACCCATGCATATTTATTTAAAAAATAATCTAGGCCTGAATGCGCTTTTTGTAGTGAATATGTTACTATTACGCAAAATTTCACTGAAGCCTACGAAGCAGCTCGAAATCAAATAGACATTCATGGTCCTCTCTGTGGTATTCTTGGAGAAGACCCAGAGAGCTTTGAGTTTATTGAGAGCTACAGAGTTATTTAATAAAATATAATAAGCTTAATTAAAAAGAAAAAAAAAACGAAACATTTTAATTGACTGTATTTTCTTTGATTTTATTAACTTTAGTTTTATTTTTATTAGGTATATTTTATTAAAAGCAATTTATTTTATTTTTCTTTAGTAACTGATTTTTTGTTTTTCCTCTACTGTAGTAACTTACAGTTTTAATATTTTCTCAAGTTATTACTTTCAACAAATTTTAATAGGCAACAATGACCCGCGTGATTGGATTGCCTTTGAAAAATAATAAAAAATAAATAAAAAAAGTGTTTTTAAAAATACAAAAAGTAGTTCTTAGGTAGTTACTTGTGGTCTTCGATCTTAATTATCAAAACCAATTCTCAATATATATTTATAAATTAATCAAATTCCTATTCTTTATAGGGTGGAGACATCCACATTTGCGCCAAAAAAGATTAAAACATATTGGATAATCGTAATTCTATATAATGCAAGTTCATGATTCTGTATGATGATTGGAGGCAGTAATAAGCAGATTGTTTATTAAATCAAAATAGTCTGTAGAATACAAGAAGAATTCGTTTTAAAACTCATTTGAATGTATTAATATGTCCATGGTATTGAAAAAAGTAATTTAAAGTTTTATGAATTTATAAGAAAGAAAATATTCTTAAAAATGAGAATTCGACTATGTTTTTAATTTTATACTATTTTATTTTAATATTTTGGATATGACTATGCACTTACCGAATATTTTATGAATATTTTCTTTCTTCATTCTTGTAATTTTATGAAATAATTAAGTTAAAATTTACTTAATAGTTTGTAGGATTGTAGTGCAGAATTAAACCAATTATCATCTAAGACATCGCAATTTGGGCTTGTTTGGCATAAATATTGAACGTCTTTTCTTAAATATGTTTCATATGTGATAATACCTTTTGATTCAAAGTTTTTGATCCATAAGTAAACAAATATTTATATATAAGTATAAAGTTTTAGTAGTTAAATGTCTTCTCGTGTGATTCCTTCGAAGCTGAAAATGAAAGTATGTAAGTAATTTTTTTTTGTTCTCAAATGTTAGATGAAAAAGGATAATCAAAGAGCATTGTAAGTTCATTCATTATTTATTATAAAAAAGTACAAAAAACTAATTATATTAACTAATTAACATAAAAATCACGATTAAAATACAATATACATAATGAAAAATATATACATTCATGTAAAATTATATACATTATTAACTAGTAATTTGCATTTAATTATCAATTTTTAAACACAACAATGTATAAGTACTCTATAAAAACAATTAAATAGTACACGTAAAACCAAATAATATATGTGAGTATAGTTGTAATTTTCCTGACTAATAATAAGAATTCGTTATTTTTAAAGTTTCAAAAAAACTAAAAATAAAAAAAAACACAAGCGACTGTTGCATCGATATCTTAATATTTAATTTCACGACAATATATTGAAAACACTCGGAATAAATTCTCATTCCATCATGTGTTCTCTCAAGAGAAGAGTTAAGAAGAGTGTTATTCCATAATAAATTGACTATAAGAATTTAAAATAGAAGATTTATGATTTGGCCTAGTGGCTTTTTACAAAGTTGCTATACAATATGCGATACAGCTCGATTGTTCAATACCTTACAGAACATTCAACTTTGTAAGTAGAATGTTGTTTAACAATCGTTAGAATGTTGCTGAATCGCCTCGTGTAGGAGGCGATGAAATTATTTGGTTCGTACGTATATATATGTAGGAATGGGATAATATTGGGAACTGTCTGGGAATTCATTTCTAAATTCTGACGGGGTTATCGGAATTTCTGTTGGGAGTGGATTTTGCTCCAAACGATCTGCCTTTTGATGTCGCTGTTCTAAGGATCTGTTTATTGGTTCTTTAGTACGTGGATTTTCTGAAGAATAGGTGTGTACAAAATTTTGGTTATTTTGTACGTTTTCTGTACTATTTGATTTTATTCCGAGTTCGTCACCATTATTATTAGTATCATTTTCTGCGGGGGAGTTGTAGGTTCTTTCTTCATTTTCTGGAGTTTCTTTGTCATCTTCAGGTATCTTAAATTCTGATATGCTAGTGTCGTCAAATTTTTGTTCAGATTGAATCATTGGGACTTCCTTGTTCCATTGTTTTGTAGAATCTTCCACATTATATTGATTTTCTATTTCTTGTTGCCGAATTTTCTTATTATCTGAGCCATTAATCCGATAATCCATAAGATTATTTTTTTCTGCAGCGAGCGTATTTTCAAGATACTTGTGTTGTTTTTTAGGTTCACTAAGTTCCTTCCTTATGTACTGGCCCTCTACGGAATCATAAGTATTAGCCGGTCTATTAATATTTATATTACTAGGCTGACCGTCATTTTTACTTTCAACATTTTCTCCACTAACGAACTTTATAGCTTGTTTTCCTGACAAATCGAGTGTGTAGTTTCCACCAAGAAAAATATAAATTGGAGGAAGTTTTGAAAACTTATCTGTGCTTCTCGTCGGTAGTGTCTCGGTATAATCTGCATTTTTCCCTTCTGGGCTACACGGACATGTAGATCCACCTAATCTTTCGCTTGATTGCTCTGTTGTTTTAAGATTCACGTGCTCTCCCTTGCTTCCTATATTCTCATAATTTGTTTGAGGTTCGTTAATAAACTGCCTAAGCCCAAGCAGTTTGTATATTTTTAAAAAATCGCTCATTTGCTTCCTCTCGTTTATTTTATGGGTATCAGTTTTACTACTTTTAATTGCTGAGTACCCTTTGCTTTTTTTGTCTAATGGTATTCTTATGCTATGATTTCTGTTTCCGTTATGTACACTTTTATTTTTTTCAATATCTAATGATGTTCGAGTACGTTTTTCCTTTCCATTTGGGTTTGTTTGTTCAGGTATTTGTAAGTTTGCAATAACAGCATCTGATATTATTTTGCCGACAATACTCGAAGTATCTGGTAGTTTGTTTGCCTCCTTAGGAGATAAAATTTTTGCTATCGGTTGAGTTTTGGAGACTTTCGATATATCTGGTGGCTTGATCAAAGTATTACTATATTTTTTAATTTTCTTCGTTGTTTCAACAATATCTAAAGGGGTTTCTAGATCCTCCAGATTTGGGTCGTGCTCTGAAAGTAGGTTTCTGTTACTTTCTTCTTCGATTTCGCTGTAGCCAGGGGAATCTTTAGTTATATTCAATATTTTTTTTATAACACTTTCATTTAATAAACTAAATAAACGTTTGTGAAGAATGTTATCTTTTTCGGGTAGACTATTTCCATCTGAGGGGGAAGCATTCCTCCATTTCTCTTGCATTTTTCTATCATTTTCATTCTCTTGGGATAATGTAGGTGAAGTGTCTTCCTTTGATGATGGATCAGATGAATTATGTTTTTCGTTTCTGTAAAATGTATTTTGTCGTGTTATTTCATCCTCTGCTAGTTCCGTATTTTTGATTTTATCTATGCTAGGATTTTCAACACCTTCAATAATGCTGTTTCTAACGTTATGGTTTTGTATGTTACGTTGCTCTAGTGATTTCATACGTTCTATCTCACTTTCTGAATTGCGTTTTATAATATTTTCTCCAATGTATGCATCTGACTGATCATCAGAAGTGATGATTTTTTGTTGCTTTCCGACATCAACATTTTGGGCAACAGATTGATTTAGCTCTTCATTGATTTGTCGGCTAAGTTCGTGAGGTTGCCTAGTTGTTGAGCTGTCTTTATTCGATTCTCGCAACTCTTCAGCTACGGTTGAGGTGTTCTTCTGGTGGTCTTGTGTTGTGCTGGATCTCTCACTTTTGGTATAGCTAGGTTCTAAATCATCCTCAAACCCATTGATATACGTCGGTTTAAAAGACGAATTATATATGTCATCCGACTGTTGATTTTCGTCGTCCATGATATAATATTCACCCCGTGGCCCATAATTTATGTTGCCAACAATTTTTTGAGTTTCTAATTTTTCTTCATTATGTTCCACAACATCTGGTGCCCTTTGAGAGTCTAGATATTTTTCATAATCGATTTCCGGCTGAGATATCTCGAAAGGATCGTAATGGATATCATCTTGATTCGTAAAAGGGTTTAATTTATCTTGGAAATTATTTACGGTGTAATAACTGTTCGATTGCTCGTCCTTTTTTATTAAGCTGTCTTCGATTTTTTTATTATTTATGAATTTATTTACCCCGGTATACTTTCCGGTAATTTTTTTGTTTTGGAATAAAGCTGTGAGACTGTAGTCATTCTGTTTTTTGGCATTTCTTTCACGGTGCTGATTTATTTCTATCTCTGTAGAATTCACGGAATTATGATTATTTATTTCATTCTCTAATATTTTATACTCTGTAGAATTGTTTGCAATTCTTTCAAGGCCTGGAAATTTCAAGTTTGATTTATTCTCGGGCTCCGTTAATTCAACCATATGAATAATTTCTTGTTTTGTGGTATTAAGTTCAGTTTTTCTGGATGGATAGAGATTTAAATGAAATTTAATTTCTTTGGGCTCATCAATTACATCCAAGGCAATCGTTTGGTGGTTCCCTTCCGTTGTGTTGATTGATTTGGTGTAATTTAAATCTAATGCCAGAGACAATGGAATTAAATCACTATTGTTTGACGAAATGTAATAATACTTTACCGCAGGTAGTTCTGGGTGTTTATTTCTTACATTTTCAGTTTCAGAACTGTTTTCTTCAAAATTATTAGTTATTTCTTCAGAAAGCTCTCGGCTGAGCCGGTAGGATTTTAATGTACTTTGCTCATCCTCAATGGAAGTAATATTCATTTCTGGCAATTGAGATATTTGATTAAGATCAGGGCCGATGCTCTTATATTTATTCCGCCCACTTTCCACTGTTTTTTCGTTGTTTACGGAGGTATTATTGGTAATAACCTCATGCTTTGCCTTCTGCCTGAGCGACAAATTACTCAGTTCATCATTTACATCAGCGTTGTTTTCAACATTTTTCAATTCACCAGGCACATTTGATTTTTCATCTTCTTGAGAAGATATTTGCTTAGCCATTGTTCTAGAAGGATTGATTTTCTTATAAGAAGAGGTTTGATTCGAGTCGTGGTCGTCACCAATGTTGCTTACGATTTCCTCCAACTCAGAAGATATAACTTCTTCTTTACTAACTGAATTAAGTTGAAAATTAATATTTGTTTCTTCACTAGAATTAGTAATATTTAAACTATTATCTATGGAATTGAGATTGGTCATCGTTGACGAGTCTACTTCAGATTGGACGTCAGTTTTGGAGTTATAGATACTACTCATTCGAATTTTTTCTGGTCTGTCATCATAGATTAAATCATTTATCACATCACTAATTTTACCTTCGATCGGTGTTTCTCGAGAGTCATCCAATTCAGCATTCCCTTGTGAACTCACGGTGTCATCATGAGCACTCGTGCGTATTGAATGAGAATTCTCACTCGATGTTACTTCATCTTCACTACTTTCCGGAATACTTGGAGGTTTTTCATCTGGAAAGTCGTTTTTCAGTTCACTTTGAGCGTTTTTCTCTTCATGAGTTGAAGTTCCTTTACCTTGACCGCCGCTTAGTAGCGTCTTCATATCGTCCCCTCCTTTAATCTGTTTAGCGGATTCTTGGCTCTCAGAGGACTGATTACTAGCAGGGACTATTTTTGAAAGATCTACAGCGATTGATTTTAGTCCATTATTCATACGGCTGGGTGTGTCCATAGCTGGCAACCCTTTTGCTTCAGATGGATTAATTTCCGCCACTGACTGTTCGTAGTTTTTAACTGATATCTGGTCTATTTTTTGGGATTCTAATGTGCGAGTCGTATGGGAATCTTTTGATATTTTATTTGTTTCATTATGTATTTCATTTTCAATCATTTTTCCTGCAGAGGATATTTCCTCATGAACGTTTAACAAACTACGCAATCCATCATTCATTCCAGCACCATTAGTGTTATTATTACCAGCTCCTTTAATAAGGACTAGGTATCTTTTTCTGTCTTTGTCACCCGAATTCTTTGGTTCCTTTTGGGAA